>VZRE01004774.1:1432161-1537884 GCA_013396775.1 Cephalopterus ornatus | reverse complement strand
AAAAAGGGTTTAGATGTTTATGAGAAACATTCTTCCTTGGCAGCAGAGTATTGCAGATATGTTTGTGTCTATCCCCCTAATTTTTTATGTTTCTTATGTGTCCTCAGATAAGTTTGGGTCTGTTCCTCCTAATTTCTTTTGTTCCCCTTTGCTCAGAAGAGGTGAAAAAAGAACACTACTTTTTCTCCCTTGTCTGTCACCTTTGATCTCCTAAGAAAGTAAAGGTTTGACTTCATATTGTTCCTTCCTTTGTGCTCCCATTTTTCACTGTTTTCCTTTCCCAGTTTGCTCAGTAGCACTGGATGTATAATATAGTAGGCATGGAAGCAATTCGCCACGTATTTTTATTTAAACCCTGAAAACTTCTTGCAGGTCTTTATGAACCTAAGTATCAAGCTGCAAACAGACATCATCACCAGGCTGTTGATGGTTGATACCTGGCTGTTGTCCCATTTCCTGTGACTTTGTGGCTGGATGGAAGTTTTGGTCTTGCTGTCAACACATCCTACATCCTGAATACAGAAACCGAAAGAAATCTGAATCTATGTTTCGTGGTCCTGCTGCCTCTTTCTTGATCTACAAAGTATTTGTGGGCATTGAAATAAAGCAGACAAAGAGCCTTATCTTGCCTTAATCCATGAGAAAAGGCAGAGCTCTGCTTGTGAAAACATCTGCTCCAGCCCACATGCACCTTGGTGAAGAGATCAGTGCCCGATCTGCTAATTTTATTCATGTACTTATTTGCCCATTTACTTTCTCTCAAGCGAAGGATGACTTCTTCATTGAGGGTTGTTTTTCCTCAGTTATCAGAGCACAAAATAAAGCAGCTGTTTATACCAATTTCTTTCACACTGTAAGGATCATTTAGTATGCAGGAGACCAAAAACTTCACATGCACCACAAGAAATCATGTGAGTCTAATGGTGCCATTTAACAGACAGTGTTTTCCTTGGCATAAATTAAGACCCCTCAGAAAAAGGTTATAAAAATTGGAAGAAGCTGTGTTGTCTGAGGAAGATGCTGAAAAAAAAGGAGTAGGTTGAGGAAGAGAGTTCTGTGGTTTTAAGAGCTGATAAATCTTCGTCTGAGCAAGAAATTTATGTTGTCATACACTGAAGTTCAGGAATTGCTGTTTACTCAGTTGAGATGAAATTCCTCTGTTTCTGGAGAGGCATTAAGTAGAAGAGTGTTTTTTAGCCTGGTTTCCTGTAATTCTAGGGCATTGACTTTTGACTCGAGAGAAGACATTGCAGAGGAGGCAGTGTCTCAATTAAAAGGGCTTTTCAGGAAGCAGGAAGAATTCATATTTCTAATACAGACATGCAAAATATATGCTAAAAGGTTGATTAAAATGACTACCCACGTAAACGTGACAACTAGAGCTCTGTTGTACCTAGACCCTGAATTCTTAAAGGAAAATCCCTTCCCTGAGTTCATATTCTCTATTTTTATAGTTATAATTGACTGATGTTTTCATTGGTTTTGGTTCCCTTCTTCACTGGGCTGTCTAGGATTTCAAGATTTCCCATTGCTGTGCCTTCCTTGCAAGGCAAATCTGGAAATCTCCTTTCTTAGGTTGTCATTCAGAACAAAGTTAGAGTTAGACTGATTGACTGATTTGTTTTTGATAGTAACATCCCAGAATCCCATCCCCTGTCTTTCTGGCATCAATTAGGTCTCTGTTACCTAGGGGGTGCTATTACTTTCAGCACGTCTTCAGAACTTGTAAAAAGATAATTGTTAACCCAAATGCCAATAGGACTTTAGCTAAGGCTTGTTTAGAGCTCAAAGGTTTCAGCAGCAATCGATTTGATAAAATAATGGCTTCTGTTCCCATGTGAAGATATTTCTGTCTTTTCAGGCACTCTTTGTTGAATGGAGGGAGATGGTCATCACATCTATGGCCCTTAGTAGAAGCTGCTGCAAGCAGTTGTCTTGTTCCCTGTAGTTTGCATCTTTGAATCCTTTTGTTTTTGGAAGTGAAACAGAAGGAAAAATACTATGTGAACCTGTCAGTACTGTTTTGATGTTCATCAGAGCATTTTATGCCACATGTTCCAATTCAATCCAACAGCNTCTGTGAGGATCTTCAGGATTAGTTTCTTTCTTTTTTTTTTTTTTTTTTTTTTTTTACTGGGGGTTTCACTGTTTAAACTCTTGGCAGATGCAGGTGGTGGCTGTATTAACCATGTTTTAAAAACTGGCAAAAAAGTGTCTCTAATTGGCATCTAAATGTTGGTGCAAACCTGCTGTGTAGCCTGTTAGGGATGTCTCCATGCCGCCGTGACAGCCTGCTGTTATTATACAATTACCTTCAGTGGCCTGCACCAGTAGGAGGGCTCACAAGGCCAAGGGGGTGTGTAGGTGTATTTAAGTGCTGTATTGTCAGATCCCCTTGTATTAAGTGGTGATGCTGCTGCTCCTTTCGCCTTTAACTCTTACACTGCAGTCAGTAGAGCTGAACACTGCCCAAGCAGTTGGTGTTGCTCTGGGGGAGCTCTGATGTTGGTTTGGCTTTTTCACTTTAAATTCATGTGTTGTAGTTCAAAAAGATTAAAGAGCCTCTTCTAGCTAAATGCCAGAAGAGTGGATCAGTTTCTGTAAGAAATAACTTCTCTGCCTTTTAATTTGTCCTAGGTGAGAAGTGAATACGTTGAGACATGTTACCAGTTTGGGAACTTGCTAGAATATTTGAGGGAAGCAAATTGAGGGAGAGGGCTTTTCTCAGCTCCCTGATCCTGCCTCAGTTTGCCAGTAATGTGTTGGGAAAAAGTTTCTTTTAACCTTTTCCCTTTGCCTCTTCATAATCTAGTTTGTTCTGCAGTTTGGGACTCACTCCTGAGAGCAGGAATATCCATGCATTAGAGATTTTTCAGTGAGGAGCAGGGAATGGTAATGGAGCCCAGCTGAGCTTTCCGATCCGCAATCAGGGATCAAAAGGGGGTCGGAAGAACTGGAACTGATCACTCACATGACACTTCTCTCTTCTTGACTACTCAGGGTCAAGCTGTGACCACAGGCTACAGAGTCCTTCCAGTGTTTTAATAGCACAAACACATTTTTACAAATTCTACTAATACATCATAGTTTGTTTTGACTGAAACATTGTCAGAAAAACTTACCATCATAGTGTCGATTTTTGTGATGTGACAGAGGAGAGTTTAATAGTTTGAAAATGAATGAATTTAAAATTGGGTAGTTGAAGGTCAGAACTTACAGTGATAACTCAGCTAATGTAATATTCATACCTTGGTGTAAAGTAGTGCTGTATATCAATATGTTGTCCCTGTCTGCCGTGATTATCTAGGGTAGAAATACATTTGTGCACTGACAAATATCTAAGGGAGAAAGAGACAAGGTATTATACTGACGATGTGTAGGAAAATTCAAGAGTGAGTAAGGCACCTGGAAGAATTCATAGGCCATGAACCATTTGTCTCTTCTGACTAAAGCAAAGTGTATTGTTTAAGCATTAACCACTGTCAATACTTGCCACAGTAGAATTACCTGGACCATCCTTCAGCTGGTTCTGTGCACCAGATTAATGACTTGGGTTTTTTAAAAAGCACTAAACTGGGAAGGGGGAAAATACCTAATTTGTTTCTAGTGGGCTTAGTTCTCAAATCGAAAATGTGTCCTAAGAACTGAGTATTATTCCTGCCTCTCCAATATATATAGACAAAATCAAACAGGATGCATGCAATACGGATACACTGACACCAAATACCAGCCTAATACAGGTCAGCATTCGTTCTGTTCCAGATCTGAAAACCAAGAATTCATGCAGGGTTGTGTTACAAATAATTTTTAAACTTCTAACCTTTTTAAAGTTTTACAAGATTCGTGCTGGCAGGGATTTCTTGAATGCTGTTTCATTGGCTGCTCTCTCTCCCTGTTGTCTCTGAGCTGTGTTGCCTGGCTAGGGAATTTTTCAATTTACAGTGTTCAAAATCTTGATTATCCTTTATCATTCTAAAATAAAAGATGTGATATATTTCATGAATCATTACCCATTGTTTAAATGAAGATGATCTGCCCCCTTGTTTTTAAGAAAGGAGTGTGCTGTGCCCTAAAGAGGTGTAAGATGAGACTATAGGACAAGGTCAATTTGGTTCCCGTGATTTCTAGATAAAGAGTGAGGATGGACTGCAATTGTATTTGCAAATTTGGAGAAAAATATCCCCAAATCAGTATTTATAGGCAAACTCCAATGAATTGCTTACTAAGTAGACTTAGCTCCTCAAAAAATGATAAACGTTCAGCCTGTTCCTGGCCAGATGAACCTTCTGCCTTTATACTGTCCTGCTCCAAAAAAACGACGTGCTCTGTAAAGGTGACATGTAAAGGTATCAAATGCTTGTGATACCTTTACTCGGTATCACAATCAAAGGCCTGAGCTGTAGAGTTGAAGTCACTAGAGAGAGGAAAGGTAGTGCATTGAGTTGGATATGACGGGATCAGGACTTGACATCCCCTTCTTGGCGTGCTTCTAAATATTCAGGGCAAAAGTTGAACTTGTGCTAAAGGTTTTCTTTGTTGGGAGTTTGGTTTTTTGTTTGTTTTTAGTGAACTTGAGATGACTTGAGGTTCCTTAGAAATCCCATGTCTCTGTGTACCATTCCCACAGACACATTGCCAACCACATTAATGTGGTCTTTGCCAGGCTAAAAACACCTTTCTGCTATCTTGACAAAAAAGATTAGTCTGTAAAAGTTACTGTCTGATTAGGAGATTATTTACTTTTTTTGGCTTTCAAAAGAATACCTTTTATATGAACATATGACAGAGGATCTTCTGCAAAGGAGGAGAATCAGTTACATGCAAAACGAGAGCTGACAAAAAATAAAAATCTTCAAACTTGTTAGACAAACCAATTTATAAATACAAGTGTTCTTCCTCTGTTCCTGTTACTAGATATCTCAAGAGTCAAGAAAATTAATCAAAAGTAAGCTTCCTTAAGAGGATATCTAAATAGATATTGATTTTTTTTTTAATGCACTTTGTATTTTGCACGGTTTTGCCATTTATAAGCCCTTTTTACTCATGAAATGAGAGAAAACTCATTGTGATACTTGACAGGTGGTTGCAATAATGGTCAAATGCCTTTCACTTGTGACTGTGCAGCAGTAAGTGTGTGTGTGGGGAATGCTATGCTTTCATGCCATTATCGAGACCAGTATGGAATTGCATTATTTGTCTGAATATTTTGGAAAAATTTATTTTAATGTCCACTAGAGTAAGATGGTGCTTTCTTTTCAGAAAGGTTATCGTCAGCTACTTTAGAAACAGCATTTGAAATTATAAGAATCTCTGGGGGTTTATCTTCTGGATTTATATGAACAGACCACTCTGTCTTAAAAAGCTTGTTTCTTATACAGAAAAGACAAAATTCAAATAAAAACAAGAGAAACAGATTTACTAAAGTGTCCTTTTCAAATTCTGATGAGTAGTAGAGAAGGAAGATACAAGACACTTTGCCCCAGGCTCCCTGGTTTACCAGCATAGCCTCTCGATGATGTACATGCTTTTACTGCAAGCTGTGGGAAAGCTGTGTATGTGATTTTGGATGGCCTAATGTTTTGGTTGCCTTGGTTGGAAGCTCAGGTTTAAGGAGTTGTCATCTCCCTGTTTGTTCATTTGGTCTGAAATGGTCACCAGGTGTCCATCCATGGACTTGGGCAAGTTGTGTGAGTAACTAAACTTGTGAGGTTCAGCATCCCCTTGGTGAGGAGGAGAGATGGGTCCCAGTAGGTGGCAATTGCCTGCCCTGTGACAACAGGGTTCAACAGGGAAAAGTTCACTGAAAGTCAGAAACCCTTAGGATAAGGAAATAAATTTTCCCACTTGCTGTGAGGGATGAGAGTTCAAGGCCCATCCTCCAGTGGGATCTGTGTGATGTGGCCATGTTGGAAGGATTCAACAGTGTCCTTGCTTTGACTTCTCTTTGTCTGTAAGTACAAACTAATCTATAACTGCAGCAGAGGGAGAGAATTGATGCGCAGTCAGGAGCTGGGCCTTGGTGTGACCAGCCTGGGAGTGCTTCTTCAGTGCCTCTCTGGTGGTATAGAGAGGATCCCCACAGCAGCGAAGACTTATTGTCTCGGGGTAGAGGACCATGTCCCACCCACCAGGGCAGTGTTCACATCCCAAATGCCATTCTCCTCTCCTGTAGTGGAGGTTGAGTTTGCCACCCCTGTAAATGGGCTGTCTGTACCTGGAGGGGGGCACCTGTGAACTCCCACAGGCTCACATTGTGTGCAAGACATTAAAAACATCCTGTATGGCTGATGCTTTTCCTCTCTGTCATCAGCATGGGAATGAATAAATAAATAAATAAACAACTGAAAAACAATCTTGTGAATTTATTGGTGGCGGTTTTATTAGGGAGAGTGTAGCAAAGTGGTAGATAATACTTTTAAGTTCCTAATGGATTTTTTAAAGAGTTCTTTCTGTTTTTTTTTAAACGCAGGCTGGAAAGTCACTGCTGTAAAATGTATTTGAGAGCCATGAGAGATAACAGATAATTTTCTTTCACATAAAGCTTTAATGTTTTCTTTTTCCTTAAGTAAATAACACCTTGCTGAGCCGTCTTTAAGTGTGCCAATTTCTCTCTGGAAAGGAGACTGCAAAGGTGTTAATTACAGTGAACAAGCTAGTTATTAATGGTATTTTTACAGTCTTGTCATCCATTGGTGGCTAAAGGAGGACAAAGTGGGAAGGGATGCTTCATCTGTAATACAGGTTTCTTTCTGCCAGCAGAAAATGACAGCAAAACCAGGGAAGTGTTTAAATTTTTCTGTAAAGGTTAAAGGAGCTGGCATTTGTTCATGGATGGCTGGTTGATAGAAGTTCTGAAGAGTTTGCCTTTACTGCCTTTCACTTTAGTGATCCGTGAACTAAAGTGTCCCCAAGTAGGATATGACACAACAACCTGTGACTTGCTCATTAAAGGCTCATATTAAGGCCTGTCTGGGAACTCTCTAATGCCAGATCACTGAGACCATGGACCGGAACAGCACCTTTAGAGCTCCTACCATCCTTAATGGTAATGCCTCAATATCTGGCTCATGGGCAGAATATACAGAATTGCTGTCCTGTGGAACTGTTAAAGGCTGCTCTCAGAGTCCCCTTAAGGTGAAGATGATTGATACAATGGGCCTTAGTTGGTTAATGTTCTTTGTGCCAGTGATAATCATCAGGTGGCAGCAGAGCCATGAGCTGATGGACGTTATTGTAGCATAGTAATGCTTTATACGTAGTTAAAATCCCCTGCTAGTGATGTATGGCCAAACTAGGAGGTCTCTGAAAGGCTTATCTGTATGTTTACTTTATGTTGCTGCCACATAGAACCTTGGTGTCCCTGTATCTTAAATGCTCTGTGCAGTTCTGGTTTTGTAGCTCTAAAAAAGTTATGGTACTAACAGAACAGACCTCTGAACAAGTGCTAAAGGAAATTGCCAGAGATGGACATTTTAATATTCCTTATCCAACATGCTTTTGTGCACCTGCTAAACATCTCTTTCAGTTGCTACTGCTGGAAAGAGAATAGTAGGCTGGCTGGGCATCTTTCTGACCCTCCAGGACATCCCCATTAAAGAGTGTTGTGCTGGAAGCCAGTCACAGTAAAATTTGACCAAAGCCCAATGAGATGAAACAGCAGGGAGTAACTTACGTTTGAACATTAGGCTGCTTTGATCATCCATTTCATCTCAGTATTTTTGAAGATATAGTTGTATGGTCAGCAAATGTGTCTGGCAATGTCATTTCATGCTGACAGAGCATAGAATTCAGGCTGATTCTACTGATAGGCCTTTTTTAGTGAAGAGATGTGACAGAACTTAGATACGATCAGTTATTCAGCTCAGAACAAAGATATATGGCACTGTCTTAATAGAAAATGGTTCTGTGTACAGATGTGTTGTAAGGAATTCTACTGTATTACGGAGACATTAAATGTGAATAGAGTGTAGATAGTCTTGAGGGGGCCTTAGGTGGGTTGTTTAGGGTTATTTTGGGGGCTGGTGGTGTTTGTGTGGGTTTTTTTTTCCCTGGATAACAGCATGGATTATAGCATTTCTGTGTCAGCAGGAGCAAGGATAATAATTTACATGCAAGAGTAAAGCCACAATCACATTATATCCATGCCGTAGGTGTATGTGAACTGGCCTATGTATAAGAAAAAACCCTCCAAATTGCTCCATATTCAACAACTCTGCAGGCCACAGTTAGTCACTAGTAGTGAATTAACAACAGAGCTAAAAGCTGTTATTGCAAGATGAGTACCAGGAGCCTTGAACTTGGCTTGGACACGTCCTGAACCGTGGCCATGGGGGGCACAGGGGTGGGCACAGGCACTGAGGCTGCTTAGGCTAAAGCCCTAGAAGGATGTGGACGTGTCTATAAACTGTGGGGGCTGGTGCTCATACTGGCAGAAAGTTTGATAGATGGAAAGTAATTTGGGGATTTAAAAAATGTATCAAAAGGGATTTTGAAGACTGTGGTCCTTAGTCTTGATTTCCTGGTTTGAATGAGAAACATAATGAAGATGTATGTTGTACTTCAGTATCTGATGAAATTGTGTTGGTTCAGGATCAGTGTTAGCCATTTGCTTCTCTTCACTTTTTTTCTTTCCTCCCCTAGTCCCTCAGAGTTTTGATGTTTTCTCAGTATATTGTATTTGTTTCTCGCTTTGAGCTATTTCTGGTTTGGCTCTGTCTGTATGGGTTAGCATGTGTATTGTTTATTCCTGTGCTGCTGTTATTGAATGGTCATTGTTTTTGATCCCTCTTATTTTCTTAAAGATAGTTATTGCTTTGATAGTTATTGTTTTGTGTTAGTTAGTTAGAGGTTGTTTAGCTTTAGGTCTTCCTCAGAGACTGTGGGTCAAACCTTTAGCTGGGTAAAATCAATGTAATCAATAGAGCACTGCTGATGCACATCAGCGCAGATGAGCCCTTGTGTAACATCAGCTCAGCAGAATCCTACTCAAACCTTTGCTTTATTTCCCAGTTCAGCTTTTGGAAGGAGTTTATGGTCACAAAACACTTGTTTTCTTTCTGCAAACCCTGTGGTTTTCAAAGGATAGAGCAAACGGAACTCAATTAAGAATGGTAGCTTCCCATTAGGCATGTCAGAAATGTACCTTTTTTTTCCTGTACAAATAATTGAAGCTTGGACTATTTAAGAGGAAGAATTGTGGTCTTTTCCCCAATGACAGAATGTATTAGTTCACAATTCCCATATTCCAGGCATTAGCCATTTGCCATATCATGACACTCTTTCAAACAAGAGTATTGTCTCTTTATGTGGACTATAATTAGGAAAATATCTGATGCCTTTTTGCCTTTGCCTTGGCAATAAATCCCACATACATGTGTGGGAACAAGGACAGCCAGCACTACTTGGCCAGCCAATTTCTCAGAACATCAACCAGCAAATGTTCCTTCTGCAATTGGTGTTCCACCGACCACAATTTAAAAGCACTGGTTTAAATACCTGACCCAGCCACCACTGAAGATGCAGCAGAAAGCTGTCAGTGGAGCCCAGCAGTGGTGACTTTGTCTCCTTCGCTAACCTTTATATATGCTGCCTCTGTGTGTCAAGAGACAGTAATACATCTTCCTAAAATAGATGGCTGCAGGATGTGCTGGTAAATCAGTTGACTGACAGCATGAGCAAAATCATCAAAAGATAACGTGGGTGCAAGCACCCTGTCCTGGAACATCTGCATGGGCAGTTAAGACTCTGGCAATTTTTAATGAATTTCAGAGATGCATCTTCTTTTTTAAAAATGTCCCTTGTCTGCAGAGGAAGCTGTTAGGGTGGAAAGGGGGGATCTTTCAAAATATGACAGCAATTATGATTTGTTCCTGATGAAAAGCCTCTCCACTGATGGGTGGGTACCCCACATGGTTCCTATGCATAGCACACCCACTACCTGTCCCCGTTTCAAATAGGAAAGGCTTAAAACAAAGAAGGGAAGAGCGCTGATTGCCAGGAAATTGCAGCACAAAATGAAGAAACAGCAGAGGAGAGTTCTGTTACAAACAGGCCTGTCTTCTGACCTGAGCTGCTGTGACTTACGGGTCACAGCACAGAATCCAGTCCTTCATCTGCGGATGCTCTGGGGCAGACTGGAGGGGAGTTTAGCAGGTTCCTTCTGGTGGAGGTCATATGCCAGATGAGGTGAACTTGGCACGAAAGAAGCAGAAAAGCTAAGTTTGAGATGTGAAAAATAGAGACAACTTCATATTAAGTATTTGTTTTGCCTCAGTAAACCCCAAGTTTCCACCCTTGCAATATCCTCCAAAGTTTTTGCATGAAGCAGGGATAACTATTTTCCCAAAGCACTTGTGTTTTTGAGCATGTCTTGATACACTCTTCACATGCAGATGGAAATCTGGGCAGAAAAGTTGCTTGTCCTTTACACTACCTCCCCTTCTGCCTCAACCTGGCCTGTTGTCAAGTTTCCACAACGTTTTTTAGAAATCCTGTGTTTTCTCTTGGTTTTTCATGACCTGTAGTCAAAGCTATGCTGTCACCAGTAAAGGATCACTGTTACACCACTTACTCGGTATCTTAAGAAATGAGGTTGTGCTCGTGAGTTAGGATTTATAGAAGGTAGGCCAGTGTAACGCATAGTTGCACAAAAGTCAATGCAACATTTTCTTGACTGTTTATGAAAAGATTGTATTCACTGGAGGAAGCTGGTAGCCCCTTCCCATCTGGTCTCTGAAATCTAAGTCCATTGTGTATTTGAGTGACTAATGCATAAATAAAAATTAGGTATTTAAATACTTTCATGAATGTAAGCCTGCTGTTTTTCCTGTTTTGGAACATTTTTCTTTTCCTTGGTTCAACTCTGAGCTTTGGTTTTAAGTGGTGCCACATTAAAGATGCTTTTCAGCTTTAGAGAAACCACATCTTTTAAACTGAAAAACAGTATCCTAGCTTGTATTTCAGATCTATCTTTGAAGCTACCCTTGATTTATTTCATCAGTACCTTGAAGGAAATAGAAAGGAGACTGCTCTCAGTTAATTACAGAAAAAAATATCATTACCTAATCATATACACATAGGAAAATTTCAGAACACTCAGTTTGATTAATCATAAAATGTATAATACTTGGCAGTTAGTCTAGACTGACTTTAAGGAATTTTATATCACAATTTTTAGGCACCAAAAAAACCCCAACCACCAATACTTAAAAAGTAGATTTGTTTACATATTTTAAAATACTCTCTAGTCCTCTTTTGAGTGCCTGTATGTGTGTTACAGACCTGCCAAGGTTCTTCCTGCAGTTACACATTCCCTTGTTAATGACTTTGTCTTAATCAATACTTTCCAAAATGGAGGTGCTCAGATATTCCAAGAGTTGCCCTAAAAGACCTCCGGTAGATAAATTATTAAATGACCTGCTGGCTGCCTTCCTGCGTGCAGAGAACTTCTGGTAGAAACCTGATTGTTTGATTTCAAAAATCAAAACCTGCCAACCTCTTGAAAAAAGACAGTTTTAGCTGTTTGAAGAATCTCATTGCTTATAACAGGTCACTGTAGTGATGAGCTGTTGAGTAAAAGAAGAGACACTTTTGTTCATTAAATACTGTAGCTTACAGAAGAGAAGCAGAACAGGGAAGGGGGAATGTTGAAAACTAGTACATAAAATCTCATCTTGTCGGGTTGCTAACTGGGAGCTTGATCCTGAAGTTGCTCAAGTGTTTGTACAACTTGGTAGTGTGAGTTGTGTTACTGCGTTATGCGTGTGCACACGTGTTTGAAAGATGAGACATGGGAAATCTGAATCCATTTCCTTTATTACCATTAGATTAACTTCAGTGGTAATAGGGTAGTCTGAGTGTTGGGGTTGATTGTCTCTCTCCTGTATGTCTCTCTGACCAGTGCTCTATTTTGAACTTGACAGAAATAGCTTGGGCATGGTGATAGGATGTGTGTTAAGCTGCACAAATGTGCATATTAATTCAGTAATGAAACAAGTTAGTATTCATCATTGTTGCTTATTAGATTGATGTATTATCTATCTAGACAGTACCCTGCATCTTTTGGAGGCAATGCTTGAGGGTGACAGCTGCCAGCACAGAGAAGAGGTGGAAACTGGGGTCTCAACCTCCTTATCTTCAGGAAAAAACACTTGCCAGAACTGGTCTGTTAGTAGCCTGTCTGCATTCGATACGTCCTGATTGTAAATCATTACAGGCTTCAGTAGATGAGTTAGACACCCCAGAGACTAGATCAGGAATTTAATTATGTTATGTGTACTGGACTGCATATTAAGGTGGACTGTTGGATCCTTTGGAAAATGTGGTGGCTGGTTCTGTGAGGAAGCAAGATGTGCAAGTCCAGATTATTAGTTTTTAGGCAACATCTGACGTACATTTGACTTGAGAACTATGTGAATAAAGTTTCCTGCTACTTTGAGACTGTTCTGAATGCCAAAGGGCTCTGCTGTCACAGTCTGGATTTCAGGGTCCTTCAGAAGCTGGTAGGATCTTTTACCTCAGTGTTACTCACGTGGGTGACAGTCAGGTCTTTAGTGCCACACTGCCACCCTTCCAATGGCAGGGGCTTGCAGGGAGTCAAGTAATTGGCCTTGGTAGGATGCAAATAAGCCGTGTCTAGGATTCACTGACAAACAGTGATGTGTTACTGAGGAATTCAGTGGGATCAGCACAGGTAGGGCGTAGCATGGAAGGCTGATGAACAGGAGTGGTTCTGGGGATATTAATAAGTGCTGGAGAGCACAACCGAGGTTTTTTGCCCCATGTGTGGATTAGTTTTTAGTTTTGGTTACCTGTTCACAGCTTCTTCATTCATGTGTGTTTGTATCACTTCTGATGTAGTACAAGTATTGACTTTGCTTTACGCTGAAGATCAAAATAAAAGTGTCTCATATTTCTCAAGGAATTAAAAGAATAATTTAGCATAATGTCTGGAAATAAAGAATTTGACAACCTGTGAAGGAGAAAAAAAATACTCAAGAATGCATAAAGGATTATATCACAGTGAGTTTTGAGGGTAATTGTAGTTGATGAGCAAATTTTTTTAAGATCATCAGGTTCCTAAAATTAGGAAGATTTCAGCTCTTAGTTTTTGTATTTTTGAATTGTGGTTCATGTATTATAAGTCAGTGTAAGGCCCTCCTCCCTGTGATCCTTTTCCTATCTACCACTAAGATGGGTGTGAGGATATTTTTTCTGTTCAGCTGCCAAGTACTATGTTTCTCAGATAAACTAATTTTGTTTAACTAGTCTAGAGCTTGATGTGTTTAGCTCCCTGCAGTTATCAGGTGAGCCTCTTGGTGGTTGTGATGGCATCTCAATATGTAACTTGTTACTTATAAACTTAAGGAAGTTGGAAAACTTGAAGTCCAACCATGCTCAGCGTCTTCTCTAAAGTTCTCTGTTCAAATATTTTTGTCATTAACAAGAAAGCAGGTGAATCAGGCCTTTCCTTATTCCCTGGTCAACACAATTCTACTTCAGATGGAGTTGAAACTTAAAAAGGGGAAATGATTTTAAAGTCTCCTGTCCACTTCTCTGCAGCAATTTGATTCCATGGAAAAGGTCTCAGATCCTGCAGTGATGAGCTGCAATAAAAAAGCTCATGACAGGATAGGTTAATAAATGTTACTTTATTCTGCTGCTTTTAACAAAGAGGAATGGCACTTAATGTTTAAATGACCAAAGTTTACTTTGTATGAGTTTGATTTTGAATCCTGCCATTAGCGATCTGCAGAAATGCAGTTGCTCTTCGGTGAGAACAGTTTTGCAGGAACAAGTTGCATTCAGTGCACTCTCTAAAGCTTCCCGGAGTTGTATGTTTTTTCAAATCTCAGCAAATAATGCTCGAAAGATCCCCCAGAACATGCCTTAGGGAACTTTGTACTTAAAGCTGATGTCAGGGTTGTTTCACACCCTTTGTATCTGACATTTGATCCCCAAGAGCCTATTTGTCACTTGACAACTGTTTGTCATTGCTTGTAGGAGGAAATGTTTTCTGTCAAGACATGGTTGAAGCACCAAACTTGGTCCCATTCCACTCTGTGATGAGCCTGCTGATGAGTATTTTCCCCTAAACCCTGCAATTCTACCTTCAAAGATGCTCACTTTGAGGCAGCACTGTAGTCTGGCACAGTTACTAATTTGTCTTCTAGAGAACCAGTGGAAGCCAGAGGCACAGCCACGAGCCCTCCCTCTGTTTGCGAAGTGACCTTCACTGCTGCTTTAGGACTAAGTTTCTTGTGTTCTCCCCTTCTGAGACAGTTTAGATAGCCCCAGACTTTCCTCCCCTGTCCTTAGCTTGTCTATTCCCTTAGGTACTCATGGAAGTAGAGGGATCTTTGCAGACCTGATAATCCCATAATAAAGGTGAAAGATGCCTGAAAACTTTCCATTCTGTTTCTAGTATCTTGCTCATCTCTCCAGTCAGGCTGGAATTATTCAGATTCAGGCAGTTCTCTGAGCCCTAATCCTTGAAAAGCACAATCTATCAGGAGACTGGTATTAAAACCCACACTATTGAGGGGAAGGAAGAAAAAATAATCCTCTGCTTTTTCTTCTGAGTTCTTCTCTGATCCTTTTTGGGTGGCATTTATTTAGCTTTTCTGTGAAACCTGGAAGGATTTTATTTCCCCCACCCCATTTTCTGGATGGGAGTTGGAAAGATCCCCCCACAACCACACGATCGCGGAGGTTGGCAACTACATTTCCAAAATGTGGGATGAAATACCTTCCCAAGTTTGAGGGTCAGTGTTTTGTGAGCTGAGAGCTGGGGTGAGCTGTCCATCTGCTCTGCCTGTACCTCCACGGCTGTGAGGGCTTGGGTGGACCTGCCCTCACCGCGTGTGCTCTGCAGGTTGAGATGTCCAGTGATGCTTTCATGGAAATAGTCAGAGTTGAGGTCTAGCAGGCCCTGGCTATATGGTTTTCTTCTAGATGTCCCTCTCAGGGGGAGACATTTGGGACATTTTGCCTCTTCTGAGGCAGATTTTCCTCTTTCTTTGGAAGCCTTCCAGGAAAAAAATGCAAATAGAGTAGTGATGGAGTGCATGGTAACACTGATTAGTTTTATTCTGGAAATGCCATATACATGATCTCAGCTAATCATGCTATATATATTTAAAAAAATAAATTATACTGTTTGTCAGTAAGGAGAAGGTGTTCTTCCTCTGGAAAATTAATTTTTAATTCCTTATTCTTACTGAAAAAGGTGGCACACAGTCACAGATTTAATTAAAGGTAAAGCAGGCTTTGTCAATCAAGGGAAGCAGAATTATACTTCAGTTACCTTCCAGAATGGCAGAGGCTTAAAATCCAAACCAAAACCCCTTCCTGAAAATGTGTTAACACACTTTGACCATTATTAGAGCTCAGGTTTGTTGTTGTTGTTCTTGTGCTGATAAGAGACTATCATGATACTGAAAATCAGATCTAACAGTTTCTAGTCATTGCTGGCTTGAAGCTTTAGATCTTTCTCTGCTGCTCTCTGTAGCTTTAATTAAGCTTTGGGTCAATCTTGGAGGGGGAAGAGTCTTTCAGAAAGTAATACGTAGGGAATGGTATAATAATATTTCATTTCAGCAGAGGTTTTATTTGTTGTCAGGGCGAGAGATGCATAAAGCTAATGGCAAGTCTGCAAGGAAGAATGTATCTTCTTGTGATGATAATGGAGCTTTGTTTACCTGACCTTCCAATTAGTCAAATGTGGATTCTTGTTTGTAGCCTGACTGCCTGATCTCGGAGGGTTCAGCTGGTTCAGGTACAGATGCGCTTCGAAAAAAGCCACCCCCTCAGAGTTGATTTCCTTCATCCCCTACCCCAGCTTGTAAAAACAAATAAGATTTCAGCGTGATATTAATGAATAGTAACAGAGGCAGAATAATTGGTACCTTCCTGGTTGTGATTAGGATTCAGGGGAGTTACTTAACAACCACTGTTTCTTAAATATGAATTCTGATTAATAACAGAGACCTTTTTCTCTCATCTACTGTGCCTGTTACTAACACACTTTGCAGTTGCAGTACTTTGAAATTATGTATTTCTTGTTATGCACTGTCGTGTCTTGAATTGTAATAATCTCAGTGGAAAGTTTTGAGCAGTACATGTTTGTGTGACCCTTGATTATATTTATTTTTTTTTTAAATTATTTTCATTTATTTATTTGCTTTTTCCTTTATGATTGAGGATCACACTGGTACTGTTTAAATCTGCTGCCTCTTGTAAGAGATACTGAGATAAAGGTTCTTGGTTACCTCTGGCAATAAACATGCTTTGAGAGTGGCTGTTATGTAAACACATGGATGCTCTGAGTGATTTCATTGTACCCAGTGAGTCATTGGATTTGAGCTGTTAATGTCACAAAAGTAACTTAGGAGGAAATAAACTCTATCGTGGGGGGGTTTTTTTGTTTGTTTGTTTTAGTTTTATGGAGGTCATATAGCTGAGGAAGAGCGTTGGAGCTCTGGCAGCAGCCCTGGCCATGTGTGCTGCATTAATCCCGAGCTCGCTGCCATATTCACTGCTCCCCTCGCTGTCACGGTTTGGGGCATGTCAGTCTTCATTAATTGGCTATTTTAGGAATCTCCAGCCATTCCCAGGCTGCAGCTCATTAAGAGTATTCTAGTGCTAGGAGTGCAGGAGGTCAGATGCTATTTTATGAAGCGCAATTTATGTGTCCAGCAATCCTCCAGCTGCTGCTCCAATGTGTTGTGCTGTTCTGGAAATCCGCGTGAAGTTGAGGGCAATGAAAGACGCTGTCAGTGCGTTTCATCTGCCCTTTTGTTCTGGGACATCCATGTTGTGTTGGGCAGAGCAAAGAGCACCATCAGATTCGGCTGTTCATCAGATTTGTCGGTGGTCTGGAGGGCCAGAACTGTTTCTGTGTCTTGGGTTTTTAGAATTAAGCTTGAGAATGTTTGAGGAAAAAGTGCAGCATGGAAAATGGATGTTTCAGGGTTTTGCATCAGTATAGTAAAATATGCTGTAAAAGGAGCAAAGTGGTGGATTTTTCATACCTTTTGAACTTGCTAACAGGTTTTCATATAAATTTAAAAGTTTCCCCACTGATGTCAGCAACAGATATTTCAGAACTTACTAGGTCAGTTACAAGCAAGAAGCACTTACTTAATAATAAAGTATTAATATTTATGGGGATTGCATATTTATTCAGGGATCTCAAATCGTGTTATAGATTAAATGAATTACTGCACTACCACAGGCTGAGGTACAGAGAAGTTAAATCAAATGCAAGTCATCCAGGCTTGGAGCCGGTGAGGTTCTTCAGGGAGCGCAGTAATTTTTATCCACATCCTGAGCATTTGCAAGTGCTTTGTAGAATCAGGTTTAGTGAGTCATTGGTATGGCTGGGAATTGAGTGTTGCAGTCCTGTCTCCCCAGCCCATGCTGTAACCAGTAGACCATTCTTCTGCACCTTATTTCAGCTTCTTTCAGTGCTAATTTGAACTTTGAGTTACCCCAAGCAGAAAGTCAATTTGCCATTGTCAGACCTCCATATTCTACATCTCTAGTTGATCAAACAGCAAATTCCACTCCAGATGTAACCAGGTTCTGTTAGGTAGTTTTTATTTCTAAAAAGGACTGGAAATGAAAGACTTACTCACCCAAATCATGTAGAGATGACACAGATAGCAAACTTTTTAAATCCTCAAGCCTTAAAAAAAAAAAAAAAAAAGAAAGAAAGAAATCTGTGAACAAACTCCAGAAGGAGTATCAAGACACTTGCACTGAAAGGAGATTGTGTGAGCCATTCAGAGTACCATTAAAAGCTGGTGGTGTGCCAGCTCGTGGTCCGGCACTGTTGTTCAGTGTAATTAATTTTACTCCTAAAACAAACCAGCCCCACTAATGGCAAACAAAAAGGCCTCTTTCTTCCAGGTTTTGATTGTTGAATGAAAGGATTTGGGAATAAGCAAACTTAACCCACTTAAATTTCATGGCATGCACCTTCACCCAGGATTTTTTTGTGTCTCTCTGTTAACTTTTCCACTCTATGCTTGTGTTGCTGTAACTGTGTCATTCAGATGAGAGTAATGGCCCAGAACCTAATCCCAGTGTATTATCCGTGCCTCACCTGGGCGTTCTGGCCATGGCTTGTCAAGTGGATAAATTGGCTCATCCTCAGTGGTTGAATAAAGGGGTATTTGTGGTAATTGTAAATACCATTGAACTAAAGGGGCTGCTAGTGAAAGTGCATCCTTGGAAGGATTTCTCTGCTTTGGGGGCTGGAGGAATCAGTCCTCTCAGCTTTGCCTTTCTTGGAAACTAAAAACTGAATTAAATGAATAAATGTAATTCAATTGGGACTCGTGTTTAACAGTTTATTTCAAAGCAGAACATGACTGAGATGTTCAAGCTCTTGAAAATACAGATATTAAAAGAAGTGGGAAAGCTTGGAAACTTTGCAAGACTCCAAGTGTGTAGAAATTGGGTATGAAATTAGTATTTTGGAGTCTATAAACATCCTCTGGCTGTGTTGCCCAGCAATATCCCGAAAGATGATTGAACTGAAGTTTTCTAGAACAGTATTGTTTTGATCCAGAAAGTCATTGAGATTTGTATGGATGTTTCAGCTTCCCTCTTTTAGCAAAGGTTTGAAAATGAAGTAAATACATTCATTAAATAAGGGTTTGTGCATGAGTATGTCTACAGTTCTTTTGGAAAAAAAAATAAAAGGCCTGTTATGCGGAATTTTAAACAAGGTATAGGTTAAAGTAATTTCACATTCTGCGTAAGTGGGTTGCTTTCTATGCATTGTGTCGGCATTGTTTTGATCTTTTGTACACATGTAATTTACTCCCACACAGAAGCCATTTATGCTGCTCTTTGCCCTTTGGGAGTGGTTTAAAATAATCTTAATGTAAATGAGAGCCCTGCCCTGAGGTCCATGCTCTGCCAGCCTCCTCCCTGCGTCTTACTGCCTGAGGTTATTGCAATCAGTGTGATTGCAAAGTGTGGATCAGGGCTGCAGCTCTGACCCCTAAACTGTACCTCTGAGAGCTTTCTAAGAAGAAACTCTCAGAACAGCATCTCATTACTTCTGCAAATAATTTTTTTTAAGCAAATGAAAGGAAGATCCTTTGTAGCCTCCAAGGAATCTTTCCAGGGACCAGCCAGACAAGAAATATAAATCAGGCATTTACAAGAAGGGAGATAGTTCAGGTGAGAGACCCTGAAAGCTGTTCTGCCATTAGAGCTGGTGGCACAGAGATTAGTTGCTCTTAAATAATGTGGAAGAGTTTTTCAAACCTTGGAAGTTTTTTGGTTTGGTGTTGTTCAACTTGTCTGTAGCTTTCAGGTGTCAAAGAGATTTGATAGTCTTTTTTTTTTTTTTCTTTTTCGAGTCCTCAAATCTCCTGACAGGCAAAAGCTTTTATGGCTGACCGGCCACATGCAAAATAATTTGGCCCCTACTCTTGTTGCTTTAACCCTGATGTTTTTAAATCCTGATTTAAGAAAGGTGGGAGGGAAGAGGCATTTCTAGAGCAATAAATAATTTATGCTTTTACTGCCGTAATACGTATGTCCTAGAAAATGCCGTGTTTTGACTCTTCTTATCCCTGCACACAAAGCCAGGTTTCTCAGCTGAGGATCTGAACTAGAGTGAGCAACATCCTGCTACAAGTGCCTGGACCAGGCAGGCAGTCAGATCTTGTCATGTGGAAAAACAGAGCTTCCTGAAATTTAGTTCTTGTTAAAGGAATCAGATTTGGAGAATTTTGAGTATACTTCCCCATCACTCACTCAGTGCCTACAGAGTTGGGGGGTGTTGTTTTGGACTAGAAAGTAATGAGGCTGTTAGCATGACCCCTCCCATACTATCTTGAATCAGCGGAGGGGGAGGGAGAGAACCAAAAGGAAAGCCTTTCCATCAGATCAAAAACATGTGCTTTGCTTTAAAAAAAAAAGAAATTAGTTTTGAGAGCAAACTAGTTGTGTACAGTTGTGTGCATATACACATACACATGAAGATGTGCTATATGCATGCAGTATATCTAACACGTATGTTCTACATATAAATAGAAACTGTTATATGTAGCTATTGAACAATTGAACATTGTTTTTCAAATTTCTGAACCATTTCCACAGAGAACCAGAAAAATATAAACCTATGAGAAAGCCAGCAGCTCTGGTTTTCTTTGTGTTGGGAATTTTTTTCTATAGAGCTTGCTTTGCCTTTAGCTGTAAAGCCTAAAATTTAAATTGCTGCAGGCTTCCTTGATTTCCATGGTTGGAATAAATGCTCTGTATCATTTTGCTATTCATGTCATTACTCCCCGTAATCACCACACTCATCCTAGCACACTGTGCAGTATGCTCAGTTGAATATCTCTGACTTTCAGGAGGCTTCGTTGCTGGCTGTTGTTTGTTTCTGAAGCTGCACAATGACATACTCTATTGGGCTAATTTGATAGTTTGCACTCCAGTTGCTGTGAGTTACGACCTGTGTTTTCTGCTTGCCATGTAAATGAAGAATTGAAATTTGCAGGGAACCATTTGCTTCCGTGCTCTCTTCGTCTGAATTTACAGATTGTGATTAATGGTCCAAGTTTCATGAAAGTTCAAAACTTTCACCTTTTTCTCCTCCTTCCCCACCTCAGTAAAAGTTAATTGCTGCTGCTGCATATTCAGCAGGGACCTGGGATGGAAATGCGGGAGAGTTAATTTCCTGCTGAATATGGGAGCACATCTCTGCTTGGACTCTCTTCCTGTGATCAGATTCATGCACTCAAGCGTTCATGTCCTTGCATTCACGGCGTGAGCAGTTCATTTCCCCTGCACACGTGTGGCTGGAGCTGCTCCTCAGGAGCAGGGTGATCTGTCCTCCTCCGAAACAAACAGCGGTGCAGGGGTGGAAGCCAGTGGAGATTGCAAGATTAGACTCAGTGCTGATTTCAGTACAAGCAGAATTGTGACACTGAACACGTGCTACTAGGTATGTTGGTGAGAGAAAATTATTTTATCCTAAGCACTTCTAAAAAGCCTTCAAAATTTTAAATACGGTTTGGAAGAAGTTATTTGTCCATCAGCCCTGGACTCTTGCATTGCCACAAAAGGCTCAGATAGCAGAAGCCCAGCAAAGTAGGGTGTTCAGAGGTCAGTACAGCTAGTGCATTTGTAAATTAAATTGGTCTAATTACAGGGGAGTTTCTCTCTTTGTGCCCCTGCAAGAGAGAACAGGCAGTAGACACTGAAGATGCTTCCCTATGCTCAATCCTGGACAAAGGTAGATAAGTAGAAAGTGTAATTTAGCATATTAACTTTCTATGGCAGTGATTTACTTCACAAAAAAGGTCTCAAATAATCCTTTTATTTTACTAGGAACACTTGGGAAGTACAATGTTTCTCAGTGTGATGGAAAGTTTAAAATATATGGCTTTTGCAGTTGCTCATATTGTGAGAGTTAGGATGATCTCTCTGTTCCCTGTGCCAGAACGACTCTCAGCACCTGCTGTGCTTACCAAGTTTGGAATAATATTAAAGCCTTTTATACTCATAAGAAATTAGATTTTATTTCAAAGATTGACCAACAAGTGGAAACCATACATAACCTGCCCTTCTGGTCATGGTGGGAGGGAAAGAAAACCTTTTGTGGATGTTGTTTGCTTGCTTGAAAGGATTTTGAAAGCAATCAGGGAGAACTGACATCTTAGGAGTTTCCTGACCAGAGGTTGGCTTACTAATTACTGTTTCTATTACAATCCTAAGAACCACATTGTGACTGATGAGAGAAGTGAAAAGAAAGGCAAATATGCCACTTTTATCCTGTTTATTTTCTAGTAGATGAGACAAATGACTTTGTGCCCTGCTTATCAAAACCAAACAAATGGTTTTAAAAATACTTGTGTGGGTAGATACACACACACATATGTATTCATACTTGGGTTTATGAGTTTAGTCCATAGAGGCATGGGGGTCTTTATCACAGAAGCCAATTTTAAATAATTATATTTAAAGAGTAACACAGGGGAAGTCATGCACAGCCACGGAGCAGAAAGGCTCAGTGTGTATTGTAGCTCTGTAATAGCTATTATTTATCACAAATGTGCCGTCTGTTTGTTCACACAGAGTAATGAATGACCTTTCTGTTTCCACAGCTAGACCTGTGCAGACTTCAGCTGATGGGGGTGTAGTGCAGTAGCTATTTATCATGCTTCACTTATACTGATCACTGGTTTAAGCTGTACCACCAGGGAAATATGCCGGACTTACGTTATGGTTCAAAAAAGGAGCTTTTATGGGGTTAACAGCTAAAAAAAAAAGGCAGCTATTTTGTATCCCTGGCTGCTATAATTCAAAATTGACTTCGGTGGAATTTGAATCAAATTGCTGCCAATATTGTCATAAGCAAATTTATCAGCCAAGCGCTTGTTTACTGTGTCTTAGCAATGCAGGGCCTGATTTGTTGTCTCTTTTTTTTTTTTAATTTGGTGATTCCTTCATAAAGCTTCGGTTTCTTGCATTGATAAATGGGGTAGAATATCTGAATGAGAACACGGTAGCTCAGGAGAGGTAACGCACAGACATTTGAGCACAGAAAAGGTATATGAAGAAGTTACATTTTTAGCTCCTCGTACTTTTCAGAAATGAATAATGTAAAGCACAAAAAAGATGGTATTTGGGAGGGCAGGGGAGAGGTTAGGATGGGAGAGAGGGTGAAGTAACTGAACTGTTCTTAGGAACAATTGAGGTATCTTATTTTGTTCTTGCAGATTGCACCAATTAGTTATGTTTTACTGATGCAATCTCTGGATGTCAGAAGTCAGTCTTTTCCCATGTGACATGTTAAAAAGCAAAATGCATTATTAATGCTTGAGATGGGACCTCTGCAACTGTGGTATAAAGCGTTAAATGACATTAATTTAGACAATAATACTATCATCACACTGTTTTACAAGCCAATAACCCAGCTCTTGTTCCCTCTAGTAGTTTATCTCAAGGAGGGAAGTGGATTATTGCCTTATAAAATAGGCACAATAGTGTTGGTGCTGTTATGCTGCTATTACTGCAAATGCTTCAGAAATACTGAACAAAAGTAGAGAGGGATGGAAGACTGCAGCATTCACCCTGTGCCGTGTAAGTGAGCTGAAAACTAGAGAAGAAATTTCACAAGTAAAGACGCGGATGGGAATGTCTTCTCCAGTGTAGGAACATGACCCAGGAGGTACTCCTTTTTCTTTCAACACAGACCATTGGATTGGAAAGACAGTGAGAGAAGTGTGGCCTCGAGGCCAGGCTTGCAAGTTGCAGCAGCGTGGTGGGTCCGGGCTGAATTTGTGAGGGTTAGAGCAGATACTAAAGGTAACTTTGTACTACCCGGCTGTTGGCAAGGCTGTATCACCCACCTTGTTCCTGAACACCTTTTGTTATTCTAAATAATATTTGCTGCCTTGGTCCAGCGAGTTCCAGACTCTGCAGGGTGTTTCTGAAGGACAACAGGAGGCTGAGCGCAGCAAATTCAGCACCTGAGGTTACACAGGGAGCCTTGGTTTCAGAGATGCAAAGGAAAGCTGGTGGGCTCTAACCCTTGGACCTTGCTCTGGGATTTGGGCAGCTGGGTAGGTGCTGCTGTAGCTCCTGCTGCTGAAGGGAGAGGTTCATGGTAAATTCTTCAGAGGGAAGAATTTACTTTTCAAGGTACAAACCACTCTTCTGTTGTCTGGCAGACGAGCAGTATGGGGTTTGGCACAAAATACCTTGTAGCAGTGCTTTTTGCATGTGAAATTAATGGTCTCTCTGCTCATTTGATCTTGAACTCCCTTTCAGTGAAAGCTTTTCAATAAAAACCTTTACAGTATTCAGTAAGATAAGTGGTAAGACAGCAGCATTCGATTATTTAACCTTCCCTGTTATTTGGAGCACGGTCATGTCCCCTGACATTGGTTAATTACTCTGAAAATTACCTCGGTTATCCAAAACCTCAACTCTCCACACACATCCTGTGTCTCTGTGACATTCACATACCCAAGGTTGTTCTATATTAGCATAAATATCTGACCAGCTCCCAGAAACTAAACAGACAGATTTTGGCTTTCATTACATCTACGTGTATTTCTGCCAACCCAACCTCAACAAGTCTGCTCCTTTATATTCATCCATTTAACTGGTGATTTTTCTGTTATATTATGGCTTCTCTGTGCTTCATATTGCTGAAAACCATAGCATTATACTGTTTCCACCTGAATTTTAGTCCCATCTACCACTAAGTCTTTTTTTCTCCACTTGTCAGAAAAAAAACCCAATTTTTTTTGGCTTTTGCAACATTCAAAGTTAAATTGTATTGCTGTTAGTACTGCAGAAATATCCAGGAAAGCTGGTTCAAAAAAGAGAAACTTAAAAGTATTGATTTTTGAAGGTTTTTTGAAATGTTTATCTTCCTTTTCCTTTGAGTTAGCTGTTATTTGAATTTAGTCCTTCACTTGTTTTTCAGTAAAAGCATTAGATAATGTTACTAGTTTCAATTTTCAACATTTATATGTTTGTGTTTTCAAAACCACTGCAAAACAGTTAAATAGCATTATGAATTGGTGTCTAGGAAGCGTTTCTCTTACTACACCATTCCCTTTACTTCTGAGTCAGAAGAAATGGGGAATTAAAAAGGAACAGGAATATTTTTGTAATACTTGGTTTTGTCTCGGAAATGTTGTGTGTGTTGCAGTTTAGCAAAATGTTACTGGGGGTTTGTGAGGTAGTTTGCATGAAACAAAATACTCTGTATTTAGATCTCATCGTAAATTACTCAAGAGAAAGTAGCATGCAAGATTTGTGGGAGAACACAAAGTGTTATATTGATAGATTTGGTCTTGTGGAGGGATGGAAAGGTAATTTGGAGTGATAAAGATTAAAAATTTATTTTCAAACCTCAGTACGATATGAGTGAATGCTTTTTTTCTTTCCCCATAAGTGATTATAACAGGAAAAATACTTGTTTGCCAGGAGGGAGCCATGCTGCTGGTGGTTTGGTTTATTGGAATGTTTGGGTTTTAGTGATTCACTTCCCTGCTCACACCCAAACCACTTGGCGTTAGAGGTGCCTCTTATTGTGAAGGTCACACCCTATGTGTGCAATTATACTTTGAATAATGTATCTTGATTGTTAAATGCATCTTGATTGTTATTTTTCATCCTACTGGCATAAATAATGAACTGGTAATCTATAAATCTGTTGATTTAACAGCAGTTAATAAGTGTTTCGTGTGGATGAATTGGGTTGGTCCTACAAGTGATGCTTAAATATGTAACTCTGCAAGTGGGTTTGTTTCAAATGAATTAAAGAACATGGAGCTGCCGTGTCCCTGCTTGTTTTTGTTTTGTTTTGTTTTCCTTTGTAATACTTTAGTAAATGAGCTGAATTCTCTGGAAAGACATATGCATTATAAGCGTGGCAAGTACCTTTATAGGTTCAGAAGTGCACTTCCACATTCTTGATCATAGTTATTTTAAAAATAGTTTGAAATCAAGGGAGCTTGTAAATAAGGGAATGTACTTATATTTATGTCGTAATGTAGGAAGCAGGGTGGTATTTCCACTCTTGTCAGAATACAGAGAATAAATATACCACTGGATCTTATCCTCAGAAAATTGTTCCCTGCCAAGGTGCTGCTCGCTGCTGCACACCTGTTTCCTTTCTCACAGACAGGTTGCAGAGGAGAAGTTTTGGAGAGTTTGCAGGGGGTGGAAACCACAGTTCTTGCTGTTTTGTGGGTAGATTTATTGCCCAGATATTGCCCAGATATTGCCCTAAATGTGGACATGGCAGCTGAAGGCATGGTTGCCCCTTCTGCTCTCTTGGAGACCATCAGTGGTGTCCCAGAGCTGGTAGAAGGGAGCAGAACTGGTCCTTGCCTTCTCTGTGGTGTGTGGGCTCTGACTGGCAGCAATGATTCGTGTTTGTGTTAACAAGCCAAGTCACGAACCAGAACACTGAGGCCTGGGCTTCTGTCCCATCTTGCCATTTCCTACATCCAGCTGAGGGACTGTGCAATAACATCTTAAGCCTTGCAGTAGGACAACAGTGAGAGCACAGCTCTCATTTTTGGCACTGCGGTGGTTGGTAGTGAGGATATTCTAGTCCTCTGCCTGCTGCAGAGCAAAGAACCTCCTCCTTGCTCCTTGCTGAGCTGAGCTCACAAGTTTAGTTATTCATTGCGTAACAATAGGACAGTGAACATTAAACATGTCATGTTTTCTGCTGTTCCCACTTGGTGTGTACACTGAAAGGTGAGAAGGTGGTAGGGATGGGTAGCTATTTCACAGAGCCAGGAGAATAGATGAGGAGCAAAGTCAATTCCTGCTGTGGTTCTCTGTGGGAAATAACAGTTAAAAACAGCTTAGTCTTGGTCATAAGCACCGTAGAACGGGATCTGTTACCACAGCAGAACCAGAAAGGATTTCATTACTGAAAGCAGTGGAAAAAAAAAGTACGTTTGTTGCATCCGAGAGCAATGTGGTGAAGTTGCTGTGTAAGAATTCAAATAACAAAACATGATAGTTTCTAACACCTTGTAAAAACACTATGGATACACTAAGATAAGTGATGTATTGTGTTCTGGTTTTCTGCTTTTCCCCAAAGCAACTACAATTTTTAAAAATTCTTTATCTTTCTGGGTAGGTGGTATATATTAATATTTTAATAGAGGGGACTCTGATCAACAATATTGTTAATAGCTGAAACATGCATGACTGCAGAGGTACAGTCCAGGAAGATGAGTTGCATTCTCTCAGCCTCCGCTTTTTTTTCTTTAAACTTCAGGATGACCACACGCAGCTTGCAGATGAGAAGCCATTAGATGGGCTAATGGGGCATCGAACTAACCTGAGGCAATGTAGGTAGGGAATGGCTTCTCTCTTAACATCTTATTAGAACTCCCTCAAGTATAGCAGGAGGCTAAAGGTAATTAAGCTAAAAATGCAAATAAACATGATGTGACCATTTTTATGCCAAGTGGCCAGCTAAAAATAAATATCTGCTTGGCATACATTGTTTCCATGGAGCAGGGTAAATACCAGCTCGCTGCTTGTGGCGGGGTTGTGGTCACCTGCTGTGGCCCAGATTGAAAGGTGAAGGCTCATAATATTTATCCTTTCAGAAAGTGTCTGGGGTCCTGTTAGAAGAGAGAAAAAAGGATGGACAGTTTGGTGGGTTGTTCAAGTAGTTCTTCTCACACTGGGTCACAGCTTAGCTGCAGCAGAAGGGGGACAGCCGCCATCGGTGCTGGCTCTGTGGAGACAGTAAAAAGGAACTGGTGGCTCTACTCCAGCTCTTAATACAGCAACTTGTTCTAATTGTGCCTCTTTGTAGACTCTATAGAGGAGAAAGGTTTGGCAGAACTTAGAGGATTAACTAATCTTATGCCACGAAAAATCCCGGACTCCAAGGAAGAGCTTGATGAGCACATTGGAGGAAAGACTGCCGTGCAACAGCTTGTCTTCCAAGCTCAGCATCAGCTGAGAATGAAATCAGTCCGTCAGTTTTCACAGGCAATATAGCATTTTCTTTAAAAGCTGATCCTGCATATACCAATGGAAGCTTTGCTGCTGGCATCCATGGATCTGGAGTTCAAGATCTTTCATTTTAGTCATCACACAGCTATTGATGGAGCTGAATGATGCTCACCTTGTGAACCCCTTTTGGCAGTGACTTCATGTTGTCCATGTTCATAAGACCCATGTCTTCTCATTGGGTCTCTAAGCATTACAGTGCAAGTTGATGGTGTGCTGGTTTCTTGCTGCATCATTTTTGGAGAGGAGCAGTCTTCCTTGTAGCTCAGCCCTTTCTTTTTCCAAGAGCAATTGAAAGATCTGTGCAACTTTTCCTGCATGCAGGCTTTCTCTCGAGCATTCCAACTTGTGATTTGGGCAAGCTCTGTTTACATTAAATTTTATTCTCTCGTGAGGTTTTTCATTCACCAACTGTCTAGCACAAGTTCACAAAGAAATTTGCTTGATGCCGAGCACCCTTTCCTCCTGTTTGCTTTAAAACGACTTATGGCTACTAAGCTTCTTGCAGGATCATGTGCCATCATTTATTTTACACAACAGTCTGTTTTACATAATAAGATTTACAACATCAAAGACAGCAAGAATTTTCTTTTTAAGAAAGAGAGTGTGAACCCCTTACATGCTTAGGAAAAACATTCATATCCTGTGTGTATTTTTCACATACTGGAATGCCTGCTATTTAACAGTGTCTAGGGATTTAAGTGAAAGCTGACAACAGAAATATCCCAGACATACCTCTTTTTTAGATACCTTTAACTTCTTTTAGCTGCCTGTCTTCTGGCTTTGCTTTGTCACAACAAAAGCCTAAATGTTAGAACTACTTTGTGTACAGGATTTCCAGGATACTCCAGATCATTTCTGTGCCTGGTGGAAACTCAATAAAGATGTATGAGAGCGCTGTAAAATATGCACCGAGGAGAAAATATCTGGCATTGTGTTTTTTCCCTTTCAGTGGAGCAGTTGCATTGCCATGGACTCGAATTCAGACAGAACCTGGCCCTTTCCTTTTCATCCTTTGCCTAAGGAAGGAGCAGTGGAGTACAAACCACATTTCATTGATCTTATGGGTGGTGCTGAAAAGGAGTGGGGGAGGGCACCCCAGAGGAATATTTGGAGGGCAAGGTGGGGAACTCTGCTGTGTATTACCCTAGTGAACAGAGACCTTGTTCAGGCTGTTTGTCAGATAATGTTATCTTGCACAGCAGTGTAGGGGAGGTTGAAACAAATCGAAGAATATGAGTAGGATGCTTGCAGGTGAAGTGATTAAATACATAAAGTGTTAGATCCTTGTCTCACTCCCAGAAAGAAGACAGTGACACACAAAGAGTGGAAGAGGTGGACTTGTAATATGGACCAGGAGGTCAGGAAGGACCACTACACAATGAAGGGATTTTTATGAGTTGTTTAAAGTTGTGTGGTGACCAATAGGAGTCAGGGTTGAAGTGAAGTGCAGAAGTCAGACGAGTTCATTAAAAGAAATAATTTTCGGTATATTGCTCTCTGGAAATTTTAGACTCCTCATTCACTGGAGTCCTTTAAAGTCCTTTGCTGTTTCAGTGTCCTCTGTCATGCTTATCATAACCTTGTGAAATGGGCTGGCTCTGCAACCTGAACAGACTTTCTGGCAGCTGCAGTACCCTAGAATTGTGCATTTTGGGATTTTGTGGCAACAACAGATCCATGGCCAGAAGGATCTTGACTTTCTTTCTTTCCTGATTTTTAGACCATTTCAGTGTAAGAAACCACTTCTTGTTATGTTGCACATAGTTGTAGGGTTAGCTAATTTCATTAAGATCTAGAATGTGCTTTTAAATGTACTCTGGAGAAAAATTTTGCTGTGGCAGGAAATTAAGAAGATGAACTAATCAGTTGTCTTTGTCACTGGTTTTACGATTCATTTTTATGGTGCTATGTCTTTATGAAATCATATGAAATGTATGAAATTGTCCTTGTTTGCAAGACTCTTCTAAAATGTTTTGGAATTCCTATTTGCAGACCATGTTTCATCTATAAATACATCAGCAGATCAGAATTTCATTGCTGCAGTTTTTCCTAACTGCTTCAAGCGCAATCTTCATGCAAATGGAATAATCTCTTCGCCTTACAGTCTTTAGGTCAAAACTGGAAGAATGTTTGCAGGGACTTGACTGCCTTTTTTTAGCTGGCTCCTGCAGAAGAACAGACAGACAGTCATTGGAACAGCTCGTGACATATGTTTGGCAGCAGAAGTACCCCTGATTCCAAGTTCCAGATTATACTTCTCAGCTATGGCTGGCCCTCTTCCTGGGCACTCATTAGCTTTTCTTTTAGTCATTTTACACCCTACAGAGGTAGTCTCCTTCTGCTCAGATTTTCCTGTTATTATTCTTTTTTTTAATAGCAGAAGACGTGATCTCTCCTGTGTGGTGGTGTAAATGTGTTGGGGTTTCCTCTGCCTGAAAGGGTGGCTGGCAGAGAACATGTGCGTTCTTTCTTAGTGAAGGGGGAAGTGTGAGCTGGGGAGAACAGCTCACGGGAAGTCTGATGTGCATCATGAGTCTTACCTTGCACCGCATACAGCCCTCAGGTTCTGTGAAAGGCAGAACTGTGTCGTCCCCTCTGTCTCAGGCACCCATGTGACGTGGGCAGATCTGTAGTGCTTGAGCAGCAGGTTTCTCTGGGACCATGTGGGTGCTGGCCACTTTCCAAATTTGCAGTCATCTTCCATTCCTGGCTGCAGGATCCTGAAGATAAGGACCAGAATGATGAAAACCACCTAGAGCATTTAAAACCAGAGAATGATTAGCAACCAGAGAAACCTTAGAATGCAGAGAGGTGACTGGCTGAGGTAATTTAAAATAAAAAATGCCTCTTGTCTAACAGCTCCTTTATAACACGTAGTTACTGTCCAGAATATCTTAGGAAACCATTTTGTATTCTGCTAGTGTAAACCTAGATAGCAGTTTTATCTTTAAAGATTAGGAATTGTTTGGGAAAGTTTCATTTCATTGTTGTATTTAAAACACAACATTCCTGCTTCTTTGTCATCTAACTGTGTTATATATTAAACTAATTACTTTAGTGAAGCTGAGTTAAACAATTATTAGTCAGACTGCATATTTGAGTCTCCTTACAGCATTGAGATAAAAAATCCAGTCATCCCATGTTATAAGCACTTCCCTTCTCTTCCCCTGACTCCCCCAAAAAAGGTTTAAGTCGTTTGGTTGTTTATATTCTTTGAAGAATATGAAGGTTTCGCACTTCAGACATTCCCATTTCCTTTTTTAATGGGAAAAGCTCCAAGCATTGCTTTTCAAAGAGAACTAGAAAGATTATTTTTGCATACTTCTGTTAAGCAGTTTTGGACAACACCCTGTAGCAGGAAAGCATGGCTTCTCCTAAATTTCTTCAAGATGGAAACAGATAACATTCCTGTTTTAAATTACTAACCACAATTAATGGTTTGAGATGATGATAGTAATTTTTAAGTTGTTTTACCCTTTTACCCTTTTTAGGTGAATGAATTTAGTGCATTGTCCAACTTGAAGTTCACTATGGAGCATACGGTATTTGAACTCACAAGTTTTTTTGTTACCAAGAAGGGCAAAGGCACCCAACTCCTTACATAAAGAGATTTGAAGGAGTGGGCCTGGGAGTACACCAAGTGTTAACTCAGTGTTGAGAGTAATGGGTTCAAGGATAGGTTAGAAAGAAGGCCAGATCTTCAGTTAGGGATCATAGTCTGAGCCCTTAAGGAAAGAAGTGATGGAATTAAAGGGACAAATATTTACAGTTGTGTTGCACTAAAACGTTTTGAACTTTCTCCTGAGTCTTTTCATTTCATATCTGCTGATGAGTTTAGGTCATAAAAATATTTCAGGAATGCAAACTAAACATAACCACAACTTTCCAAACAAAATGTAACCTCAACTTCACAAAATATCAAAGCATTTTCGTGCAGGTAGTGTCTTCTAAGAAAGAATATAAATGCCTGTCTAATTCCTAAATTCATTTGAGGAGCAAAAAATACTAAGTACATGTAGTGCACAGTGATACACATCTGAGTGATGTTGCAAGAGCAGAGGACCTCGTGTTTCTTCTTGCTGTTCTGGATGTTGAGGACCATGGGTGACTAGACAGGGACAGAGACTGAAACTTCTGTCTTTGCTCAATAAGATGATGAATAATTTTGTCACACCTTTTTCTTAGCCTGTACGGTAGAATAAAACAATTCAGCACTTGACCAAATTCCTATAGCAATTTTAGTCAAGGTGATGAAGCGTCAAGGTCAAGATTGCAGGACATGCAGTAAATGATTTTTAAGATAAGAATGCTATTATTGAAAATTTTCAGGATTGCAGATTTAGGAGAAGTTGTTCTGTTTTATACTGTTAGCTATATCTGATGGGCCCAAGACAGCCAGAAACTTCTTACTAACAACCAGTTCTGGAGGAAGTAGAATATAATCTTTTGAACTTTGCCTCCAGCATGTTCTTGGTTCATTGTATTCCATGGACGATTCATCAAGGACAGTTACTGCTTTCTATTAGTTTAAAACAGAAAATAGAACACCCCAGCACCACCAGCACTAAAATGGGTTATGTGTTGTTTAGATATGCATGTTTTTTAAAAGAGCAAATAATTTTTTTGCTGATTTCTGGATTTCCAGAACATTATGCTAACGTCTTTCTCCTTTCCTTTTCTTTTCTCCTTCTCTTGTTTATTTGAACAATGAGTACAAAGCAGAAAATAGCTTTCTGGCAGTAAATGCTCTCTGGCGTCGGAAAGTATTTGATGGTTAAGTTAAGAATGAAAAATATGGGGTTGGAATATGTGGTGGTTGAGCTGCTGTGCTGGCTGGGCGCCTTCCCGGATGGCCAGACATGAGTCTTGCTGCCGTGGATTCATACTGTGGCATTTCTGCAGGAGGGGGAAGAAAATACTCTTTCAAACTGGGGAAGGGAAAGGCTTTGAAACAGAGAAGCTGTTTTTGCTTTGTGTTTTAGGTGCTTTCTGAAGTCATCATTCATTTCTTGCCTTCTAAAAGACTGACTAAAGGAGTGATACCTTACAGATTGCTTCACACTGGCACTTCCTCCTGCAGAGTTCATTGCTGTTCCAGAGCTTTCCTCCTGCATGTTTGTAGAGCATCTGGCCCATGGAAGACCAATGCTAATGGAGGCATATAGGCCACAGTACATTAATAATATTAATGCCAAGCTACCACATCTGTGCTGTGTTTTCTGTGCTATGGAATTACCTCTTAGCCAGATAAGTGACTTGAGTGTCTGCTTTCCACTTTCTATTCCCTGCAAAAGTGAGATTCGTTTCACTGCTCACTAGCTCAGGGAGAGGCTTTCAACATGAATTTCTTCTGCAATTGCCACAGTGGGACAGCCCGTGCATACCAGTGTAATTTGCGTTGCTGTCTGAGGACACTTCCACGGTTTAAGCACTTCAGGAGCCACCAAAGCAATTTATGCACTGGGCAGCCAAGTGCATTCTCTCCTGTACCCTGCTGTGCTGCAGATCTCCCTGCAAAACACAAACCCTGTGTGTTGCCCCACCTTCCTCCTTCAGCCTCCTCCCCAGCGATGCTTGTTGTCTATGAAATCAGCTTTCAAGCCAGAGCTGACTGCAGAGGTGCCCTTTGTTCCTGAAGGAATCTCCCTCTCTGTTGGGATTCACAGCAGCAGCTGGGAAGCGAGCAGGGAGAGCCTTCAGTCCCTCTCTGCCACGATTAGTTTAGTGAGCTATAAAATGGTGCTGGTGATGAGCTTGCACTCCTGTGCAGGCAGCCTGACCTGACCCAGAGCGTGTCCCATGGAAGAAGCTTGTACTTAATTACAAGTGTCAACTTAGAAAAACACTTCTGTCTCTTTGTTACTAAACACATAGCTTAATCACCATTGTAAACTGGTTCTCTGTTCTGGGACTGAAGTGCACCTTATTTTTAACCTGAAGCTGACTTTGGTGAAGAACATCCTTCCTACAGCCTGTTTGCAGTGCTAAAGGCTGAGCAGCTGGAGGAAAAAGGAATGTGCTGTTTCCCATAAATGATGGCAATGCCAACAGGAGTGCTACTAAGGACCAAGATACTGTGGGGCAGATGATAGTAGGGATGCTTATACAGTGATATTTTTGTTTGATAGGAGAAAAGTAGAAGATTTAGCAAATATAAAGGTAACATTTGGTTTACGTGGAAATAATGTCCTCTTATCACATGGATACTTGCTATTTTATAACAATAGATGCCAAGCTAGTACTTAAAGCATGTACAGCATGATTTATGTTCAGGGGCCTAGCAACTGGTACTGTTTTAGGAAGAAAAGGCATATGGTTTTAATATGTTAAAATTTGTCTTCAGCAGAATAATGGTTTTAAAATACTATTGCTCTTCCCTCTCTGTACGCTTCTCTCATTTCTCATTTCCCACATTCCACAAGATCCAGCCATCTGGCTTTCTCATTATCTGGCCCATTGTATATTGTTAGTCTACCCTTCTCTGAAGAAGAGGAGACAAAGAAATTCGGTATTTAATTTTGTATAGATACTCATTCCCTATTTGGAGTCGGATTTTAGTTTAACTTGGGTTTCTTTATGTGTTTCTTGGTCCTGCCTGGTTGTATTGTGTTAATGCCTGGGGATGGTTGCCAGCTAAGTGTGGAGGAAACATGTGCCTCCATGGCATGTTGGGTTTTGCTTGCTGACTAAACTGAATTGGGTTTTTTAACCCTTGGTACAGCAGGGAGATGTGCTTTTCCTGTGGCTTGCACATGGGTTTGGCAGCTGCTGAACCCAGTCTTGGGGCAGGTTCTCTGTGTGTTCATTTTCAGGAGCTGTGGTGCCAGATACTTGTGACTCCCCTCTTCAGGGACAGAGCAATGACAGCAATGTGCTGAAGGCTGCGTGATCATCCCTTAGTGCAGGGAAGGGGGAGTGGTGGCTGCCAAATAAACCCTTCAGAGCGGGATGGGTCCTGGGATGAGTCCCTCTGGGTGTGCTGGGAGGAGTGCTGCGGTGCAGCAGGGTGGTCCTGGTGATGGGGGCTTATAAAGAAATCCAGAAGTGTCCTCTGCTTTATTCCAGCTGAATGTCTTAAAAATCCTGCTATTTAGAAGCTGCTTTTAAGGACTGAGTGGGTTGGGTTGGACAAGAGCATTGCAGGATGGAGTCGAGGAAGAGCCATTTCCATCTCCACATATCCAGGCTATGTTCTGCATTAACTGGAAGGGCCTCTGTGGCCTCAAAGAAGCACAGGAGTCAAGGACTGGGAGAAGTTAGCAAAATCCATTGACATTAATCCAAATTAACCTTTGAACACCTCACGTTTTCTGAATGCAGCATTTTAAATGGCAGCAGACAGCGGTAAATGATCTTGTTTAATATCTCGAGCTTCACTGAATGTGAAACATTAGTATGAAATCTCCTTATTGTTATAATAAATATCTGGTTTAGCCTGATAAGAGGTGAGATGGTTCATAAAATGCTGGATGAGTAAGCCTAAAGAATCTGTTTAATTGAATCTTCTTTCTTACAATGTCAAAGCAGTCGAAAATAGAGGTCTGGGGAATTGTGGTAAAATGCTGCTTTGGCATTTTCTCATTGGTGAGCTGGGCTGGTGATGATCCTGTTTTGCGTCCCCATGAAACCAATTGAAGAAAAGTGACTCCTGACAGCAAAGTAGGCATTTTCATATAAACCTCGACTGTATGAAAATGTGTGCGTGTGGGTTGGGAGGCACATAGCTTAATTTCATAGGTCAAATAAGGATGTGAGGTTGAATTTAACCATACTGTCTGAAGTAGCAGGAAATGAGTTTCTTAATGTCACCATTTTTCCATTTCTTTTAGAAGCTGTGTTTATTGCATAGGGAACACTTAACAGTTGTGTCTCTGAGTCCCTGTTGTTTACTGATGTGACCTTTTATAGCTTTCAAATGTGGTGGGGGTTTTTTCCCCCATGTAAAATGATAGTTAAATTTAAATTTCCTTTACCGCTCACTTTGGCATGGCTTTGTCTCACACAAATTGAGCAACTATGCCTGCCTTGAGTGAGTAATCTGCTGGAGCTAGTTATATGAGAAAAGGCTCTGAGAAAGGTTAGTACATGCTACATTAAAATTTCCATATTGCATATACAAGACCTTTGTTCTAGGTGACAAAAAAGAGGATAGAAGCACAAAAAACAGTGATTAGCTTTCACTAATCTGTAAACCCTAAGCACTTCAAAGCAGGTTAACAAATAGTTAAAGGGATCGTAAATCTCATGCCTAAATAGTAAACATGGTAGACATTAAACTTGCCAAATACAAAGAAATTCTTATTTCTTCATGCTTAGGTCTGAGCTCTGACCTATAGATTTCTGAGACTTCTTAGAAGTTACTTATCATTTTATGTCATGATCTTACTATTTCCTGCCATGCTGCAAGCCTTCTCATCATCTGGGAAGAATCACGTCAAGTTGTCAAACAGACTAATTGGTTTAATATTTTGCAATTCTTTCACTTGAAAACTGATTCTTAGCTGGTGATAAAATCACTTTTGTTTTAAATGTTAGTGGCTTTGACAGATAGAAGTGTTAGATACTTTGATAGGATTTTCAGAATTGCCTATGGGTTTTGGACATTTAATTCCCATTAATTTCTGAGAGGTTCTTTGCTTCCCTCAGGACACTTTCAAAATCTCAGCCTTTGTAAACCTTCTGGAAATGGCTGGTTTTAAAATCCTTTCAGTTTCGACTTAATGGCAAATCTGTTTCTCACCCAGTTTCTACAGCTATAAAAGGAACATAGGACTTTTCCTTGGAGCGCTGGGCAAGGGGGGTAACCAAAACAAGCACAAATAGGATCACAGCGACAACCTCGCTGAGATCCTGACACCTCCTTGGGAGGGAGCTCTGTTTGCTTTTGCAGCGCTGCGGGCAGGGTGCACATCCTCTCCTTGGCATGAGCTGCTTCCCACCCGGACTGAGGGGAGGGACAAGGCTTACAGGCACAGAAGTAACCCAGCGAGGACTGCTGTGACTCCCACTGGTGTGCTGCACCTCCCTGTCTCCCCGGGCAGGGAGACGTGCAGAGAGTCCTGGTGGTTTTGCTAAAGTATGGTGATGGAAGAGCAGGGGTAGATCTCATCTCCACTGACTTGTTATGTTTCATATCTTGGAGCGTGAGTCTGAAATAGACGGGCACTCAGATGGAAGGCTGCAGATGTGGAGGAGATTAGGGAAAGGCTGGTATTAGCTGCAAAACCTTCCCTATGGTTTTGTTCGGAAATGTAAACCTTGAGGAGCTTAGTGAATTCTGGGTTAAAACTAGTAAGGGAATTCAGAGGCAGACAATATGGCCTGTGAAATCTGAGTTGATGACGGTGAGAAAGCAGAATGTGTAAAACAATGGGGCTGGAAGCAGGCTGGGAGCGCGGAGCCAGCTGCGCAGCCTTGGGCGAGCCTGGGAGTTGCAATACACGTGATGAAAGCAGCCTGGTCCAGTAGGGAAATTCTGCCTGAAAACTTCACTTCTTCCCTGAAATCATCAGCCTTCATCTCTATATTGCTGACATTTCTTGGCTCAACGATTTGACTTGTCAGTAGCAAAAGACAACGTGAGAAAAAACATTTTGCAATTCATGTTGTTCCTTTGCGTTCGTTCAAAATGGCTGCTGGGCAAGGGAGAGAAAGTCTTTTTCCAAAGTTTAAGAAAGGGAAGCGCAGCAGAGTGGCCCTGGGTCATGCTGTGTAGTCTGACTGTGTCAAGTCTTAGCAGTGATCCTCCAGGAATTACCCTGGAATGCCTGAACCTCCTGAGTGGTTTCCTAAATGGGCCTTTTCCTCATCACAAGGAAGGGTGTGGAGACGAAAGTGACCTTTGAAGTGGTCTTGTCAAACCAGGGGTTGCAAAAAATACCTCTCTGTTGATCAGAGACACCACTGTAAAGATACAGAGGGTCCAGTGTGCTGTCTTCATTTTTCTGACTTGCATTTGTCTGTCCTTTGTCTTCAAAAGCATCAGAGAGCTGTGCAGTATGAAAAGAATGATCCTGAGGCCACCAAAGAGTCCCGTTTTTTGTTGTTGTTTATACCAAAGTATTATGTTATGCTATTGGCAAAGTAATTTTCAGCTCCAAGTGAGACAAGATCAGTCACAGTGGTTTTCACAAGATTGATGTGAAGAGCTAGAGTGGTGCTAATTAATCAGAGATGGGGAGAGCGTGTGCCTGCATACTCAATTAGTGTAACATTTCCTAAATTGGAACGGATCTCTGCCATACAGTAATACTATAGCAAAGCCTGAAGGGTGCAGAGATACAATTCATAATGAACTACCTTAACTCGTTACTTGAATGCTTGCACCCTGAGACACTATTGAGTGGTGAGCCCAGAGGGATTTTCTGTCATAGGTACTGCAGTGCTGGGACTCACCAAAAATGCTTGAAAGGCAGCATTTCCTTTTATTTAGAAGATGTTATGTAACTAGGCTCTTTTGTTATATTTTTAGTTAAACAGAAAGAGGATTGGGTGTTCGTTACAGTGAATCGTCTTTGACATAAACAATACTTAGTTACAGCTGCTTTTCTCTGTTCTTGGAAATTCAGTCTCTTTTAAGAAAAACTGCAGGTTATGAGAGCTGCTACAATGCTATAAATAACAATAAAATGATAGTTTCAGATTAGTTTCAATACTGCATGTGGAAGCTTAAAAATGAAAACTGATCTCCAACATAAAAAAGGGCATAGATCGTAGGATAGAATACTTTCTGTGCTATCTAAATTAATTTCACCTCTAGTATTTGTATTTGTTTGTTCTCCTGATACACCAAAGATACTTTTTTTGCCTATAGGTAGAATAACCTGTAAGTCATTGTGACCTGAAGTAGCAGAAGATTTTAGTTAAGTCTTTGAAAATAAAGTGATTTAGTGGTATAGCAGTCTTAATTTTATCCAGATTTGTGGTTACATCAGGCACAGCTGTTGAGTAAACCTGCAGAATGAATTAGTAGTGGATTAATGAAGCTCTAAGACAAATACATCAGAATATTTTAAACAGCTCTCAAGGAAACTTTAATTTTAGTCATGTAATGGCTTTATACTCTGAGCAAAATAAAGTAAAACAATAGACTCAAATTCTAAATTGACAGCCAACTTATATTTTTTTTCCACAGGCTTTTGAAGTGTGCAAACCCATATAATTATTTTCTGACTAGTGAAATTGGTTCACATGGTTTATGAAGGAAAGAAGCCCTCCCTAACAAATATGGTCTGTGGCAGCTGGCCTGATACCTGCTATGCCACTCCACTGGCTGTAAAACCAGAGATAACTCTCCAATTTCAGTTGCTACAAATCTGGAGTAAGTTCATTGGTTTGATTCCAGCTTTATAAACCTAAGTTACTTTTCCTCTCCCAGACTCTCTCATTTCAGGCCACGTTCAATGCGATGGAGCGTGGATGAACTGTGCCTGATACCCTTGATATCTTAAGTCAGAAGTAGGTCACTGGCGTTTGATTCTCAAAGGGAAAATACTCAGTTCAGCAGCCACACAAGGGGAGAGAAAGGATGATGGCTGCTGATAGATTTACTCAAGAAATCCTCAAGCTGATTGTGTGCCTTCTTCAAATTTCTGCCCTGTTTCTGCTGCAACAGTCCTTAAAAACATGAATTTCTCCCAGGTTTGCTGGAGGAACCTGGGAAGTAGTTGCTGGCTTAGTCTTGGGGTTGTTGTTGCAATTCCCTTAGAATGTGTTACTCCTGTAGCATTGCTAACACAACAGGAGCTGCCGAGCAAATGTAAGAAAATGCCAGCAGGTTTATTGGTGTTAATCATACTGCTGCAGTTAAACTGCTGCAAATCTATTGTAAATCAAAATATTCTCCCTTCTGCAGTTTGGCTGAAGTGTTACTACTTGAGAATTTAGTTTGGCAGGAGGAAGATTGTACCTGTATGGAAGGAGTGGTGGCCTCCCACTGACAGACACACTCTTGCTGAGTTGCTCTGGAGGATGACTGTTGAAGCTGGCTAGAGATGGATTTATTCTTTTTTCTGCTTATTTGTGACGTTGCTTGCTTTACAACTGAACCTATTCCTGTAAGAACTTGAGAAGGGATCAGGAATGCTTAACAAAAGAGCAGGTACTTGGGAATATGGATAGAGCAGTGTTTCTAAGAAATAATTATCCTTTGCCTTACACTCAAGACATACAAAGTATGCTCTTCACGTAACCAAACATAGGTCAAACTGAGCTTAGCCCACCCCTGAGGGATGTGAAAAGGCTGTGCGTGTAGTTAAATTCTAATGCAGTGGAACAAATCCTCTGGTTGACTTCCAGAGTAGATTGTTGTTCTAAAAATGCTACTGAAATTAGAGGGAGGATACAGGAGATTGTATTGGCCCACTCTTTCTTGGAAATCGTTCAAAATTTAAATTGCTCAGAATTTCATACCTTTTGGCCATTGAGCATGGCTGGTTTGCCTTGGAGTCACCTGCTCTACACCCTGCAGAACCACCTAGAGGAGCATATACTTTTATTTTCTCATTGCAATAACTTGGCTGTGCTTAAAGTCTGTGTGAGTAAAGAGAAATAAAATTCAAGTCAATAAAATATAATAAATAGTGTCCCAGATACAGGTACAAAATGATACTGCTCCACTTCAGTCACGCAGCTGTACAGCAGAAAATGCTTCTCAGACAAAATCGTGATCTTTGACAATTCAGAATATGTTTTTCCCGCTTCTTTGTGACTTCATGGTTTAGAAATTTTATTGTTGGAAAAAACTCCCATTTTTTTCTCTTAGACTATAATTTGTCTGTCTTTGTTCCTACTTCTTTGAGTCCTATAATCAATCCTAATTATCTCCACGTCTCTCAAAGAATGGTCTCATGCCATACCTAAAACCACTGCGGTTACCAATTAAATAAAATATTGCAGAGTGGATTAACATAGTAGCAACTTTTGTTCAGAATATTTTTCCAAAGATAATCTGAGTTATTAACTGTCTGAGCAGGGACACAAGTTTGGTCATTAAATGCAGCTGATTGAAAATTGAGATAAGTCTTCTAATTGTATGGACAAACAGCCCTGGAAGCTCTTTCTGTTCAAGCCATTGTTCTTTGATCAAAAGGAGTTTGTGATAGAGACTGTCGTTTTTTATGAGATGGGAAATGTGAGTTGTATGAAATGTGCTACCTTAACGTCATCTGTTATGTATTGATGTTTTCAAACTTTTCAGAATGAAACATGATCCTTCAGTAGGCTGTAATGACAGGGCTGTTTGGGGTTTTTTCCTTTGTATGGAAATCGCATATTTCTTGTCTTTGTCTCACTGGTTTAATTTTAGCCTTGATGTTAGCTGTGCTGTTCTGATGTTTTCAGCGACTTGTGTGAAACAGAGTGATGTTTTAGCCCCCTTTCCAAAGGAGCAGGCAGTAACTTCCCATGAACACAGCTCTTCTGAGAGGAAACACCCCAGGCCTTTTGATCCATGAGAGGAGGGATGAAAGCTAGCACACAGGAGCTGAAGTCTCACAGATAAAAAAGATGCAGAGTCATGGACTGTTGGTCTGAGCATTTCTCATGTTCCCAAGTTCTTACGCCATCTTTCCAGGAGCAGCTGTGTCAGGGTTCTGGATGCTCTTTTTGCTGATGGATGCACCGGAGGGTGGCTGTGTGCCAGCACTACTGTGTACCTGGCATGGAGGAACTGGGGAACAGTTTGCAAAGTTACCTCAGCTAATGCAATTCCCAGCACCTTTCAGTCTTAGGGAGCGAGTTCCTGTTTAGGACCATTTGTTTGTGAAGTCCCCAAGCTAATGGGCCTCCTTACAAACCAGTAGCTCAGTGTTGTCTACTGTGGACACATGAGTTTGTGTCTGGGATTTTCATTCTCTTGTTTGCCAGCTGGTGAGAAACTTGACTGAAAGGCACAAATTAAAATCTAAAGAGAACCTTAAAGGAAGGGCCAAGCAGATGGAGATCAGCGTGGAGACTGGCAAATGGGATAGTAAGGCATAAGACACCACTTGTAGTGTTGCCCTTAGGCTGCACCTGTTATTGGAAATAAAACTTGGGTTATCGTTATTGTAACTTGCCAAAGTATGGGAGCTGACAGGAAGCAGTTCTCATATCCCTAAGGATTTTCATGATAATGCATCTTATGTTTCTGCATTAGGACACAACCCTGGTTCTGCAACTTCACCTTGAAACGCAGACACTGAATGCATGAGGCAGTTGTGTAGTCACACCCATATCCAACATCAAGCACTTACTATTAATCCTTGGTAAATTGTATGCCAGGCCAGCTGTACAGTTTTAATTTCTGCCCTCTGTCTGTTTGCAAATAGCATGACTGTGCATATTGAATCACATTATAGTTATTTATTGACAGCAGCTTCTTATAACTTTATACCTGTGGCTATGTTTGAGTGGCTTATCATCAGCTATTTATCTACAAAATAAATTAAACGCACTTATTTATAACAAAATGACTCTTTAAGTAAAGCAGGGATTACGGTATTTTTAATAAGCAAAGTATTTGAAAACCACTATGTTTTCCTATTTTTTTTTGCAAGTAAATTAGGATAATTACATGTTTGGGTTACTAAAATTAAAAAAAAAAAAAACAACCAAATTTCAAAGCATGTTTTTATTCTATTAATAAACTGTGCAAAAATGCTCATTCTTCACGTGAATTCTACTGGGCAGGAAAGGATGAGGTGAAAATTAAGAGAGCAGGCAAGACACATATCAAGAATGTGGTAAATAGAGGTTGAATTGGAAGCTAAAACACTCAACAGTCCTTGGGTAGGAGTTCTGCACGGTACAGCATGTGTGTGTATGTATACTGATAATCTAATTGGGAATGTGTTTAAAAAATGGCTTTTTATATGAGCTGCTGTTTACAAAATGTTTATGACATAAATTCTCTTCTGTTTTTGATTAGTGTCTAGATGTAGAGGCTTTATTTTATATGTCCTTTTATAATTTAACATTAAAACAACCGAAACCTAAAGGAATTCTGCACTCTCTGTATATTAAATCAATCCTGATGGTCTTAATCTAATCGGTAATTAAAACCAAAGTTAACATGGTGCTTGATTAAGACGTAAAGATGTTGGTAATTCAGTGTTTCCCTCTCTAGAACAGTAAAGTTTTGGAGGTTTGTTTCATGTCAGCATTTCACAGTCATTACAAGAAGTTGCGTCTGCTGTCCATGGGTTGGATTTTGTTGGTTCTTTTTTTTCTTTGGATAAACTGATTTTGACTTGTGTAGACAGGCGGCAAGATCCACACAGGTCTGACTGTGTCTACTGTGTGCTATGCAGTAAGCTGCCTAACTTCAAGCTTTTTTGGAGGGTTGGCATCCCGAAGTAAATGGTTGTGAATGGTTGTGGAGGGAATTCTACAGAACCACGCTGTTGCATAAGGTACTGGATGCCAACATCTTCCTATTCATATAAATTCTAGGGATGCTGGAAGTATTATATAGTCCGAGTCCCTCTGTGGGAGAGGTGTAGAAACCTCCCCAGTACTTTCAACACCAAGAAATCCTTGATAACGTTTGTCCTTGGCATAAACACAGATGGACTTCCCAGCAGCTGGGGTAATTCCCCTCGCAAGGGTAAGCTGATTTCTTCCCCGTCGCTCTGGGGTAGGTTGGCCTGGATGTCTTGTAGGAGCTCTTGGAGCCCACCAGTCAGCTATCGAGCAAGGAGCCTGTGTGGCTGACAAATTAACTTCTGCCTTCTTGAAATTAAAAACAAATAAATAATTGCTACAGGGTGAGTGTGCATTTTAATATTAGTAATAAAACTATGGTAAATTATATTTATGTGGAAACAGGGAGGCACCATGTATCTTTGATAATTTATATACACAAACTGCCAAGTTGCTGAGCTAATATTAATTTGTGGGAGGTTATCAACCTTGCTCTGCAAGATAATTTAGATTATTCCTGGTACAATACCAATGCATTCACATGAAGCTGTGGCAACAATAAAAGTGTTAATAAAGGAATTAAAAATGGGAATGCTTATGGGTAAGGAAAGGCCCCATACATCCCTGAGTAAGTCTTGTCCCTTACACGCTGATTTCTTTTTCAATTCTCATTCTATTCTAGTATATTTTCTGTATTTTTCTATGCCGTGCTCATCACTATGGGATTTGAATACTTTCAGGTAGTCCATTAAGTAGCATGTTCATCAGATCACTATACCCTGGCAGTGAGGAGAGGATTAAATAATGATACTGTATCTATTAATCTGGGAAACTGTGCTTCAATTACAGCAGACTGGAGAATAGATGGAGATGAGTTTTATTGGTGTATGGCCCTGATAGAAAATTGGTTCTTTACCTAATCTGGTATTTTTTTCCTAATGTGTTTGTCTTTTTAAAAAATGAAATTATTTGACAATCCACATACCCATCTCTTACTAGGGAATTATCAAATTACATGTAATAGTCATATAAATAAAAAATGCTAGAACCTGTCTGTCTATCCAAGGAGAAAAAAATAAAACATCATTATTTTAAAAATACTATGCAAGTAAGCAGTCAATCTCCAAGGAAGAGGTGAGGAATAGAAAAATAACTGAAATATTTTTAGATATGAGAACATCCGCTGTAGGCGAAAACAAACCAGAAAATTCCATCTCCTGGTTGTTTAAAAGGAAAAAACTCCATCTGCCAACACCTGAGATTGGAGGGGACTCAAACGAACATCAACTGAAGTTATGATAAAATATTAAAGAAATATTTTAAGCTATTCCCATGCAGCATTCACACTTCACTGCCAATATGTGCGCAAGGACACAGAAGACTGTGTTGTTGGATTATATCAGCTTGCTGCAGCTAGATGGAAGAATCGAGAAGTTACATAAAGGTTTTCAAATACAGATATTGCATCCTGGCAGGAGAAACAGCTGTTGGGAATGGTGACATGTAAGAGTTGGATAAATTTTTAATTAATCAAATTCATTCCTTTTTTGAAAGCTTTTGACTACATAATTGAGAGGAAAGTTTTCCAGAGTGGTGCTGTTCTGCAACCTTTTCCTTTTTTGAAATGTAGCAAAGATTTTATGAACCTAACCTGTTAAGGTACTTATCTTCATCAAGTTATGTGTTTTCATTTACTTCTATTTTAAAAGCAATAATTTAAAACCTTGGAAGGGACAAATTAGCAAAACCTGTGTGCTCAGCTGAGACAACTTTGTGGCCAGAGTTTTCCAGGTGATACTGATAAAATCAGGATTATAGTGGCAGCCAAAGGGTCTGAAAGGTTCTGGGAAGGCTGCTGGCAGAGCAGGAGGGGTATCGGCGGAGGCTTTGCACCTGCTTCGATATGGCTCTTCCAGAATTAAAAAGGTACAGGTTTTAAATAGGAGATTGTCCCACAGTGTAATAGGCTTAATGCTGGTTCTGTAATTACTGATGCTCTTGTAACAGAGCCAGGCTGGAAGGGGAAGTGGAATCACACTTGGGGTCGTGCTGCCTGGGGTTGGCTTTCCCTGCTCTGTTCCCAGCACTTTGTGTCATCAGAAATACGGGAACTGAGGGGGTGGCAGGAGGGAAGGTAGCAGTAAATGTGAAATGTTGGAATACCTCTGTGGGGGAATGCAGAGACCTCTTCCTGAGCGCTTCGGTATGTGGATGTTTCTCGTAAACGGGATGACATTTAGCGGGTGCGTTCTGTGGGCCTGCTTTCCAACAGGAACAGAACTATATAAAGAACAGAGCAAAGTGCAAGCTTAGAAAGTGCATTCCTTCAGTGTATTGCTGTGCCACCTATTTCTTGACACTTTTAATTTGTTTATCTTCTGGTTTTACTGAAACAATTAGCTCAGCCCTGCTTTTCTCTCCAAAAGTGCTGGTGATGAGCAGTTAATTATGAAATCACTTTATCACAGATTCTTAAATGCAGTTTGTTGATTGACCAATGACAACATACAAATAATTACCTGTAACTCTTTCTGATTTATCTTGTTTTACGGTAAGCTACACTTAATAATAGCAACCGTGCTTTGCCTCTAACCCTCTGGAGACATGTCTCGGTAATCATTACTTGCAGATACAGCTCATTTGTGCCCTGATTTGTGCCCATCAGCCCCAGAGAGGCCAGGCCTTTCACATTTGTTTTTTTCCATTTTAAGCAAAACAATGTGTTGATAGAGAATAGAATATGAAAAAGAAATACTGCAGAATTTTTGTGTGAAGGCTGCCCATGGGAACAAGGGCTTTGCCTCATCACTTCTGGCGAGTTTCCCTCAAGGGAACCTTGCTAGCTTGAGGTAGTAGGGGCTGCCTTCCTTCTGCTAGGTGATCCAGTTTGCCTGAGTATTTGAAAAACTGCTTTTGACCAATTTCACCCCCTGAAGCACAGATCAGGTGGCTTAATTTCTCGGGCTGATGATTCTGTCCACCTGTCTGTCCTCGCAAATATCTTTGCATCTGCTGGCATGGCTCTGGAATGTGATGGGACAGGAAAAGCAGGGTTAGGAGTGTTCAATACATTGCAGTTTGACAAGTTTCATGGAAACTAAAGTCAAGGTAAAGAAACGCAGCTCTGTTGATGCCTCTCCCTGAAAGGAATGGTGCTGCAGGGACTGTGCTTTCATTAGACACCAGGGAATCCCCTGAGGAAACAGCTGTTGCTGTGCCTTGACTGCAGGATGGGGGAACCTTAAATCAGATTACACAGGCTATTAGACACTGGTGGAGCTAACCACAGGATGCAAAATCCATTGCAAATCCAAGTTCCATTATTTTGCTACCCAGCTTCCCATCGTGCGTGCAAGGGTTTGCTCCTGTGAGATGCTGAACACCTTTGGCTACAGCAGAGTCTGATCATTCCTGTTCACTTGCCTTCAGCCTCACTAGGCTCTTATGGGGGCTTAGAGGGTTTTATGTGTCATAATCAAACCTATTCTGTGTAGACATTAGTGAACAGAACATGGGAAATCATCCTATGACAAGTTTTACCTCTGAAATTTCAAAAGTGCTCTTGCCTGCGTGTACCAAGGAAGGATAACTTGCATTGCATTTTCTGGGTAGCAGTGAAAAAGATAAGTGACCGCTTGGTTTTCTGGGAAAGCAAGGGGCACTATCAGGGAAGATACTGTAAAAATTAATTAGAATACTAAATGAGCAAATATTTTACTGTCATTACTTTAGATTTCCTAGGGAAAGAGAGAACATTAATTACCTATCAGAGAAATCATGGAGGATATGACAAATGAATATGTGCGATACAGGATGAACATTCAGATACAAGAGAAATAGGACAAACCAAATAATATTAATAATAATAATAATAATTTGTGAATGTATGTGTGTCGGAAATAGTTGAAAAATGTTTTTAAAATTTAATTAATCTTGTACGTGTGTGCATGCACATGCTTTTTTTTTATTGGATTAGCAGGGACATCTTTCAGAATTATGAAATACAAGCTGTATTCTCCAATACTGAGAGCTCTTATAATTGCCAGAAGTACAGTAAATGTCCCTATCATTCTCTGGGTTTAATCTCAGCATAATTAGCTCCTTGCACAATAGAGTGTTTAATTTGAATGGCTGCCAAGGCTCATTAAGTGAGAGTAGTTCCTGAGATCTCTGTTGTTAAAATTGGGACTCTTGTACGAGAGAATCTTCACTGGAGGTGTCACAGGGTTCTTTTTGATATTCCAGTATTAATTTTAGACATGAAACTAAATATTTAAAGAGATACTGCTGCATCTTTCTATCAGATGCTAGAAGTTGGACTTCACACCTTTCTCAGAAATGGATCTGCACTCTGGCAGATTTTTTAGAGCAAACTGGGACAAAACCAGTGTGCAGTTAGTACTGCCTAGAGCAGTGAAGGAGAATATTTTCCTAAGGAGTAGTATATATCCATTTTTGCTTGTGCTAATTGCAAAATAAAGGTTCCTCTTAATTTGGGGAGTAGGAACCCTTACAGTGAATATTATTTTGATTTATTTGTAATAAGGAAATCCTCTCATCAAATATTTTCACTCATATTTTTCCTCATATCAAACATAATTTTGATATGAATTCTTGACTCTGATTGTCTTTGATCTGCTTTTCTGAGTTGTTTCCCTGTCGCAGAACACTACTTCTTGCTTGCAGCTGGCAGTCGGACTACGGTGCTGACTGAAGGCAGTTGTGTTCCTCGTGTTACCTGGCAATTACCTGTGACTCATTCGTATGGCCACTGAAACTAAAGCAGTGCTAGACTGCATCATTGTGATAGATCTCGTATTTCTGGGGTTTTTCTGATTGGAATACTAACAGTGCTACTTCATGTCACCTTTAGACTGTTGGAAACTAGATGTTAGAGGTTGTACCAAAATGTTTTGAAAAATATCAAAAGCCAGCCAACGTGTTTGAAGAGTTTGAGGCAGAATCGCTGGCTTACACTATTGGGACCTTGTCTGTGTTGCCTGTTGCTTAAAGTGTAAGATAGCTATGTAAATACAAACTGATGTGAAGGGAAAAAACCTCTCAAAACCCAGCTGAGATGTCTGTGGACCCTATTCTTTTTACTGGAGCTTGGACATTTTGTTCTGTCAGAAGTCTGGTGTTTTTGTTTGGTTTTTTTTTTTTTGAGTTGCAGAGCACAAGCAGTGTCGGTTTCTTTATCATGTGCTTTGTGATAGTCTCAGGACAGTAGAAATTCTGTGATAAAAAAACAGTGAAGAATCAGACCCCTCAGGAAAAGGTTTCTTTTACTGTGTTCATCACTGACAGTGCTGAAGTCTGAAATCTGAGGAAGCTGTACCAGATGTCTTTACGTACATACACACCTTGTGCTTCTTTGTACTGACTTGTGTTTCCTCTGCCTTGAGGTTTCACAGCACTAGCCCAAGACTACTGGACATGGTTTCCGTTGAAATTGCCTGAAAGATACAGCAATGTTACTGTTGGTGTCCATCACGGTTTATGCACATGTGAAATAAATAAAAATGTTTCTGTGAATCGTGTTTCTTCAGTTAGAAGTAGTGGAAGTTAGAGGTATTTAGTTTGCCCTTGTAGAAAGATCCAGTCTTGTCTCTTTTTGAGAATGTCTCGGAGAAGTGTACAGGCATTGACTGGAAAAACTGAATCCTGTTCCTGGTGCTCTGGTTTGGAGGAGGAAGAGCTGCCTTATCACTGTTTCTAGTCTCCTATGATCCTTCTGCAATGTTTTTTTAATATTGCTGGCTCTGTGAGGTAAGAAATTTCTCTTCCTCTGTTTGCAGAGGACACGAGGGGACCCTGTGCTCAGCTGGGCTCCAACTTCTGCCTGAGTATCAACATAATTTGTGTGAGCTTCTGACTACAGAGGATGTGGAGGATGAATTATTTGTTTATTTAAGAAAAGCCTAAAGAGCTTAGACAGCAAAATTTGCATGAATTATACATTGCATCAGAGTGGCTCTTTACTTTTTCTGCTTATTCCTGTGCAGGTGATGGAGCTTTGCATATCACTATTTTTAGTGTGTGATTCCATTGCACTACAATTAAATGTATCTCAGCTTCATAGCTTTTTGTAGGAAAATACTAGACCATAGAGGTCTGTTCAGCCCTGTATTTTGTGGCTTTTGGTAATTCAATAAGATGGGCTACTGATATTTTCTGGGACCTGCCCTGCCAGACAGTGATGCTCTGGGGCTGAGGGGCTTCTTCAGCCAGATCTTGTATCTGCGTAATTGTTTTTAATACCCCTTGATTGGGTTTTCTCTCAAGCATTTGTTGAATTGATTTCTTGCACATTTTAATATTTTTGGCCTCTGCTATGTCCTGTGGCAACACTTGCATTGGCCAAAGGAAGAAGTATCCACCTGATGCCCTGCAGCGCTTGTGGTGGCACAAAGTGTGAACTCTTAGCTCTATGTTCAGCCCATCCATTCAATTCCTGATTTTTAAAGACTGCTAGTATGTTCTTCTCTCTCCACTCTGAATCATCTCTTGTTCGGGCCCAGATTTTTTTCTCCCTTTTGAAACAGAAGCCATTGCATATCCATGCTCGTCCTTCATGCCTTTCCTGATCACTCTCTTACATCCTTTCTGATGGGAGCTAGCAGAACTGCCCTCAGCATTCAGGATGTGAGTTTGTAAGCTGTCTGTGATGGTGTTTCTCTCTCCTCTAATTCTTTAATAGTGATTCCTTGGGTTCTGTTTGCCTTCAGACTGCTGTGGAACGTGGAGGTGACACAGAGAGAACTGCTGGTCTAAGTGATTACTCTGAAGTCTCCCTTGAATATTAACAGCTAATTTCAAATCCATATATAATTAGCGTTGATTCTGCATTGATTGTCATTGAATTTCATCTGCTGTTTATTGCACAGTGCTGCGAGATCCTCATACACATCTTTGCAGTTGGTTTTGGTTAAAGACGGGTGGCAAGAGCTGCTGGTCACGAGACTTGTTTATTTTCAACTTAACCGCAGATAAGTTTTAAACTCCCTTTCCCGGATAAATTAAGATCTGAGCATCTGTCTTGAGTGGGAATCCCTTCAGTGTCAACTTCCTTCCATGGAAAATCCTGTCTATTTGTTACTACTCTTTGTTTCTTTTTTTGAAACAGGGTTGCGTCAACTTAGTGTACTGTGTGAATATGTATTTATTTTAAAATGTTGGTGCTGCCCCACCTAATATATGCTTATTTTAGGTAAAAGTGATATTGTTGCAAATGAAGTTAAGTGGGAGCATGTTCAAGTTCATTCACCCTCATTTATAACCTATCAGGATTTGTACCAGTTTGATGCAAATGGATTAGAATTTAATTTAAGTTGATTTCATAGTACGTGAGAAACCTTTGCAGAGATGAGCTTATGTGGAGCTGACAGTAGCATTTAATTTCAAAATGTGGGGGAAAAAATCAATAAAATTTACTTTGAAATAATTTGGGGCCTTAAGGCAGCTGTTTAATCTATAAAGTTACTGCTCTGAATTTAAATTCTCTAGATTTGTCTAGGTCACTGCATTCAGCTAAGTATTTCAACATTTAATAAAACCCTACCATATATTATCTTTTAAGGATCACAGAAGCTGTCAGTTAAAGACCTCTTCCTCTTCATCAAGTAATTAAACAATGAACTACAGCAGCCAGTTTTAAAGTCAGGGTAATGCTGGTCATTCTATACTGTTATTTTAAAAACAAAACCAAAGTAAATTAAGCAGTGATACAGAGATGCTTAAAATCTTCAGCCCTTCCTGCTTACAGGCTCTGACTAACCCAGTGAAAGTAGACTGGATCTAAAAAGGTTGGGGAGGGAAATGAAAGGTCCTCAGAGAAATCACAGAAGAAAATTGTCAAGTCTGAAGCCTTTGTGAGTTGAGCTGTGAAGGAGATAAAGCTTTCATCTGACCGAGTATCATCTTGCAGTTTGTAAAACCTGAGTTTTGTGACCTTGGTCCTGCTCAATACATGTAGCCCACTCAAATCCTTAAAAGGGGGATGTCCAAGGCTGAAAAGCAAACAATGTTTGGATGAAAGTGATTGTCCCATGAAACTCCCCACCTCCAGTGGACATTCTGGCAAGGAAGGTCCATTTAAGTAGGGAAGGAAATTCTTTTGTCGTAGCTTGCATTTAGACATATTTTTAATGACCACCTGAAAATTGTTGGAAAACATGGAAAGGTAAATGTATTTCCAGGAGGAAATCAGTGAGGGTGGATTTGCAGGCCTTTTGCTCCACAGCTCCCTGTGGGAAACAACAGTAAGTCTGGCTGCCTGGAGGCAAGTAAAAAATTGCAAGATCACGTGATAAATTGTACTTGTATGTTATGTTATATTGCAATAGGGCTTATTTTGAGTTGTAGTATTTTATTTTTGAGGGGTTTTGTGTTTTGGTACAAGAAGCTGCCTGCAGCATTGCAGAGGTATGAAAAGCCCGAGGTACAGGCAGAGCTGCTCTTGCCAGCACATTTTTTTTTTTTAATGTATTATGTGCTCTTTTTGGATCTTTGTAGAGAGGAGCAGAAAACCAGAAGTGGGATGAGGTTTGCGACTACTGATAGCCTACAAGGAGAATCTTGTCTTTGCCTTTTGCTAGAAGTGTTCTTCAAACCAGTGCTGCAGCTGTTCCTCCATTAGCCCAGTGAGACAACACAAAATATAATATTGATTAGACATAAAAGGGGGAGTGTGGCCCATAGTCCTGCAGTTCTGCGTAGACAAATCCTGCTGGTCCTAGTGCTAATGGCTAAATTATGACCTCAATCCTGTCAAGCCCGAATGTGGCCCTGCTGGAATTAATAATGCAGTTTGGAACAGAGCTGTATTTTGCCTTCCATCTCCATTAGGTCTGGGGGTTGACAGTGGAGCAGGAATTGGCGGTTTGCCTTGGACTACAGAGATGGCCAAAAGTATGAAAATACAATCTTGTTGTTCACTCAAACAAATGTCTGCCACAGGCTACTGAATCTTATCACACTTGTTTTTGCTTGTGAAATATTGTTTGAACTGCAGTGATTACTCAGCCACTCTTTTATTTCCATTCATATTTTATCTATATCCTTCCCAAAGGAGGAGGGGAGTTAGTTTCTGCTTAATTAAGTGTAAATAAGTGATTGCCTGTTTCTTTTTTTCTGAGTTTTCTGGGCTTTTGTTTCTTTATTTACATGCCTGCCTTCGGTCTGTGCTGGAAGACTGATCTATGGGGGGACTGGCCTCTTTTAAATAAGTGAAAGCTTGATCAAAGCACCAATCGATACATGCATGTAGTTCCTGGGTGCTAAGTAAACTAATGAAGTTCTGTGTGCACCCTGCCAATAAAAGGTGAAATATGGCTCTTATTTTCCTAATATTACTCATGGAGCTTTGCAGCTGGAACTAAACTGCCACTTTTCTTGTAAATTGAGTTGTAAAGTGGTTGTGCCAAAATGACAAGGAGTTTCTTGAGAAGTTGGATAAATGCAAGCCTGCCTTCGGCCAAATTACCGAGCGCCCAAGTTTAAGTGTATTGTGAGGGTGAAGAATGTATCTGTTGTGTTCTCTGGGTAATGTGAACTGTGTTGGCCAGGAGCCACTGAACTCTGAAAGGGATTACGTAGGGTTGAGATTTATAGAGGAACTGGAGTCTGCGGAGAGGTTGACAGAGAAGGTACAGCAGAAATTGGAGACCTCTTCTCTGCTCTTTTCTGACACGTTTTAATCATTTTGTTTCCAGCAAAGAAATTGTGAATTCTTGAGGATGCAGTCTTAGAGAAATGTGGAGAACAGCCACAGACTGCTTGGATATAGATGTGTCCTAGTAAGAACTAATGTGACATTAAATACAAAGCCTTTTTATCTTCTTAGTGATTATCCCAGATAGTATGAAAATGGGGGAAAAATACCATTTACTAATTCCTTGAACTTTTTATGCTTTGCCTAGTTATTTCCAAATTCTTCACAGTAAATATTTCTTTTGTTTGTTTGTTTGTTTTCTGTATCTGGAAGTCCAACACCTGATTGCCTCTTGCCCCTGGTCTGGATTTACTGGATAAGCATGTTCATCTCTTTCACGAGAAGTAGTTTACTTATGTGAAGATTTTGGTCCTTGTTTTTGTAGCCTCTCACTTCTGAATAGCCAAGTGACTGTACAGGAATGTAGCTTTCATTTTTAATACAAAAGCAGCTTCCTGGCCTTTAGCTTGGAAATATAATTGCAGCGCAATTTTAAATTATGTTTTTTGATAGTCTCACAATAATATTCTTTCTTGTTTTAGTTTTGATGGAAAGTCTCTGTAGTTCTACAGGCGTTAGACTGCTGCTGTAGTTGGTGGGAGAAATTTAAAAGCAATGCTTCAGCATTTAAAAATGGTCATTTCTTCTGTTGAGAGTTTTTTGGAAAAGTAAGTGAAGGCTAATAAAAATGGCTTTCATATTTTTTTATGTTACTAACAAACCCTGGTATGTATAAGTTTGAGATATTTCCTGCTTTTAATGCTGTGGGTTTTCTTGCTGCACAGCTTGTGGCAGATCCTTTGCGTTGTTGCGGGCTCTGTGTTCCCTGCAGCATCACAGTCCTTTCAGCAGCTTTTGCATGAGGCAATTCCTGGCTGGAACATAGTAATGGTGGAATGTAGCTGTTTTTCTCTTGTGAAATCACTGCAGGATTGGGTGCTTGGAGTAAGTTTTGGAAATTGCAGTGTACTGTGCTTTCTGATGAGCAGCAAGGAGCTACCAATAGATAGAATTGAACTGATTAATGTCATTAGCAACGACATGAATTTTTATTTTTATTCTTCTTATGCGCCTATGAGCTTAAGACAGATCAAGGTTAAATCTGTCCCATGTAAGGTCTTGCACATATCAGAGTTTGAAATAGCCAACTGCAGCTGACTTCATTTTGGTTGAGTGTTACCGTCAAAGCAGAAAATCACACAAACACCTTTTTTCCAAGGTAATACAGATTTAGATACTCTAAGTTCTTGTTTCTCTCTTGGTTTTGGAAGAAACCTACATGACTGATGTAGTGTTTCTCTTGGGTAGCTTAGGTGAGGCTGGACCCCACTTTGCTCTCTGGGAAATGGGGCTGAGGTGGTTCGATTTGATTCACTGAGCTGTGAGCACCCTCAAGCATGGAGTAACTGCTGCCTAATTACTGCAGCACTAACATGATTGGGAATAGCTGGCACTTCAACATGGAAAATAATGTATTTGTTGTTGTAATTTTTCTTTCTTCAACATTTTTGTCCCTTAAATCTAAACATTATTGTGCCTCTGCGTTCCAAACGGGTGGTTTTGTGTCCTTGTATGTATTTGTTTCAAAAAGGCTATCACATACGGTGACATGATGGGAAAGTGTTGTACTGTGCCGTATTCTGAGAGCAGCATATGTGTCCTGGGCTACAGCAAACACAAGTCATGAGTAAAGTCCTATTGTTTGGGGCGTGAATGGTTCTGTCCTGGCAGGTATGTGAAGCCAAGGGCAAAGCAAGTCTTTTGTCTTATACTACTGTAAGGCCTCACGTTGTTGTAGTAGTACACATTTATGATTTTAAAGTTATTTTTTAAGACATTGTACTTTCCTGACCTCTCTATGAAACATTACTCTGCGCAAGCAGATGTTGGAAAGAGAAGTGTTTTGTGTAGTTATCTCTGCGTTATCATTGTAATTATGAATAGAGAACTCAGCCCAGTTAAAAAGAGAGGGAATAACATGGGCCATGATTATAACATACGGCACTTCTTAATTTGTGTACATAGTAGTTTAGTTTCCTGCTTGCTGAATATGTTTCTAAATGGTGTCATTATTATTGAACAAAACCATGACAAGTTATCGTGTGCTATTTAAGTTCCTGGGATGTGTTGCAGCTTAAACTAAGTGAAAGTTTAGTGCCATAGCTGTGTCCAACTGCTCTTAGCTATTTTGTCTAAGGTAGCACAACTTACTTGTTTCCAACCCAAAAGCAGAAGTCGTAACTTGATTCAAAAACTACAAAATAGACATTCATTTTGTATTATAATTTCTCGGTCTTGTTCATATGGAAACATTATAGGACTTAGTTTTATAGTTTGTAGTGTGTTAAATAGACTTACGGGTTAATGCTGGTTAATAGCTGAACAGAAGGTGTAAGAGGGTAATTAAAAGTCAAATTTTATGTGTTCAAAAACTATGTTGCCAGTTTCCTAACAAAGGAATGTGACAGATGTTTTCACATTCAGACTTTAATCTTGATAGGTGACACGCCATTATGAACAACTGTTGATTAAGAGCATTTAATACCCTAGGGACATGATGTTGTAGAGGTGAAGAAGGTTTCAATGGAACACACTTCTGTGTGTGTTTAAAATTTAGAAGCTATTATCTGACTTATTAGGACTGTTTTCTTCCTTCCCCCCCCCACCCTTTTTTTTTCTTTTTCACCCTTTCTTAATTTTTCTCCTCTGGAAAAGTGTATGTGTTCATTTACATGAATTACCAGCACTGGAAAATGTTCCATAAAGACAGCTGATCTTGGCAAGTTTGGTAAAATGAAGTGTTCCATTTAACTTGCCACACAATCCGCAAGCCTTTTATATTTGCAAGTTATCATGAACTTGCAAAATAAACAAAATGTTGTTGTATATTTTGTTCCTTTTTGTAGATGTTAGATTTAAAGTATTTTCAATGGCTTTCTCTTGCTTTCTGATGCATGGATGTGACTCATCACGTATTTTCTCAATTTTGATGCAGTGCAAATAAATAATGATCAGTAGCTAATTTTGTAAATTGAACCACAGTGCACGACCTTGCATTTTCTCAGTGAAAGCCCTTGGCCTAGAAAATACAGACTGTATTTCAGGAGCAGACTTGGCTTTGATAGAGACTTAGCATGTTGCCTTGTTGATAGAAAATCACACACAACACTGTGTTAAAATTCGAGTTTTGGACTCTGTGGTGCTTCCGTGCAGCAAGTTAAAGGGGACATAGCCAAGCAGTGCTCCATGAGAAATGCTGTAGCTCAGGGAATTCGTTACTTTGGCTTTGATCATCTCCAGTTAATGAAGAAAAATTGTATTTTATTTTAAAAACTTCTTTTAAAAAGATGCTTTATAAAATTACTGCTGTTTATGAAGCGTTGGTTTGCTATTATGCTGAACTCCTCAGGTCTTAGTTATGTGTTTTTGCTTGTATAAGGCATTTAGGAAAGCAATATGTGACTGAGTTGCTGCCTATAAATTCAAATAAATCCTCAGCTGAACTATTTAGGGGCAATAGACACAGACTTTTGGGGGGAAGTGGGACTTCATTACATTTCTGAATGCATTTAGATGCATTCAAACTGTGTTGAAAGTTTTGTTTAAACTGACAAATGCTGGAATATCTCTGAGTCAAAGCAGCAATTAGGGCAAATAGACTGTGCAGATAGAGATGTGAATCCCTGCAGATTCTGATAAAATCCAGTTTTATGACCCCATGTACCAGTATGCAGCTTTCTGACCTCATGCAGATGGAAAATGATGCCGGAAGATGAGTTCTGCTGCTCTGGTGGGAGTTCCCACACCCACTGGATATGGGACATGGGAAACTTCAAATATAGCCTGTGAAAAGCCAGGCAAGCCCTGAGCTGTGCCTGGGGATGAGCGCTCATGTGAGATGCCGTGAGAGCCACTGTGAGCCCTGGTGAGCTGCTTGTCTCTGGCTGCAAAGGGACTCTCTCAGGCAGGGACCATTCTTGGACTCGGAGGGATGGAAATGCTTTTGTGCGACGTATGCAAGTCCTTTAGCTGGGTGACTTTTTCAGGATAAGTAATGGAAGATAACTGTGATGAGAGAGGGAAATGGAAGGAATTGCCCAAACTGCTGATGGCTTTGCTCTCCCTTTCTTTTGATGCTGAAAGATGGAGTGCCTTATATACTTGCCTAAGAAATCAGAGGGGAGGTAAAAATCTTAGAAATAACAGTATTGAATTTTTGGTTGGTGTGATTTGAGAAGCTGGCGGGAAATACTTTCTTGAAGGACAAGAGCAGATGAGCAATGAGAACAGGAGTAGTCATTCCTTTTTTTCGCTTGTCTAACACCTACAATTTCTAACCCCTTATAATCTTTGAGGTTGCCTTTCATGACCCATAGAGACATTATGCTGATGAAACACCACTTTTCAGGCTGCAGATTTTCAAGTGAAACAGTAAAATCCATGTTTCAGTCGTTAAGAGCCAAGTGTACACACAGATGTGCAGTGCATTCCTGCAGAGTTCATGCAGCTGTCTCAGTCTGTAGTATGTGAGTGTGTGTCCTGGGCCCCTCTTGCATGTGAGAGTAACTCAGTGTCCAGCCTGAAGTGAGCACTCTCAGTCCTGTAGCCCTAATGTGCCCTGTAGCAGCCACAGCTGCCATAACAGAAGGGCACTGTGAAGAGCCGTTTCTCATTCATAAAGGGCCAGTGTGCTAGTAAAGCAAATATTGAATTAATATTTTTCTTCTTCTGATGTCTAGACATCAACCTGCTGTTTACATCCTGCTAGAGTAATGCTAACTTTCCAATTTAGGAGAGTGAATCCTGCCCAGGCTTTCCAAATAGCAGGGTTTGTGGCTAATTCCCTGCCCCATAGCGCTTGTGAAATGTAGTGAAGGTTTGCTGAGGGGGCGTGCAGGCATTGTCATGTTTGGAGTGGACTGACTGTCTGTAGACTCTGCCCAGGCTCCGCTTTGAAAAGCTGTTGGCCAGCTGTGTCTGCTTATTTGTGCCTTACTTACCAAATGTTATTCCATGGAGGCTGACTGGGTGATTGGCATGTCAGATTTACACGGTGGGGGAAAAAAATAGATCTTTCATCTTGACCTAAGGGGCCGTCGGAGTCCCTAATGAAAGGAAATTGCTTCTGCCTTAGTGGAGAGGAAAGTAAAAGCTTTTGGGTCTAGCATCATCTCACAGCAAGAATTCTTCAGAAATCCTGCTTCAGCATCCCTTAATTGTGCCTTTAGACTTTCCTCCTGAAGCGCTTACCTGCAAGAGTTAAGTTAATCACCAAGCCCTGGTGCTGTAGCTCTTTTTTCCTGTTGTTTTTCTTGTGCTGGGAGATGATTAGCTGCCTGGACAAACTTGGCATCTTGAAATCTGAAACTGTCTCTTGGCATTTTTTTTATTGCTTTGAAATCTTGGTTAACATTTAGTATGTCGTATTAAATGTTACTATACCCTGGACGTTCTAAAAAATTGATAAACTCGTTAAAAGAAATGCAGGGCAGGTGAGCTTTCAAAGAAGGGTTTCTCAGAAACATTAAATTTATATTTTTTTATGTACTGGAACTGTATTTTTCACATGGTAAAACGGACCAAGAATGATTTGGTTGCTGTACCTGTTTAACTGGAAGTCTTTGTTAATAATACATCTTCATATAAGTTGAAGTTAAAAATTATTTCAGATTTGAATTAAGTGGATTTTAATTGGCCCAGAGGACAAACCTGCACTCCAAATGTTTGCACAAGGAATATACATCCTCCTCTCTTTGTGTAATTAAGAAATTCTGGGAAAGCAACCATTAGAAATACAATGCTGAAATTTTCATTTGAAATATCTATTTGTTCATTTTGTTCCCATCAGTCACGCTAAAACTCAATGCAACAAGTAACAAATTAGCTGGCTCTGCTAAATATTTAATTCTGAAAACACTGAATGAGCTACTTTCACAGTTAAATTTAAATATTAAGACCTTGGCTATGAAATCTTTACCCACTATTATGAGCAGTTATCCTTGGGGGGGTGGGGGAGGGTTGGGGGTTTTTGGGGTTGTTTTTTTTTTTTTAAAAGTTGGTTTCCATCTCAAACTTGCTTCATTTATTAAAGAAGTGAGCTGAATATCCAATTAGCTTCAGTGATGCAAAGCTAATATCTCCTTTCTTAGAGGTGAAATATTTTTGGAAAGTTCTATTTCCAGCACTTTGCATTAATATACATTACAATTATCTTATTTACTAAGTTACAAAAGTGCTGAATTCTATACATGGTCTTGAGTAATTGAGGCATCCAAAGGGACGTGCCATTGTTGTATTCCTTCAGGAAACACCCGTAAATTTTATACATGTTTCCATATGTCTTGTTTGATACATCAAAGTTAGACTATGATCCTGATAATGCAAATAATGTCTTTCAGCTTTGCCCGAATCAGAGTAGTTTCAGATCTACCAGCTCCTGCATTGCTCGTCTTGCAACACTGAGTTGATTTCCCAGAATCTGAATATCTGTCAGAAATATCCAAGTCTGGAAGGGAGGACTTCATTAATGCAGTCTGGGTGGATGCCATCCCACAGTTCATTTGTGTGATTCATGTGATCCTTCCCACTGCTTTCCAGCACAGCCCATGCATTGAGGGTCCATGTAAAACAGCGGTCACTATTGTTTTATTCATAAATTAGATTTGGGGCTTTCCTCTTACTGAGAACACAGCAAAGGGTATGACACAGACACAGTTCCTTTCCCTTTCTCTTCTTGCATTTGGTGACATACTCTGAAGTCTGGAGGGTCTTAACTACTTTTAAACCAATCTTCCAAAGCACCAGGAAAAGTGTGAGCTAAAGAAGGGGGCTCTTCATGCTGAATATTGTACCAATATTCCTTTTATTTATGTAGCATAGAAAGTCTAGTTCTTCTAGTGCATGTGCCTCAGAACCCAAGCTAGTAAATACTACATATTTATAAATTATAGGTTCTTGGATGGGATTTCTGAGTTAATAAAGCATCAGTATTAATTTCTGTGTTCTCCATAAGTGCATAGACATATATTTATGCAGACAATCAGAGCTACATGGGATATCAACCATGCTATTTATCCTACAGAGAGATGGCCCTTCTCTGACTTGTCTCTTTTACTAACACAGCTCAGGAATGAGCACTAAGCATCGATCACATAGAGCAAATAGGAATCAATTATGTTTTATGAGGTTAAATGGACCATAATGAAAAGTCTGTGGATATAGCATATATTTATTATAATTAATCTACCTAAAAATGAATGATACTGATATAAAAATAATGTTAGCAATATCACTGTGACCAGAATACCAAACTCCTTTTGAGGTCATACCATTGTATCTGCTCAGCTCAGGCAGGGATGGAATAGTTGTGAGTTGTATTCACAAGATTGGATTAGGATTTTTATATTTCTGTGGTTATTCATTAGGGAACTCAGCAGGAACTGCCCAAAATTTCTGTAGCAAGGTTTCTGTGATTTCTGCAACATTTCTATCCTCAAGATGATGTACAAAGAAAGCTCATGAGGAAATGTGCCAGATAATTTTGTTGCTCTGGTAAGTAAGAGTCGCTCATTCTGTAAGGGTTCTGATGCTTTGAACACATTTTATTTTTCATCCAACAGCTTCAAGTAACTTTATGGTTCCAAGTTTCTTAGCTAGCAATAGCTTAATTTTAAAATGTTATGCTATTCTCCCTTTCACTCTTTTCAATCAGATTTATAGGTAATAGGAGCCTCTGGAAATAAGACACATTTTTGCCAAATTCCAGGTGCTTCCTGACCTGTGAGTCACACTAATGGTCACCAGGAACTGTGCACTTAGCAGAAGAGCAAACTAATTTGATTTCATATGCTGTAAAAATGCAAACCAAGCATAACGATAATAATGCAGAGTGTAACAGTAATATTGTATTACACTAACCTTTTGACCCAATGGCATTTAAATCTCAAATATTTATGTATTAATGTTCTTTGAGAGGCTTCCTTCAGTATTGGAAAGCGATATGTTCAGGGGATGAATTTGTGGAGGTTTTCATCTTAAGTGAGAATAAATGTTTACTGCAGAATTTCATGCTGCTTCCAACTACCTACCAGCTAGTGATTGCATTTGTTGATGCTCTTGTACTACTAACAAAATAGATGGCGATGTTTTTAAACATTAATTGTCTGTAAAGCAAACTGATGCTGTATAGATTTATTCTTGCTTCCATTTTTTAGTTAAAATTTAATTACCAATTCACATTTTGGAGCCTGTCATCTCTTAGCATTAGTTTTTTCTGCATTAAACTGTAACCACAAGCATCACATAAGGACAAAACAATTGCCCTTTAATTTCAGATTATAGATTTTTGTCGCTATGATTGTCTGGAATATACAGTATTTGAATATATATGAGATTTGAAGACACTTGGGTGTTTGTATTTTCTCTTAGAATGGTGCATAAAACAATAAAGACACTTTTCCTTCTTTTGTTCATACTTGTGACATTAAATCAAGACTAAAAGCATTCAAGACAAATAAACACTTGTAATCATTCTTTTCTTCCCTCCACTTAACAAATCATCCTAGATCTCTGAAGTTCTGAATCATGGCAGAAGTTGGCAGAGCATACAGTCAGAATGACTTCTGCAATGCAGAACATAACAGAGATTCTTAAGCGAAATGCATAAAGATGTGGGAGTCACACATTGATCTGATTTTTCTTAGAGTTATGTTTAGCTAAGGTCTCAGTCACTTTATCATTTATTCGATAAACATTGTTTGTTAGCATTGGTTTTTCAGTTACTCTATCTCTGTATTCTCCTACAGTTTCTCTTGGTTGTTAATTTTTTTCTTAGTATTTGCATAATCATTTTCATAAAAGATACCTTCAGCACATTTGGTCTCCACTAGTATGTAACAAAAGGGCTTCTTGGGAACTCAGGGCATGAATGCACGAGGAAACACCCAGGTAAAGTCATCTGCTCTAGGGCTTTACTGTATTTACAGCCCTTACAGGAACCATGGGATGTGTTTGGGAAGCAGTGAAAGAGGACCTCTTTGCTTCTCACTTGGCCTCAGAAAAGGTTGTAGGCGCTGGCAGCAGATGTTTTAATCACTCACCTTTTGTTATGGTTTTTTCAAGAAATCAAATCATAAAATGGCCTGTGTTGGAAGGGACCTTAAAGATCATCTTGTTCCAACCCCCTGCCATGGGCAGACACCTTCCACTGGACCACGTTGCTCCAAGCCCTGTCCAACCTGGCCTTGAACACTTCCAAGGATGGGGCAGCCACAGCTTCTTCATTTCATGTGTCCCTGCCATAAATTTACTTGGGGTGAGCTGCTGTCTGACCTGTTGCAGCTCTTCCCTTTTTATTCCCTGTTCCCAAACATAAGTCTTTGGTTCTGCCATAGCTAATTTGGGCACATACTGCACAGTAATTGCCCACTTGAAGCAGTGCTCCTCTTTGCTAGATGCTTTTCCTGATAGCTGGGGGAAACACTTTTTTTTGGAGACTTAACAATGGAGTAAACAAACAAAACCCCTTTGTATCATAGAGGGAAGAGGAGAGTGTGGAAGGGCGCAGGGCAGCTTCTACCCAACAGCTTTGTGTTATTACCTGCTGAATGTACTGCTGGGATGGAATATGTTGCGTGCAAAAAATTGACTGTCCTCTAATGGTCTGATAATAAGCAGACTCTTAAGAGGTAGCTTATTCATATGGCGTAACAAGTTAATCTCGTTAGCGTGAGTTTTACCTAGCTTCATAATTACTGAATTTGGTCATTTCCTCTTGGGTGCTCCTCTTCCTCCTGTTCTGAGCATGGTCTGCAATAACCTCCCCTCTGCTTAAGCTTAAGCTAAAAGATTCTGAACAGCTGTAGCCCCTTTCTGCACGATTCAGAGCTGCAAAAGTCTGCAGGAGGAGCTCAGGATTCCTGAGATGGGCTGTGCCCTGCCACCTCCTAGGGGTATGCAAGATAAATAATTAATTTTTTTCAGTATAAGGGTGTCTAGTCATTACAGCCAAATTCAAGGTGGTGCTTTGCAACTGTCCAAAGATCTTGTGTGCAGGGGACAGCTGTGGTGCTCCTACAATGGAAGGGGCTCAGCCTGACACAGAGAAGGGGGCTCGGTGCCTTCCCACCTGCAAACCCCATTCTTGGCCTTATATTAATTAAATTTTATTAAAAAGCATTAGCTTTCTTTTGCATTACTGCAGTGGAAAATAGGTAGCGAGATCAGACCAGGCAGCCTGGCCGTGGTTCTCAATTGCAGTGCTTGGCTTTTAATCTTTATTTTAAAAAACTGGATTCATCCATTAAAATGTACATTTTAATTTTATCAAGAGTGCTCATTGCAATTAAAGAGCCACTGAAGGTCAGTAGTAAAAGGCTCGGGAGGGTGGGAGCTGATGCCTGAGAACGTTGAGATTGCAGCTTCCTGCAGCAAAGCTGTGGATGTTTAAAGTGAGTGTAAATAACAACGTATTCTTGGCGGACCTCTTTCAAGCTGGGATGTTCGATTCCTCCCTGGGGAACTCATTATCTCTTGAGTGTGCTCATCTTTACATGGGCTGCTTTTTGACACTGGGGATGGATCTTGGGCTGTTGCCTCGCAGTGCTCCGCCAGCTTGTGAAGGGTTGTGCGTACAGTGTGCCGTACACAATTTTGGCAGCATCTTTTCCTACTCCTGCTAATCTGATAGGAACCTGTGGCTGTGACAGTCTTCAGGCGGCGGCGAAGAGTGAGCTCCCAGCTGGGAGCTATAATAACTGTTGTCAGGAGCATCCCAGCAGAGGGAAGAAAGATGGATTCTGTTTGTTTGTATCTTTATTTCTGTGGGGAGGGGCAAGCAATGAAAGCTTTTTTTTTCTTTTTGATCTCATCATTTCCTCCTTTAATTTTTCCCCAGCATTTAAAAACGAGCAAACAGAAATGAGTAAGAGATGGCTGGCTGCCCTCAGGGGTGTTGTGTGAATGTCCCTCTTCGGGCTACTGCAGCTACAGAGGAGCTCTGTTTGGGAAGATAATCAGTATTTTCAGTTGTGATTACATCCATAGCAGTGAGGACCTATAATATCTGTTCAATCCCTGTGCTGTCCCATACAGCTTGCTCCTTAGAGAAGTGGCTTTTGTGTGACAAAAAGCAATAATATCAATTTGCAGGTAATCTACCTCCCTTTCCACCCCACTTCTCCCCTCTCCACAAAAAAAAAAAAAAGCAGCAGTGGAAGCATGTTATCTGCATTTCTTAGAAAATAATGTTCTTGAACAAACACAGCAGAAAAGGAGAGGCTGCCTCCACTTATTTTTTGTTGCCCTCAGCGTTTCCAAAGAGCAAGAAAATTTCTTGATGATTGGTTTGAGAACCTGGAGGATTGTGCTGAAATCCTGATTAACGCACACGTTTTTCAAGCCTCTCTAGTGCTTTCAGTGTGAAAGGAATTGGCATTTGCAAGAGAAAGAATCATTGTTTAAATAGCAATGTCACATTTCTTATTTATCTTATTTTCACTGCTTTCATGATTAAGGTGAATGCTTGAAGCTTGCAGTCCTCGATTTGCAATGCACTCTGAGCTTTATATGAAAAATGAACAGCTGAGGCATTCTTTCCTTTTTATAAATTTTGGTGATGGAAGAAGTAGTCTTAATTCTGCAATTCTATGATTGTTTTTAGGTAAGAGGAAATTAATTTTCAACCTACTGGGAACCCGTTAGAAAGTGCATAGGGATAACACTGTCTCTACTTTTATTTAGCATTCTATACCCTAACATCTGCATCTAAAGGAACAATAGAGCAAATCTTATGCAATGACATTGAACTGCAGCCAATTCAGTTTGCATTTACTGCCCCTAGCTGAATAGCAAAAAATAATTGCAGCCAATTCCTGAATTAATGTTCCTGTGCCTCTGTGGATTAGAAAATATGTGGGAAAATAAAATACAGTAAACTGCTCGTCTACTGGAGTTAATTCTAATAAATCCAGGAGCCAAGAAGCAAAGTCAAGTTAGGGCAGAAGTTTTTAATAAATATTTCTGTTCAGTAAATCAGATGATGTATTCATATTAGATGTTGGTGATTTAACTACGTACCATCACACTGACAAGCAGGCATGATATTGGACAGGAGGTATTAAAATCCATCATTTTTATATCTGTGGGGACAGATAACTTGGATACAAGCATTCTTGCAGAGCTGAGCAGTTGATTTCCACTAAGGATGAGTGCTGCTAAACTGTTTTGAAGGAGATGCATGCCCAGCTGAGAGGCAAGATGTCTTGTATTCGGAGACTCTTCTCTCTCCAGCTCTATGGGACTGGAGTGTTTCAGGGTCAGAGTTTGGTGATCAGAATCAAGTTGTAAAACTTCATACCTTGTAAGTACAACAACATAGGCATTGTTGTTTGAGTCTGGACTTTAATTGGAACTAACCTCAAATTCTCTAAAACTCTCAAGTCTCAGGGGAATTCTGGACAGCCTCTTGTGGCAATTGTGTAGAAGAATGATAGTGTTGTATTAAAAGTTAGGAATATGATGCATGGATTACTTTTTTCTTTCTTTCCATTTTGCAACTTGTTGGTGTAATCTGAGATTTCAAATCAGCAGAGAACCCTAGGCTTTGCTTTCTCTTCCTTGCTAATACAAGATAACACATTTTACAATGAAATATATGTAGAAAACCCTTTTACACGTAATTATTAAAAATAATTGTCTTTTGGACTGTGTGCTATGTGCCAGGGCTAAGCGGTAACACAGGAGTCCTTCATTTGCATTCGTAATTCATGCTGCTGTAAATGCACCAGAATAAAATCTAAAGCTTTAAATGTCTGTCTCTTCCTGTCCCTTAAATCTTTGTGAATAGATGTGACATTCTTACCCTGATGATGGAGGTACAGACTCAGGTTGGTTAAATATTTTAAAGCTTGTGGTTAGATCAATATTTCACAGCCCTGTGTAGTGTAGGTAGGGTGTCGAAGGTACTTAGTCTCTTTGAAAGCCAGCAATTAGAGTGATACGGACTTTAAAGCTGTGTTCAGAAAAATCATCTTCTAATCAGGTGTGCTGGCTGACAGTGGTTGTGTTCTAGGTCAGAGCATTAGTTAATGCTCAGTGGGCAAACTGCAGCTGTTGAAACAATATGAATTTAGCTGGTGGAGACATGCCAAGCAAGACTTGTGTCTCCTTATTACGCTTCAGGAACTGTAGCTTTCAAGAAGCCTCCTGCCCTGCAGTGGCTCAGATCATTGCATTGCTATGTCATGCTGAATAATTCGCAGCATTTAGCACTTAAATTGGCTCATTGCAGACAATCCAATTAGAATAAAGTCTATTATCATTTTGGAACCTTGGGATGAAATAGTGTTTAAGCGATGAGTGTACAGCCGCCTGCGCTTCCCGTGGCTTCCCCCAGCCTCGCAGGTCTGGTGTGCTGTGCTGACACTGACTGAGGGGATGCTCCTGCTCAGCCCTTGCTTGCAAGCTGTGCTTTCATCTGAAGATGTATGGGAAGCCTACAGTCTTGAGAGGGTCCCGAGGTGCTTCATCTTTTTGTCTGTTCGTATATAAAACTTTCTAAGCATTTTTCTTTTTGTCAAGGCAGACAAATTAAAATGCTGGCGCTGTGATGTGAGCACTACAGCTGGTGAAATTTGGTGTGGCCCTGCTGGCCTGGGCTAAGCTTCCCATCACAGGCTCAGGAAGCCACATGTTATCCTGTGAATTTAGTGTTGACCTTTTGCTCAGACTTAGAGAGTCAGCAAAAGCCAAGTTTGAACAAGATGCAGTAAGGTGTGTAGGAGAATTCACAAAGCACCCAAATGATTTAGGCATTTAAATCCCATGGACTAGTGGGAAACAGCACCTGAGCTACAGAGGTGCACTTGAAATCCCAACTAGATGTGTGTCTGTACCATTAGGTGTCTATGCTGGGCCTTTGGTGTCTCTCTGCTTTAGGACATGATCTTTTGGTTGTATTTATTGGTGCCACATTGGGTATAAATGGTTTTTATCCCTCCTCCCCCAGCCACGTGCACTCCTGTTGTGCCAGTTTTTGAGCTACACAATGAGCTGATTTGGGAACTGTCCCAGCTTAAAAATAACTCTTTTCTTCATCAAACTTCAGCAGATGATGTAGCTAAGGCATTCAGATATTTTTGCTTGTATTCAGTATAAAAACTGTAATAAGGTAGATGGAAAACCGTGTATGAGCAACTGCCTATGCTGAAGTGTTATATATAAGCTAAAAGACTGACAAGAGAATAATACATGAATATTACATTTTAATACTAATATTGGTTCCTAATGCTTAGATAAGTCTCTTGGCACTCGGGGTGCTTTAGCAAGGGGAGATAAGGGCCAAATCCATTAGCTCTGGTGAGATTTGGATCTGCTTACCTTTGGATTTTGTGAAATCAGGCTCTTGCATCCCGAGCAGCCGCTGTGCTGGGTTGAATACAGCTGTGCAGGGCCAGGAGCACTCGCAGCAAGCAAGGAAGGGAGTTCAGTAGTGAGAGCATTTTTCAAGCAGGGAGATCAGATGTGTGTTCTGTATGTCGTTCATCTTGTTGAAAGGTTCTTATTTATGTACCTCAGATCTGACTGTGTATCTAAACATGCATGAGTATAATAACATTTTCTCAGTTCCTGAAAGATGTAGACTAGGATACATTTTTGTGGTGCTTTGTATTTAAGTCTTTTCCTTATTCCTTGGTGACATTAAAGAAATCTGTGCAAAGAATAACAGTAAGCACATTAATCTTCTATCCAACGAGGTATTTCATGCACAGTGTTTGGCATGCAAGAGCTGCATATTACCAAAACCACTTTGATAATAAAATTCTTCTATTAAAAAAGCCAAGCGTAAGTATTTATGCATGACACTTATATGCTGTGACATATTGAAAAGTAGTATTTTAATGCTCTAATTAAAGAGACACCAAGTCTACATGTTAGAATGCCCCCAAATCTTGTAATTTAAGCAGATCAAGATTTATGGCCTGAGATAGCTCGTTAATACAGACAACTTAATTTTGCTGCAGGAGTTGGACTTGTTTTCTTGCCCAGTCTCATGGTCTATGTGGTACCTGAGATGAAGTACGTTAGCTTTTAAGCCTTAAACACCCAAGTGTGGCTGAAACATGCCTCCTACTCTCTGTCGGTCCATCAGTTGAAAAGGAGAGTTCCATTACATGCAAAAGCTTTTTTGTTCAGCAGGAATATTTTAAAATATAATTACCTTAGAGTCACAGTTTTGTGGTGCACCTGAGCCAACTCAGGCTTGTGTCACCCCTGGAAAGCACAGTTCTGTCCTCTGCCCCAGCCACGTGCTGCTTCCTCTCCTGGGGCTGTGGTGGCTCTGCTTGTCTGAAACGCTTGTAGTGTCTTTAGAAAGAATTCTCCTCAGAAAAAAAAAAGTAGTTTTAGGCCCCTGTGGGTTCAACCAGAGCAACGGAGGGGCATTAGGTGCATAAGAGAGGAAGGTCCAGCCCTTTTAGCAGCAATCACTGCTTAGGATGGCTCCACCATACGGGGTGGGTCTCGCCCTCAGGCACCTCTGCCCCTGTGTCTTGGTGTCTTGTTGTGGTTTATTTCATCACTGCAGGCAACCCTGTGGAGTTGAAAGAAAATTTTCCACTGTGTGAGTATTTGCTTTGTGTTTGAGCCAGAATAAGGCCTTGAGAGGAGCAGGTAGGACCAAGGAGCAGCATTCCTGTAGCAGAGCCTTTCCTGCTCTCCTGACTGTGGCACAGCACCAGGAAGGGTGGAAAAAGGTTTGTCGGATTGAATGAACACTAGTTTGAAAATGAATTTAGCACCTGCTGCTCTCTTCCCTGCTCATCAGTGTGTTGGCCAATCTGGTTGGTGTGGTGCTGGTAACATTTTGTGTGTGTAAGGGGGGATGCAGGAGTCTTCTGCTGAGGAGGTGCTTTTAATATACCTATTGTTGAGAGCTGGAGGAAACACTACGTGTCTTCTGGGTATACATTGCTGTAAAATGCAGGAAAGAAGTGAAGTTTAGGTTGATTAAAAAACCTCTTTGTTTATTCAACGGTGATTAGCTTCAGAGCAGTGGTTGGGTTTTGTTTTTAATTTGTACATGCAGAGTCTCTCATAGAATAGCCAATTAAAGAAAACATACAAAATGAACACTTATTTTTAACTGCACTAAAAAGGAAGGTTTAGATTGGAAGTGTTATCTCAACTTTAACTAAACAGTAGTGTAAGCCATAATTATGTAGTAGTAGTTGGAGTTGATGCAGCAGGTAATGAATCTTCAGTTCGATATGAACTTTATTATCCAATGTATGGCTTCAGCTTGAGTCTGTCTCTTGTTGTCACAAGAGTAGCATTTGCATAATTAAATAAATGATCCTAAAACTGTCTGCTCCTGTGTAGCTGTGAAATACAACGCTTCTTTCTGTCAGTGCTCAAGCTCATACTCATGGATTATTGGAAAATGCATCACAGAAAATTAAGATCAAACGTTAGGTCTTTATGAAATATACAGTAAGCAGAGGACATACTGAACCAACAGCCTGGGTTTTGTTTCTCATCTCACTTAATTGATCTTATCAGCAATTCTTCTTTGAAGAGAAGAATTGAAAAGGGTATTTTGAGGGCCTTATGCACTGGCTAAAATAAAAAAAATAACGTAGTGGGAAGGAAGACTGAAGGTTGTTAGGTAGTCTTGAGAGGTGGAGGGGTTGATAAGCTTGTGTTCCTGATTTTTATTTACTTTCAGTATTTCACGAAGCAGCTTACACTAAGACTCATTGCAGTGCATTAACATCAAAAGGCATTTCAAGGGTGTAGCTTCCACTGTCTTCCTGTGTGGGCTTTTTTATTATTTATTTTTATCCTGTTGTTGCTAAGGGCTACATTTTCTGTTTTTAATTGAGAAATTCAGTGCAATCCACGCACTGGTGTGTTCCCATTGCCCTGCCCCTGGAGAACACTGGCCTGCTATAGCTGTGCTCCAGAAGTGTTAGAGCTTTAGCTCAGGATACACACCTGTAATCACTTTTAGTTCTGGAAGCCACCAGTTTGTCCCTTGTTTTGGTCAAAGCAGTGTTAGAAGCAACACAGTAAGATCACATAGGTTTTTTTTCAGTTTCCTTTTGTTGTAGTGGTGATTACAGTCAGTTGTAACAAGGTGCAACCTCAGAGCTGTTGCTGTCAGCTGGTGCTCCTCACCTGGGAGGTCCTTGGGTCTGTCTCCTACAGCTGATGGAGAGACCTGTGCTCAGTAGGCTTAATTGCTAGAGAAGCTGGCAAAGCACAGACGTGGTGACTTAGAGCTGGTGTGTCACCAAGAAGGGAGCAGGGGTGTGACCCAGCACAACTCCAGAACAGAGTGGAAACGTTGGGGATGTTTCCCACTTTGGGATGCATCTAAGTTTGGGAAGGAGACTAGTATTAAATTTGGTACCTCACTTTGAGCTACAAAATGAACAAACAAATTCATGCTCAATGCCACAAATTATTTTTCCTGGAAATTATTTTTCCAGTGGCATTGATGTTCTCTTTCTGTTCTCATCCAGCACCCATGGGAGATGTTCAGCAGGATGTGTAGCAGGGGCTTCTGTCACTTGTGAGTTGTTCCACAGACATTGGCACTTCTCAGGGAGGAAAAAAAAGAGAAGGAAACACTGCTAAAATGCCATATATGTTTCTGAGCTTTGTGTTTCTGTAAAGGTGTCAACTCTACCATGGTATTTTCCAGACATAATAGAATGTCATAGTTCTACCAAAAAATCTGTGATTGATTGCCGCTATAATGAAAGCCAGTGTACACTGATGTACACATTTTAAACTATTTTTGCCTTCATGCTTTTCTTGTGTAACCTGACATTTCCGATTACTTTATCTATGTGCCTAAATATGTCAAATGCTTATAGTGCGTAAAGAGATTCCCCCCTTTAAAAACAAAAAAACAAAAAAAAAGCAAACAAAAAAACCCCCAACACAGTAATTCTGTGTAAACTTGCAATTTCTTGAAGGTTTTTCTTCAATGTTCTGTTAAAAAAAACAAAAGCACAAAAAAACCCCCCAAACAAAACTGCTATGTGGCATGGGAAAGGAGGACAACTGATTTATAACAGCAGTCCATTCCTCTCTTTTAATCCATTCACTGAATTCAGCTTGTTCATCCTAAATTTATTTCCCAAGACACAGAGCAAACATTTAGTAGAAAAGTGAATAGCTTATTCCATTTCCATATGTTTTTAATTGTCCAGTTCCACTGAGAAAAGACCATTAACTGAACTAAATTACAGTTTGGATGTGAATTTTTCAGCATGGATCTCTGCCCAAAAGGTGATAAATTAGATGCTAAACTGTCTTTGATAGTGACCTGAGAGATTAACGCAAAACTATTTTGAAAACAGAAGGAAAGATTTGTTAGCCAGTCAGTGACTGTCAGGTTGGGGCATCATAAATTCCTGCAGTACTTGCTTTATTTGAAACTGAATGACGATAAATGGGAAAATTTCAAGCAAAGTTAACCCTTTGGCATCCCTATAAATCTAGGAATTAAACCTGAGCAGCAGTAATGTTGAAATTGTAGGGAAACAATAAAATCTGCTGTGGACTGCTGTTTGCATTCTTGGTACCTTTGACTGGTGCTGGAGCACGTAGAGGGCTGGTGGGAACCTATAAAGAATACGAGAGCTGTAATCCCAGGGGGGCTTCAAGTTACAAATAGAGCAATAACAAAATACAACTGAACAATTAAGTCTTGGGGCCTCTGTGGCTTTGGTTCATGTTTTGATTTTATGCAACAACACAAGTAACAGAGAGAGGTGCGTTTTTCCTCCACCACTTTTAACAGCCCTCGAGTTAAATGAGAAGCATTTAGAGTGTTTTGTGCAGCTGTGTTTGATACATTAAATGCACAGACATGCTGGCTGTATTGACCTGAAAAAGGAGAAGATGTACATTCCTGTAATTTTAGCTGCTTTGTGGTCATTATGAAAATGTCACTGTTTTTATGCTTACATCTGCTGTTTGGTGATGACCTTTGGTGAATGCTCCTGGTGCCTCTCAGCCCATTAATGTGTGTTGCTCTATAAGGCAGTGCTTTACCTTGCCCAGGCACAGTCCATCATGTTGGTGGAGAGTCTAGATGTGGTCAGTGTAGTATTCTAATTCCTAATTCTCTTAACCAACCATGCTTTAAGAGATGCTTGCTTAAAAGGTGTCTGTAGCTGGATCTTGCTTTCCGAATGAAAATGGGAAGAACCTGATTTTTGAAAGACACTTGTTCTCCTCTGTTAGACATAGAAAATGTCTCCTCCTTCAAGGGATTTGAAGAGAGCCTGGGCATGACTTTGGAGTGGATAATCTTTGCAGCTGCCTTTTTCAGCAAACCTCTGGGGAGAAGGGGGTGAAGCAAGTGTCTGGGAAGCCACAAGACAGGATATTTCTTCAGACAAGTTGAGAAATAATCAGGGGCTATGGGAGGTTTCTCGGGATGAGAATGAAAAGGAACAGATGGATTCTGGAGATTACCCAGTGGGATTTAGTGGCCACGTCAACATGTAGGGTGGGGAGAGGATATTCAGTTTTAAGAAGTGCTCTGATTGCTTTTATGTTAAGGCAGCCCTAAAACTGGGGTCAGAGCTGGTGCTGTGTGGTACTTGGTGCTGTTACTAGTTGACAAGGTTTTGACTAGGTCAGTCTCAAAAAAAAATATGGAAGTAGTAAAGAGAGGGGAGCTGCCAGCGAGGACATTGTACCTCTTACTTTTAAGAAAAACATTGGGCTTGAAATTGTCATGGATCAGCTGGGAACTCACATTTGTATCTTTTGATTTCATTGGGAGATACTTGGGATTCAAGGCTTGCAGATTTCTCCTGAGTCCACTTTTTTGGGGGCTTACGTTGTTAAAATCCATGGCCTTGTACTTCAGTGTCTGTCCCTCTCAACAGGCAGGTTAATTCAAGTCAAATGCCACCTTATCTGCTAAAATGGAGGAAAGATATCACACTTGGCTGATACTTGATCAGCACAATTGTAATAGTTTTCTGTGTGAGACACTTTTTGTGGTGGCATGTTCTTTTTTTCTTAAAAGAAATAGTTAAAATTTCTTCTGCAACGGAAAGATGATGTAAAACATCAACAAGCCAGATTATTTCTGGTCTCCCCAGAGGAGTTGAAAGTGCTGACTTTAAAGATAGATTATTTTTTTTAAAATAAGTTTAAGCTATAATATAGAGCCATACCTATCAAACATTAAACAGCACTATTTTTGGGCTGTCAGCAAAGACATGAAGGACGTAGAGAGTCACATTTATCTCCTGCTCTTTTCCTGATGACCCTGTTCAATATAGTTTTGGGATTCCTACATTTTTCTATCTATTTTTAGGCATGGTTATTCTTTTGTTTCTTGTTGCTTGGCAAAGCCACTTGAATGAAGAAAATCTCTGCAGAAAAATGATTGTAATTACATAGAAGCAAGTGCCTACAGGGTGAGCTAAGAAATTACTTGAAATGCTTGCAAAATAGTTTGAATTGATTGGCTGGATTGGTAAGTTACTCTAAAAGCATAATGTAGAGTAAATGTAAATAAAATAGGAAACACTATTCTCCAAGGGCAGGTAGCACTGATGTCCATTCTGCTCAAAATGGACTGTAAAAGGCTTGTAGCTTTTTGTATAAATCATGCTCCCTTCAGCTTTGTGAAAGCTTTCAGTGGAGCTTTTGAATCTTAAACAGGAAAAGCAGTCGTATCAGATGTAGACTTTTTTCTTCCTTTCTGCTTCCATGAGGCACAAAGCAGTAACCAGATGTAGTAGCAGAGCCTGAGCAGACAGCTGTAATCCCACTGCCTCTGTCACCACTGTTGATCCGTTTTATTATGTAGCTAATTCTTGTACTTTTCACAGTTCTAACGACCCATCTTCTGTGTTGCTGCATGTCATTTTTAATCTGCAGGAGCTGCCTTTTGGGTTTTCTGTATGTATTTCCACTTTTCAGCTTTGAGAATGTCACATAATAGGTACAACCCCTAAACGTTGTGAATTACAGCTCCTCATGAGACAACAGCTGGATTTAGTGCTGAATGTGTTTATCAGGTTGCCTTTTGTAGCAGTGTTGGCCAAAAATTTGTAAGGGAACAATGAAATGTTTAGATTTGAGACTAAAATCCCACCTTGGCACTTGACACTCTTGCCTTGCAAGCCTGCAATTGTAGCTGAATGTTTTAAAAATTTGAACCGGTCGTGTTTTATGTTTGATAATTGATTTGGGACAAATTTGGTCATGTAGCTGACAACTACGTATGGAATTGACTTTTGTGGCACTAGTGGCTTTGGATGAGTGAGTGTTCCCCCTCTGAGCTTCCTTGTGTATTTATTAGCAGTTCCTAAACCCATTGCAATTACTGATTAAACACGTTTTTCATCTTTACAAACTGCTGGTGCTCCTAAGAAGCTTTCAGGCAATGTAATGAAAGAAAAAGGAATCCTTTATTGTAGTTTGAGGAAGAGCAGATTCTTTGCAGCAAGTACTTAATGATAACCCGGAGGACACCAGCATTTCATCCTACTTGCTAACCCATGTTGGTTTACTGTTCAAATCAAGATTAATTTTGACTCCATGTCTATTACAATGTTCTCTTTCCTTCTCTAGACAGTTAAGTTTATATGAACTACTTATCTGTGTCCTTAAAGTTACTGTCAGGTTCTTATGTTTTAGATTTTACTTGATTTTTATGGTGGATTTGGAAACAACTATGAATTTCACTGGAAGTGTCATCAGAATTCTTATTTTGCAAATATTGAGAAGAAATGAGCACCACTATGGTATACAGATTGTGGAATCCTTGACTTGGAGCTGCAGCGTTTGGGACAACTCCCTACTCCACTTTTGCATAGTGGTTTTATTTTGCTTTTGTAATTGATACATGATTTTGACCTGAAGCATGGAAATATCTTGATTCAGAATTTTAAAATCAATTGATTTTACTTGTGGGGAGAGAGAGAAGCTTTATTCCACTCCAGTTCCGCTTGACTGCTTCCAGTAAAGACATCTGCCAAATTCATCTCAGACTGTAAACCCTTAGCCCCCAGACACGATGGCTGGGCCGAAGTGCAGAAGCAGCTGTTTGCAGCTGTGCAGAGCCTGTCCTGGCAGTGGGGTGGAGGCCAGCCTGGCTTCCCCTTCATCTCTAGGGACAAGACATGGTACTGATATTGATCTGTGATGGTCTCTAGTTTGGGGTTTGGCTGAGGAGACTGCTTTTGGGGCCAAGAGCTGTCAGGGTGGAAGAAATCAATGGGAGGCCTGTTTGTTGTATGTTAGGAGGAGGGTCTGTTCGCTCAAGCAGCCTTAGCTTGGAATTACCTTCCCCCTGTGCCTTGTCAGCTGGTATCTGCTGGCATTTGGGAGACCGTGGCAGGCTCATCTGTCACCCATGCTTTTGCTCACTGGGCTGATTGCAGAGATTGTGATAAACTTAATCTAGGGTGGGAAGTCTATTTTCCCTGACGTTAGTCAATAAGCCATATATATTCTTGTACACAGGCCTACAGACCACATGGGATAATGCATTAACAAATCCCTAAATAGATGGCTTTCCTTAAACTTCACGAGCACTTTTTATATACATGGAGTCACAGGCCTCTTTCAATATAGTCAACTTCTACTGCTCTTTCTGTAAAACCCACATGATTTGTTTCTCACATCTCCTCTGGGGTGGTACGGTCAGAAGTATGTAGCCCAAAAATACATTGATTCAAAGTATGCCTCTGTCTTGCTTTACTGCTTCCCCCTTGGATTCCCACAGCTGTGTGGGCTGACTTGCTGATCCCTGCCTGGGTGGGTGTCTCCTCCATCAGCCAGATCTCTTGCAGCAGCCCAGGAGCCACCGTGTTGTCAGTTGGGGTATGGGAGGAGCCTCCCCTGTGGTCACATCTGCTGGCATTGCCTCTCCTGGGATCCAGCCATGCAGCAGGGCTGGGAGGAGGGTGCACAGGTTTCCCTCATCTTGTCTTGTTGGATAAACGTTGATGGTGTTGAATTCCTGCCTCTGTAAAAACAAAGGTGGCAGTGGAGGTTGTGGTGATGGTGTTTTGCAGGAAGAGACAGAGCAGGTTGACCTACAGCCCATGGGGACAGAGCACATCAGGGAGAAGGGATGAGTTACCATAATATATTTTTATACCCAAGAATTGCCTAAATATATAAGCTGTCTTCCATGTTGTGTGACTTTGTTTCAGAAGCCTCTCTTTTTGCTAGCTGCTTTCTAAATGCATAAAACAGGAATGTTTGCAAACCAAGTGCTTGCAGTTTGCGCAGATCCATATCACACATTAAGCATTCGCCAGGACCGCTGACACATGGCTCTCCAAGCAGCCAGCTGGCCACTGCCATATATAAAAGTTTTGGCAAAATTGTAGAAACAGATTTCACTCGGGAGAGAAAGATATGCTGGCTTGAATATGTCTGATGAACAAGGTGGAGTCTCCGAAACAAACTTCAGCACTCTTGGCCCCACCTCTCCCTCCTCTCCTGCATGTGGAGCCCTTTTTGGAGGGTGATAATACTTGTTCTGGTAACTCCTCCAAGCGTACAAGTATGTACAAGTACAAGCTTGGGGTGTATTTGCTTTCCAGCACTAAGGCTACAAGGTTTTCTGAAGGTTGGAGCCTTAACACTACATTATGTTGCGTTCTTTGGTCTCCTAGGACATTGAAAGTAAGTAAAAAATGATCTTCAATGAGGAAAAAAAACCCCTAGCTATTGTGTGAATTTGTAGGGATGTTTTATGTGAGCCTTTGACCTTCTGAAATGTGAAGTGCCATCCTGACACGTTGGATTGTATGCTTTTCCTGTGCCATGAACCTGCCTCTGGTGGTGGCAGCAGTTGTTCATACCAGCTATACTGGTATTGTGGGCATGAGCAGTTATTGTTTCTGGATGGGGATTTCTTTCCCTTTTCCTAACAACATGTGCAAACACAAGCTGCACTGTTGTCAGGTAACATTTTTTCCTTTGGCCCATGGAGAATTCGTCTCAGAAGCTTCTCGGGGAGAATTCCTCATGGCATTTATGTTGTGAAAAAGGGCCTTATCACCCATCTTCAAAGTCACTTGACAGTATTGTGCTACCTATGTGAGACTGAAAAATGTAAGCACTATTAAGAGTGAGACAGTCAACACTGGAGAATAAGCAGGAAGAGTGGAAAGCTCAGATGATAATGCAGCTCCCAAAGGAATGACAAAACCTCCTTGGCTCCTTGTTTGGGGATGGAACATGGAGGTAAAAGCAGGACCTGGGTGTGTTTTGTTTCACCCTATGTAACTCAAAGAGCAGAGAAGAATCCCTATGGGCTCATAGATTAATTCCTCCTGAACTTCAACATCTCCCCCATTCCTGACAGTGCCTCTTTCCCCACCAAAACAGACTTCATCCCATCAGACCTCTGTTCTGGAATTACCCATCATAGTGTCACATTTCCAGGTGCTCTTTCCCAACTTTGAAAGGCTCCCTTTGTGCCGCACTCTTCTGGCTCTCTTCCTAGTTGTGTATCAGCTGTGCAGTCTGCCCTTGCTGCTCCTGCACCTCAGACTTTTTCTTTCTTCTTTTTCCTTTAAGGAGAAGGCCATCAACATCACTGCTGCCTTAAGAGCAATACAGCTCTTGCAGCCTCTCCCTGTTTGGGGAATCTTAAATAGGAGTCTTCAGCCAGGCTGGAGACCTTGGCTGACCGCTGGTGGGAAGCTCAGTGGTGCTCTGCTGGCTCGGCTGTGATGGCAAACTGCCATGTGAATTACCTGGGCTCAAAATGTCAAGGAAATTTATTCAGTTTCAATTAATCTGCGAAAATACCTTAGGAGCTTATGTGAGAATCAGAATCTGATGTTGTAAAAGGATTTCACATGATGAGACTCTTGATGCAGTAAAATGTCAGAAATCCTCCCCATTACTAGGGAATGTAGATGCCTCTGTGAAATTGGAAGGGCAGGAGACAAGTACAGGAGTTGTCATTGATGTATGTCCATTGTATTACCCACATGTCAGACTAGCTGCTCTAGGTTATTTCACTGCCCTCTGAGTGTATTTCTGAGAATTCAGAATTCTGATTTGGGTCTGGTAGAGTTTAGGATTGTTTAAGGACAGGAAGCTTAACTGGGTGTGGCATCAGTTTCATCTAGTTTCCCCAACAGTGTGTTAATGTTTTCTTCTAGCTAATATTTAAATATCCTGGTGATTATTTCTAAGGAAATGAGATCAAACTATTGGTAATGTTGGTGAGGAACACTGTGCCGGAATAATTTCTTTCAGGTTGGGTTTTTTTATTGGAAACTATGATTTATGTTTTACCATGAAGCCAACATTCAGAGAACTTTGCAGCTGGTGGCGGTTGTGCACTTGTTAATTACTGTAGAGCTGATAATTTGTGTATTGCTTGATGCCCTCACTGATATTGAGTTGTCATACTAGAAACCTATACATTCTTCATGCCTGGACTCATATTTTGGGATGAGGGGAAAATGCTCCGGCTCTTTTGTAACTGGTAGGAGGAGGCTGTGGTCTGGTCCATGGGAAGGAGAACTGCAGCCCATGAGGACAGGACCGTGTCAGCTGCATCCTCAGAGTGCAACCCATGTGTGGTCTCCTACTCTGCTTTCCCTCCATAATCCCTGACTTTAATGGATGTTTTCCCTGTGATTTTTTTCCCCCCTTTTTTTTTTTTTAAATACTAAGGCTGTTTAAAATGAATCCGCTGTAATCCGTGTAGCAAAGCTGTGCAAGTTCCTCATAATGCCTGTTGGGTTGTTTTTTGAATGAAGATCCCTAATCTGTTATCTGGCTCTATCTTTAGACTAAATTTTTACAGCTGGGATTATATCCTCCCTGTGTGGTTGTCGGAGCTCATATTTTGAGACAGTGGCCAAACAGCAAAATAAGAGAGAGGAGGCTGGAGATGGGAAAAGCATTCAATAGATCCCGAAAGAAGAACAGCATTTATTCATGCAGAAATGTAAAACAAACCGAAAATTTTTCAGCTGAACAAGAGATTTCTTTCAAGCCTGTTCTTAATTCTTTTCCAAAATGTAGCTCCACTGCAAAAATAAGTATTTCTTCGAAACAGAAAAATAAATTATATGATTTAAAGGCTAATCAAAGTGAATGTGTTGGCTTTTCGAATTTTTATTTTAGCTGAAAATACTCAGCAGAGTAGACTAGTTTGAATCGGATCTCTTGGAACCCTCTTCAGACTGGCCTTTTTAAGCAAATAAACTCTCTCTGAACAAACCCCATAGACTAACTTATGTGTATCCATGGCAAATCCTGAGACCTTTGTCTTCTGATGAAAATAAAGTAACATTTAAAATGGAAGGAAGAAGTTCCAAGTGAATGGTACAGTGTGGGATAGAGGGATTCAGCAATCCCGTGTTTCTAATTGCAGATCAGGAGGAGGTGGTTTTGGTAGCAGGGTGGAAATATTGTAGTCAAAGGCAGCCATCTGTTCCCCCTTTAGAAGGAGGGTTGCAAGAAATTCCTGAAATAAGGCATCAGTCACTGTCTTCCAGTGGCCAGTGGAGGCAGTGGATGGTGATGAGAGCCAGCCATGGCAAAGCAGCCCTGCAGAATTTGTTGGCTTTTCTTCCACCTCTGAATCTGCCTCTTCATGCCAAAGTCAGGGAATAACAGCACCTTGTTTAGGAAAGGCTCATGTACAGAAGGAAATTGTTCTATTAATTGCCACTGAGGTTTTAAAAAACTTGTATCACCTTGATCCAGGAAGCTGAGTGGTATTCAATAATCTTAGACTATGCCCTGGAGAGGTGTCTCCAAGAACAGAAGCCAGGAATAATTAAATTTACAGATAACTTTTTTTTTTTTCCCTTTCTTCTTGGTTATGGTACAAGCACAGTAAAAGTTTTATAGGTTTCATAAACCTGACTGGCACATACCCCTTCCTCAAACTGGAAGGATCACTATATATTACGGTGCTGGGCACTGATCAGAACAGTAACAGCTGCTACGAAAGGCTTAAGACCCAAAAGATGCACTAATGAGAGAGCACGTTCTGCATCTTCAATATGAATTATGCTCTTGCAGCCTGAGTGCTGCTGAAGGGGGACTGTTTCTGTTCAGGTGTTCTTGCATCATGTCAGACACAAGAATTGAGGACTGAAGCTAAGAACGCCAGTGAAAATCTGCTTTTGAGGATGTTTCTAGTGTTGTGAGATTGCACTGTGAGTGAGTAGATTGGGGTCAGGCCATGCTCAGTATCTGGTCTCTGAGTATTTTTGAAAACTTTTGGAAGCTGACTTTCCAAAGAATCCTTCCACTGCAGATACTTGAAGTTAGGAACCTTCACCTCTGATCTTTGAACAGAGCTGTCTAGCTCCGTGGTGGTATCCAAACTCTGTGTGTACCAACAATGAAAACCCTTTTGACAGGACTTGCCCCTCTTCTGAACAACAGTTATGTGGAATGACATTGCTTGAATTTTGGGAAATTCCTTCCAAGATGTCAAGTTACATGCCAGGGATAATCCAACCACTGGCAGTGGCATGGTTAACTGATGGAACAGTCAAGTTGCCGATACTGTCTTGTGCTGAAATATTTATTTACAGCTTTAATAGGAGATTCTTACCAGAAGAATGTTATTTAAAAATTGAAATGCTATGAAAATGTTTTAGTAATTGTCAAGATAAGAATTTACTTTGTTACAAGCAAACCATTTTGTAAAACATTTTCGAAAAAGATTTGCAAAACCTTAATTAGCAGGTTGTTTCCACCTTATCTTATTCCATACCAGGAGGGACAGTTTCACAGACATCTTGTGGGTGTTATTTTGTTGTGATTTGTTTGTTTTAAGTGCTACATACTTCCTCTTTTTTTTGTTTTCCTTTCTGAAAAATATTAAACTGAATGTTAAGAATAACACACAAGCTGCTCATTTCACAAAACTCTGGCTGAAAAAGATTCTCAAAAGTGAGCTTATTTCTATTTGTGGATAATACCAATTTTCCTTTGGTATTTGAATATCAAATCTGAAGGAAGCTTAAGGCTTGCTTTCAGCATAGTGCTATCTTCTGGGCAGCAAGCTGTTATCAGCATAGGTATTTCCTCTTTAGATCCTGTGGTCTTGTGTGTACGGTGCAGTCCTTGGAGAGCAAAATGAGGAGTTAGCAGAAAGTTATGTGGTGCCTCTACCATCTGCTCTAGTTTTCACTTTTCTGCTTCTTTTGTTTTTCCACCTCCCCCTCCACTTTTTTTTAATATTTGGGTTTAAAAATGCCAACCAAGAGGGGAAAAAAGTTCTTAACAGGTAGTTCCAAATACACTGAGAGTTTGCCTTGCTGCTAACTCGAGTGTGTGTGTGGGACAGACTTCTATATATCATCTCTTGCTATCTCTGTCCCTCGTGGATTTCCCTATTGAGCTGCACATCTTTTTCACTTTGCTGGTGAAATATTTCTTGTGAAGCCATTCGCTTAGATTAACAGTCCAACCCATCCCAATGTTCACAGGAGATATTCTGCAGGTTTTATGGCAGTTGAAGATGGTTTGTCTGCTAAAGGGTAGATGCAGAGTAACTGGCTCTCTGTGTATCTCTACCTTTTATCTATTTATAGCAGCATTGGTAATACAGGCAATGTGCAGAAATACATATGTGACTATGAACAGGCTGGGTGGATATCTGAGATTTAAACAATTTTCTAAACATGTGCCAGGAATCAAAGTGAAAACACCAAATTTGCTTGCATCCTTCCCAGAGCTGTTAAGAAAACACTTTGTCTCTGAAACCGAGAATTAAATGGGTTTGCAGTCTTCTTAGCCCCATTTGGCTTACGTGATATACAGATGGGTATAGATGTAAAAGAGGCCTGTAAAATGCATGCATACATGCACAATAGATACACATACACATAAACATTTACAGTGTGCATTAAAATTCTGATTGATTTAGGCTTCAGAGAGAAGCCCTGGCTATGGATTTTTCAATGCTTCTCACAGTAGTATTTCTCCTTTGGTGTGGAAGCAAATAGCCACTGTAAAAGCAGACTCCACTGGAAGAATTAAAAGCAATTAGGTCAGTATGTTTATAAGTAGTCTAACAAAGTGCCTACTGAAAAATAATCAGTGAAATCATGGTAGTTCTGCAGGGTAACCTGTGAAGAGAATGAATACACAGGGGAGCACCAGTCAGCGAGATGTGCAGTCCTCTAGCACTTAGCAAATCAGCTGACAAAGGGAGCTTTGAAAAGAAAATCAATTTAGGTAAAAAGAATGCATTTATCAGAGCTTGATTAACGATGCAAATATATCACTGGGGAAACAAAGGTTTTCACACAGCTGTTTCAAAGCTGTGGTCATCATCATGCCTGTTGTGTGTGCCGGTGTCTGTGTTCCGGATGCTCTGTGGTACTGGACACGCACAGAGTACATCTGCAGTTACCTGTCTGGATTTGGGTTTGTGGACCCTCGAGGATCCATGGGGTGATTTTTTTTTTTTTAGGAGTCCGTGAATGGTATCTAAGAAAAGAAAACCGATTATCAATAGGTTTGAATCCACAGTTACTGGGCTTTGCACTCCCTTGGGAGTCATTTTTCAGCGTACAGCTCAAAAAGGCTGAAAACCCCCAGCCTTCTGGGCTTTGCAGCAGTAGGAAAATTAGTAGCTGCAGGATTAGGCACATGACCCATGTAAGAGCTCCTGTGTACGTTTGCATCCTTTCTTCAGTACCTCATTAGTCTTCAAAGTGTGGTGGGTTTTTTTTGTTTGTTTCTTTTTTCTAAAACCTGGTTCTCAAGAGTTTTGTGACCCCAAGAGTTTGCTATTGTAGCAAGAAAATGATGCTCTTTTTTGTTTTATGAGAAATAAATGTTAAATAAATTGAATTTTAATGTTTACTATGGTCCCAAAGGAAGATAAAACCATTAGCTAAAGACCATAATGATGAACAGATTTTATTTAAATTTGGAATAATATTTGATCTGCTGTGCTATTAATGGTGATTTAGTTAAAAAAACCCTTTATAAATATGAAGGAATAAGTGTGATTAATGCAAGCAATATGAAGCTGAAAACGATGTAAAAATTCTGTTTGGACCAGAAGTTTAGATGCTGAGTATAACTGGAGAAGCTTTCTACTTTGCAAGAACAGAAACAGCAAATAACCCAACAGTTATTTGTTTCATTGGAATATTTTTCCCTTAAGTTTACCTGAGCAACAGAAAGGGATTAGTAGTCATCACAGAATGATCTCCCAGGATTTAATATTCATAGTTCTGTGCATTAGAGGTCGGGAGGTTTTTTTTTCATTGAAGGGATTGAAAATTCTACATTAAAAATACTTTAATGATGTTTAAGATGTATATATTTATGCTTTTTCATATATCATCTCAGAAGAAATCTCCAGTTTTGTTTTTCTTGTATTTTTTTTTTAATTGATGAAAGTATATGCAAGTTTCAAAAAAACAGGAAAGCCAACTACTTGTGTGGTGTCAGTTATCAAAAAATCTCTCGGAGAGATATTGTTCACATGAGTTCCAGACTTCCAAAAAGCATATTTATCTATTTCCACATAGGACAAAGCCTTGGGCTGTGTCTGTGAGGTTACTCTGGTTACACTTGCTGAAGAAAAGCAGAGTGCTGCAGAGCTGGGCTTGGTGCTCCAGCACTTAGAAGACCCTGCCCTGGTCCCTTGGGTTTGGAATGCCAGAATTCTGCTGATGTCACCTGCTTGCAGTGAGCGAGGGTTTGCAAAAGCCCCTCTGTGCTCTTAAAATCTCATTTAAATCTTTTTGTGTGTCTGGGGCTCGGTGCAGCCTCCGTCGCTGTTGTGGGCTTCCCCTGTGCTGCTGAGGGAGCGAGAACAAGGAACCTGGGTCATAGGGGCCTTCCAGGGTCCTGGGTAACATCTGGAATTGCACATGGAAGGAAATTGCAAGCCCTCAGAGGCTCTGGAGAACAGATGGAGCATGTTTCCCATAGTTAAAGGGGTATCATTATCTTGAAATACAATCAAATTAAACAAAAACTGGCCTAAAAGTCTTTCATTGTTTCTAACCTTGGCTATCCTGCCAGTATTTGTTTTACAGCCATGATTTATGAGACAATGAGGGGATACATGCATCACCAAATTGGTTGTACTTCATGTGGGTGCTGCTGATCTCAGCCAGATGCTGATGATAAATCCAAAGAAATTTTCCTTTTATCTTTTTTAACGTTAGTGAACTTGGACATCTTTGCAAGTCTGCAAGGGAGAAAGGACCTGCGCCTGCCCTGTGGCCAAGCAGGCTCCAAAGCACGAGGCCGTTCATCACTTGAAGGCATGTTGTGCCATGTGAATCTGGCAAAAAAGCACCATTAGCATGGAAATGATGGGCCCCTTCATCCTTAACTTTGGTGGAGCTGCTCAAGGGAGCATTTCAGGAGGAAGCCTTTCCTGGCTCAGCGCTTGCATTCAGATTTAATTTGTGTATCTATTAAGAAGCTATCTTTTAAGTGACTCTTTAAATACCCCATGAAGAATTACTTGCTGCTTGTAGGGGTTGAAAATGTTGCAGTCACTGGTAATCCCCTATAATGTCACCAAACATCAGCTCTCCTACAGGCACTGGGGTCCATGCAGGATCTGTGTTGGATTGGCGGTCACAGGAGCAGAGATCCTGCTTTTCTGTAAACGTTTGCTTGCATAACCTGGCAAAGAAAGCTCAGGACATTCAGCTGTAAGGACTCGTGGTGTTAAAACCGAATTAAAATATTGTCATACAGATTAGAGTGGAAAAACGCACAGCCAGATCTGTAATGTCTTCTCTTTACTGTGCACATTGAATAATAATTATTTTATGAAGATAGTACTTGGTAAATATTTATAAACAAAACAGGCAAACAGTGAAACCACAGGGAATAAATAACTAAAATATTGAAGTCCTCTTTCAGAGTAACCTCCAGTTGCATTCTTTACTATAATCAATACTTCTTTTTTTTCCTTTCACAGGGATTTGTACAGTTTCCAGTGTTCAGTTCCAATGGAATGACACTGGAAATGTTCTGGCTAAATTTTGGTTTAGTATCAAGGTAACATTCTCGTTCCGTGCATAAAAGCAAATAATCTCTAAATATAGATCTCTTTTCGGTATAGTAATTACTGCTTCTTCACCAACTGTAAGAGCAATTAAGACTCAAGTAATGAGCAGTTTTTTACACTATAGTTATTCTGCTCTATCTTAATAGCATTTATCTCATTAAATAGCTTTGTTCCTTTGGAAAAGAAATGTCTAAATTCATTACATGTTTTACAGCTACTGGTCAGAAGAGCTTAATCCTTTTATCTTTTAAGGCAATTTTAGTTTCTGTTCTCAGGTGCATCTGGTTCTGTGCACAGAACCTTTTTAATTTGGCTTCTCCAGCCACCTTAGTACATAAACTGCTTTACCTGCAAGGCTGGAGCAGGGACTTTCGTCTGAAACAGTGGGACTTAATGCCAGGCAAGGGAGATGTCCTGCTCTGAGGGCAAATGCCTATAAAGTGTGAATTTCATTCTTTGTGCTTTTTTCCTAACAAATTTTGAGAACCAGCTTTGTAGAAAGTTGTGCTTTTGGCAGTCTTTTTTTCCTAACATTCCTTTTTCTAATAATTTAAATGACCATATTTTGAAACAACTGAAGCAGTAGCTACCAAACTAGAAAGGGGCCCTGCATTGTGTGGTACAGTGGGGAGCCACTTGGAATGGAAATGGCCCAAAGGGGTAGGGCAGCACTGCCAGGTCTGGGAGTTTTACTGTTAGTCTCACAGGATTTGGTGTTTTTCTTTAAGCCACAGCTGCTGGAGTCTTCTAATGAGAGGAAAATTTATCAGCTTCCATGTAAAAAGGCAGCAGTGGTTATGGGAGAGGAACTTGAAAGTCTGTCCCAAGTATTTCTGACTGAAGAAAAAAAAAGTCTCATAAAAAGATCTCCCAGAACACTTTGGTCATATTTTTATAATCAAATATCATACTTTAGCAATGAAATGCACAGTAGGACTGGGGATGCTGTAAATTGAGAGGTAAGCTCTCCAAGGTGACCCCTTTCTCTTCCCAACGTACCACTGGCTGCAGTCCCTGTGCGGGAGCTCTGTGGACTGGGGGAAAAGCCTCTGCAGAGGTAGTTTTAACACAGGATATTTTTTACTTTTTTTTTTTTTTTAAGGCACAAACACATCTCCTCAAATGGGTTGAGAAAAAGTAATCCTAATGCTTTATTGAACCATGTAGCCACAATGGCAGTCAGGGCTAAATCAAGGTATAGATATGAAAGAAAGTAAATCCCATGGTTACGTATTTTTTCTTTTAAAATGCTTAACAGTTTAGAACTGAATTTGTAGAAGCATTATTAAATAAACTCTGACTGTGGCATGTTTGCTTTAGGACCTTGTTTAGCAAAGCACTTAAGTAAATGCATAATGTGGAGCCCATTAATGATATTATATCCATGCAATGGATAGAGCACACAAGTGAGTGCTCAGTGTCCAAGATATGAGGAGCCCTTGAACTGGAACTATTAACACAATAAGCTAAACATTTGCTGAAAAGATGTTGGATTATTCAGTTATTTCAAGTAAAGCATGTGCTTAAGTACTTTGCTGAATCAGAGCCCACAAAAAGAAATGTTCACAAAAACATGGGAGTGCTGAAAATGGAAACTGGTCTCCAGCTAACTGATCCTGTGTCACAACACGAGTGAGCTAAAGCTGGGTATGAGACCGCCGTCGGCTGCGTTAGCACCGAGCGTCCCACGGCCGAGCTCTGGGCTGTGAGCTCTGCTCACGAGTGTTTGTGCTGGCTGCCCGGGGTGAGTAAAACTGAGGTCTATTCTAGGGTGATAAATCCACTGCTTAGTTTGCGAGTCGTCATACCAGGAGCATTATGCTACATGATATGCATGCAATAAAACGCAAGGCTTCTCTGAACCGCTTAATCGAGGCATAAACTGGAGCTGTGAGGTAAACTCTGGAGGCTGAGTGTGAGTAAAGATCAATAAGATGTGTCTCAGTAACTCTTAAATTAATAAACTTCTACTACTGATTTACTAGCTTCTCTGTGTTAGTGCAGATATAAGCGGTTATATCCAAAATTTACTTCAGAGTAAGCCCTGGTTTTTCAGCTGTTGTGGAAACCTGACAAGACCAGTAAGACCAGAAGTAAAAGTCAGCTATTATGAGTCACTGATAGTTAAAAAGATATGTTCTAAAACAAAAATTAGTGCAACCGCTCTCACAAAATCTTACTATTCATATGAGCTTTCATCCCTCTAGAAAGTTATCTCCACCCAAAGGTGTACACTGGGTTGTGTTTCTAAGAGCAGGTACTTTTGTACAGGACACATCACAATCAAGGAAGAAACAGGAGTGCTATAAGTGCTTCTAAAACAGTAGTTAAAAAAGGGCCTGGAAAACATCCAAAGAAATGCTATTTTACCTAAAAAAAACCCTACCACCTCCTTTATTGCTAGATAGTATGAAGTGTGTTGGTGTCACCTTCCTTCTGAGGTAAATAGGAGTCTGTGGGTTTTCACCCTTTTCCTTTACAGCCAATGGAAGTGGCTCCGAGACGAGCACTGAAGGGTGCTTGGCCCTTGGATGCCCGTGTGGATCGTGTGTATTAGTCCAGCTCTTGGTATTGATGAGTTTGGCTTCTTTTGTTATTTCCCCAGGCATTAGATTCTCTTTCGTGTTTGTCAATAAAGCCAGGTACTCTGGATTACTGCCAGGATCAGTTGCTCAAAAGTAATGAGACTGACCAAAACAAATCAGGGAAGATTGAAAAAAGATAATAATTTTAAGGTTCTTGTTTGCCTTCTGGCTCCTGGACTTTTTTGTTACATTTTCAAATTTTCCTCTGAAACCACAGAGCCTGGTTTCTGGTTTAAAATGCTGGACATAATTCCTTCTCATGAGACCAGGACTGTGGTCTCTCAAGACTGCAGTCTCTCAAGTCCATCAACTATGGCTTTAATAAAGTCATTAAATTACTCTATAATCAGGAAGGCTGTGTTTAATTATGTATTTCAGTCCATGTTCTCAAACACGCTTCTGCGATTACCTTAAAATACTCCGAATACTCTAAGTCATTCCTATATGGTTGTACTGGCAAGAAATTCCAGTCATGTATTGAAATCTGTTTTGTATTTTACTTTGAGCAAAATAAAACCAGAAAGTCAGTCTGCTCCTCAAAAGACTCCTGGCTTTAGTGTAAGATCACAGATAATACAGGAATACAGACAAGTGCAACAGTGCAGTGGGATGACATTGCTTAGCATAGTCAGAATTGATCTTGTCCCCACACTGAGCCAACTGGCATCTGGATTTTTGTAGGTGAAACTATTAAGGGTTGACCTAAAGGAAAAAAAATAACTTATCTGAATATTTGTATGTGCCACTTAGGTTGGATCTGTTTATCTGTTTCCCCCCTCCACTGCTTTTTGGATGCTGCAAGTCAATTGGAAAGTTCCATCAGAGCTGAAAGAAGAAATTTTGGCTTTTGGAGGATATCTGTGACTTAGGAAAGACAGTATTCCTTTACACATCTCTCATGCAAGGAACATGCTGAAACTAAGGCAGTGGAGGGCTCTGCTTTGGGTCTGTTCAGTGTTCTCACTGAATCTCCAGCCTGGCTGACTTCCTCATGGAACTATAGGTCTGGGTAGTGTGTGACCTTCCCTCAGGACAAAAATTGTCCAGCCCCTCTGCATTTACTGATCAACACTTTCTGCAAGTGTCTGGATGAGTCCCTTGAGAAGTCTGCATTCTCCATCAAGGGAAAATGCTATCTCCTGAAGATCGCTTGCAATCTGCCACTGGAAGGCAAATAAAGACTCAGCTGGAAACCTGGTGAGCTGGCATTAGAATTAACCTGCAGGTTGAAACTTGGAGAGCAATTAAACATGGAAATAATCTTCAAAAAACAAAACAAAAAACCCCAATACAATGGCTACTCAAGATTTGGTTTCTTCTGCACTCAATACCTTTCTAAACAAGGTGAAAACTGTTTTTAAGGCTCTGAGAGGTGACTTTATGAAGTGTAATGCCTCATGCCTATCAGGTCAGAATGTGTTATCCAACTGTTTCTTCTGGCATGAAAACCTGTTACTTTGTACTGATACTGTAAGCATGGAAAACCAAACAAAACCTGAGATGTCTTCCCCTGGGAGAGAGCAAGTTTCAACAGTCTTCTGGAAATACAACAAGGGTTTCCTTGATTAAGTGAACTGTTTACGGACCTGAGTAACTATCAAGGATGCCCATGGTTGAGTGAGACAGGTAATTTTTCATGAAAATCAGAAATAACAAAATCTAGTTTCTGTTCTGTGCATTAATATGCCAGTTAAGCCACTGGAAATGCTGTTTAAGGAACATCTAGTTTGTAAAGGAATAAGGATTTCAGGCCTGGAGTAGAGAATCTGTACAAACTATGCAGCAAAGGCTGCTCTGTTGGAGTGTGTGGTTCTGCATAACAGGTGAACTGAAAATGATGGGTATGACAGGAGCTATATTTAAATGAGCCGAGTTGAAAGCAGTGCAAGATTAGAGGCAAATGATATACACAAATCACAGCAAATTCTGTCCTCTGCAGATCTATTTCTTTTGTCACAAGCTGAAATTGCTGTGATGGAACACAAAGAACAACTTCTGTGACCGAATGAATTGAAACAACAGTCTGAGTTTGGCAAAGGTACGTGCCTTGTGGCACGTGAAGGGGAAAGAAACAAATGTCTTCTGGACAAAACTGAGCAAAAAAACCTGTTTTGTTTTCCAAGACTTCAGAAGGATTTTTCCTTACGTAGAACGAAACATCAAGGTCACAATTTCCAGCATTTTGGGTCAACACAATCGTGGGATTTCTGAACAAGAATTTGTCATGAAAAGTCAAAGTTATGATGAATAATACTGTGAATGGGTCTTTATCCAGACAAGTTCCTGCTCTTATTCAAGTGTTTTTACATATATTTTGGAGTTTCAGCTGCGTTTGGTTTAAAGGAAGGACCAGGACACCGTAGAGCAAGTGATGCTGTTTTTCATGGCACTACAGCCAGACTACACCAGTGTGGTGTGAGGATCAAATGCTACCTGGTCTTTGGTACTTGAAAAATATTATGGGAATTAAAGTCATAGTTTAGGATGTGGTCAGATCAGAGGAACACTCCCCCCCTCCCAAGGCTCTGATATCTTTATATTCTCAGGGGAAAGTCCCGGTGCTATCAAAGTCAGTGCCAGTCTTGTCATGTCAGTGGGCTCAGCCCAGTATCCCCTCACTGCTTCTGTCACTGTGCTAAGTCACCTTCTCTTTGTACCTTTACCTTTCATCCTGTGGACAGATAAAAACAGCAGTACCTTTAGTTTTATTTCTTGACATTACTGAGATGACTTGAATATTTTAAGTCATGTTTCTGGGTGGAGTCTTTAGGTGGGGCATACAATAAATTCGTTGTTTTTATTTAGGGAGTTTTCACTGGCATTGAACTCCAGGCTTAAAAGCACTCTGTGCTTTAAATAGCAAATTACTTTTTATTTGATGTAAAAGTCAAAATGCACTGTTATTCTCTACTTTCAGACACCAATAATCTCAGCAATGCTGCATTGAAGCAAATCTCCGCTTTGCTTTGTTTTTTTCCCTCTGTTTTCTTCTATACCATATGGATCCTATGTCTGTCCTTGTTACGTCAGACTTTCACAAGGGCCACTCAGGTTGATCTCCATGCTTATCCTTTCAGTGGACATCTACTGCTTGCCAGTTTTTCCATCTAAAGAAACTATATATTGAGAAAAAATGGTTAAAATTAGGTATTTTTATTACCTCTCAAGAAGCTCCTGTTGGTACGGGTAGTTAGCATTGTATCACAAAGAGATGCATTTTTCCTAAGTAGAGCTTTGTTGTGAAGTTCGTTTGACTGAAAATATTTTGCATGCTTAACTACCTGCTGGTGAATTTTTCTATGCCAAGTAATGTGTCAGGAGCTAGCGGAGCATAGTAAGTTAATTACTTGTGTGCATACTGTGAAGGAAAAGCAAACAGCAAGGCACCGGTGATACGAAGAATGAGACTTCATTTCAGTCACCAGAGATTGTGTTGTTAATGAATCCGCTCAATCAGCAGGGAATTGGTAATGTAGATAAGCCCAGGTATGGCTGTGTACTGATAGGAAGATTAGTCCCTCAACCAAAACATTGGTTTTAGTGAGGGTTTGCTAATATTGAATAGTTTTTCAAAAGCACTGGTGAGATAGAATAACAGCCTGAATAATTATGGCTATCTTGAAAAGACATGATGATGATGATGATCTTCTAATGTGCTCTGCAGACACCATATAAATCCAATATCTTACAGATTTCACAGTTAAATGATACACTCCAGATTCCATTTTATGGTATCTGTCACTGTGGGCTGCCCAAACGCTGCTGTGACTAAACAGCACAGGGAAGTGTGTTCAGAGCTGGCTGCTGCCTTCTCCACACCGGGCAGGGAAGAGTGGGGGGAGTGCAGTGTGACAGCACCTGCCTTGCTCCCGAGCATCCATGGTGGCAGTTCGGGAAGATGCTCCCGTGGGAGGCAGCGGGCAGCTGTGCGAGCTGCAGGCAGTAAGGTGAAGGGACATTGCCCTGGGGAAAATTCATCCCAGTAACAGCTGCATTCCAAAGCCTGTAAGCTGCAGTCTGGGGTGATCTTCCCTAAACGAAATGTTCATGCAGTGCTGGAGGAAAGGACATTTATCCCAGCTGGGGTGTTTTTTGTTTTTTTTTGTTTAACTCTGTTCAATGTGCACCACAGGTACTGTGGGAGTGGATCTCCTGCAGTGCTCACCCCGGCTCCATCCATCACAGCAGTACTTTGCTGCCAGCTCTCTGCAGCAGCTGGTTTTCCCCACAGCAGCTGCTCAGGTGTTTGTGTGCAGGTTCCCTGCTACAGGGTGGTGCTGGCAGGAGGAAAGGGGCTCTGCCTGTCCTAACTGAACAAGGCTCTGGGGCTGAAGGGGGCTGCTGGCAATGCCCTCCTCCAGCACTGACAGGCTACTGCCTATTCTGGACAGAATGGGTACAATGGAATAAGATTCATCTTAGGAACATTAGGTCCTTTCCATGACTTTGGTTTGTTTGTTTTTTGGGATTGTTTGGATTTATTTTTTTTTTAGTGGGTTTGTTTGTTTTTTCCTAACTCTGGACTTTCCTAATTGGAAAACTAAAGCTGGTTATGAACAGTTTAAGCTGTTTAGCATAAAATACTGGAAATGACAGATACAGAACAAAAATGAGAAAACTGGTTGTAAATGTTCTCTGTCAGCTACAGGAGCAGTGCCTTCTGATGGAGTACCTCAGGCTGGACACAATGGCTGCTTATTGTCTTCCTATTCATTCCTCTTGAATTAATGGCAGAAACATAGACTCAATGTTAATAGAAGTTGAGGCCAGGGTTCACGATGTGTCGTTAAGTAAAAGCTGGCAATCTCCCAGGAATTCTCCTGGGAGCTATTTTACTGGTGCATATTAGTGAAAGGGACAGCTGGATTGAGAAGGCTCTTGGAACAGGGATGCCATTAAGAATTTAGTTTGGGAAAAGTTGATTTTCACCCAAAAAGGCCATATCATGGCAAAACCAATTTTGTCAAGGTGTGATGAGTGATTTTTGAGGACCGCAGTGTTGTGTGTGATATGATTAAATGGTAGGGCCCTACTCTGGTGGCTGTCTCTGGTCAGCTTAGGATCAACAAGGGGTTTTGAAAAGCTGAAGGTGACATGTTTCAGCAACAGATAATTTTATCTTCATGGTTTTATTTTTTGAATCCACTCTCTGCTTAGGACACTTATGGTTTTTGTAAATGTTAAACCTGAGCCAAAGCAACAAGTGAAAATCATTTTTGTAGCAGGTTTCTTCTGAAATCATGAGTACTTTTACTCGACCAGTGCCTCTGGATAGGCTTTATTGATATCAGCCCTCCCTTCCTTTATTCCTTTTCTATATTGCTCTGTGCTCTCTGTGGGTGTTTTATTAACTTGCATCCTGCAAAAATTCAATAAAAATATACAATTTTTTCCTCCTTTTCTTTTTTTTTTTTCCTTTTTTTTTTCGTGTGCTGTCTTTCAGAGACAGAGCTCTGGGGAAGGCTTCTTTGGTTAGTTATGAGGAACAGATGGGAATCAAGAAAAGGTACTTTCTGTTCCGTACCCACCCAAATTGGAGGTAATTAAGTTACAGTGAGGCATCATTTACGTTAGCAGTTTCTTTGGTGAGATCAAGGCTATTAAGGGTACATGTGAGAAGTAGTAGGATTCAAGTCTGTGGTGCTTTGAGAAATAATTGGAATTGTGTTTTTTCTAAATGCATTTGCAGCCAGCCTGGGAACAGGGTCTCCAGTGGGACAGTTGAGTCTTGCACAGCTTTTTATCTCAATAGCTCTCCTCAAGTTTTGAGCAGTCCTTGCAGGTGCTCTGATGAGACAGTTGAACTTCTCCTTTTATAGAGAAGGGACTGAAATGGAGCGTGTAGCTCCGGGTGGTAGGAAGGAGACAGAGAAGCAAGATGGGAATTTGAGATTTCCTGACATAAATGTCATGAGTTATTACTGTCACTGTCGTTCAGCGTTCATCTCTGAGCTGCTGGGCAGGTTCAGCAGCACAGGAGCTTTGATGCTTCAGCAGGGTCCCAGTCAAGCCCTCAGACAAGTTATGATCTCTGGTTTAAAACCGTAAAAGGGCTCCTGAGCCCATCGTGCCTTTTCTTGCAGGTTTTCTTCTTGCCTCAGTTTTTATGTGGGAGGTCTCTCTCCCACAGTTTCAGCTCAGATGCTCCCAGGCTGTTGCCCAGTTTCAGCTCTGAGTCCTGTGGGGACTGTCACCTGCAGTGTGGGGTTAAGGTCACAGGCACAAAGCAGCAAGCTGCCTACTTGTCCCCCTTGCTTTTGCCTGCTTTGGGTGTGTTGGCAAGGAATGTTGTAATTAGCAGCACCAAGCCAAATTCAGATCCTATTCCTTCCTCTTCTATCAACAAAGTCTCCCTGAAGCCCCCCAAGCCTCTGTCTGCATGCAACAACTCTTGGGTGGGAAAATTTCCTGTCTAGTTTCTTCCTCTTGTTTGCTCAGTTTTGTTTTCTCAGAGCTTTCTTCATGCTGTGCTTTCTCCTTGGAGTAGCCCAGATGGAGCCATGGTTTACATCAGTGTTATGTGAGCCTGTGCCTTTTCATATGCTTAATTCCGTGAAACACCAGACTAATTTCTTCTTTTATCTTTGCTCTCTAGAAGAATTGGCATTTATTTTCTGTCTTATGGGGAGGTTGATCACCTTTCTGGTGTGTTAGTGCCATCTCTGGAAGATGGCTTTGGAGAAGAGAGCATGAAGCATGGTGTTGCAGTGAAGGGAGGGTTAGCCCAGGGGGCTGCATCTGTTCAAATTTGAGATGCTTTGAGTTTGGTTGCTTGTCTTACGTTGTTAGGCTGTCAGCTTTTTGGGGCAGGAGCTGTTTGCTGCTCTGCACAGGGAAGAATGGAGCCCCTCTTCCTTCTGCTGTAATAGGGCACTACAGATATAGAAATATTCCTGCTGTCAAGGTCCATCATTATGCAGCTACTGCCTATAAAGGAAAAAAGGATAGTGAAAGAGAGACCCTTCCACAGAGAAAGTTGTCCTGGATGTGACCTGTCCGAGACACTCATGCCCTGTCCGAGGCACCCATTACTGAAATATATGTCTTCCTCCAACTAACACAAAGTGCTGTCACTGAGCTACCGCATTGATTCATAATACATCTTCATTCTGTAATTTCCATTAGGATTTATACTTTTTAAAATTACATTTAAGAAAAAATCTATTTTTATGTCTGTCTCTAGCCTTCATAGGGCTTTACTTAACTAGTATAGGAATAGAAGAAAGTTAATTTACAGTGTCTTCATATAAATTAATCTCCTGTTTTTTCCTTATATTGCAAGTTATCACCTCGTTTATTATATGCAGCTCAGGGTGAGCAGTTTTAAAAAGGCCTCTGACAGTTATAAAATGAATGGTGTGAGATGTCAGATACATTTATTAAAAATGTAGAAAATTATAAAAAACAGAGGTTGTAGATATACATTGTCTCAGTCACTTGCCGCCAGCAGGCACCTTCAATACCACAATTTATCCTCCCACTAAGCGAGTTCTGCATGATAATTTCATTGATGTTGTTGTGCTCTGTGCTCAATATAAATAGTTTGGAAATATTAGTTATAAAACTCAACAGGTCATTAGGCAAGTCTATCAAGACTTTATTGTGTGAGACACCCCTTAAAAAGCCCCAAACTATCTTGCCAGCACAGCTAAACTTAGTACCATTTTCACTTCTGTGTGGTGGTAAATTATTCAGCTCACAAATGCTAAAACTTGAAATGTTTATGGAAGAAGCTTGTTTTAGTAATTACACTTACTCCACTTTATTGTGAGCTTCCTGCAACATCAGTCTTAAGGTCCTGGTGTTTCCTGATGTTGGATATTTATCATACACTTGTGCCTCTGGCAGGTTGACAGGTACAGTGGGAACTTCATACAAGATTCATGGCAGCTTCATACTTTTTTGAGGAACAAAATTATGATGCAGAAGGTCTGTAGATGTGCATGTGGGGATATATAGTAAAAAACACTGTCTGTGTAATACAGATATTCAAGTATAACTGTAATGAAATACAAAGATTTTGAAAATATGCATTAAAAACTTTGCCAAAGGTCATTGAAGGTGAGGAAGTTTAATTAAAGAATCCAGCAATAACTGTAGCATCTGTGGATATGAAAGTTTAAGGAGAGCATGCCTGTCACTCTGTCTTTCGGTTTAAAAGCTGCAGACTTTATAGGATAGTTTATATTTAGCAGCGTGATTTAAAGCCTTTCTTTGCATCTGCCACATTTTGGCAGGGTGACAGTATCCCTGACACAATCAGTTCTGAAGATCGGCTTTCCTTCCACAGCCCCGTGGCTGTGTGGTTCCGTAGGTATGGTAGCATCGGTGCTTCTGGTGCTGCTGCTTGTGGTTACTCAGAGGTTATCTAAATCCAAACCCTTTTTGTTCCATCTTTCTGTATTTTGTGTTTGTTCCAGCAAAGGCTGGTTAAGATATCCCTTATCAGAGATTGTTCTTTGGGGAGAATTTCTGTCAGATTTTTTGAGTTCTCAAAAAACTATCCTTGGCTGTTTGCGACTCTCCCATGCCTTGCACGCACCTCTCAGACTGGATGATCCTTAGTCCTGTTTGGGTCTCAGCAAGCTCTTCAGGATCTTGCTTTTGCAATTCAGTCTCATTTTTCAAGCAGTAATTGGAATTTTCTGCAAGCACGAGTGTCTCATGTTAAACAGAGTGATGGCAGAGAATAATAAAATGAAAAGCCCTTTTCCCTCAGGGCAGGAAATTTTTGTTCAAAACAACATGGTGAACTCTTGACTACAGGCTCTCCTTCTCCATCCCTTTCATTTTGGTATGCCATCATTTTAGAGCTAGACAGTATAATTTCAGCAACTTTCCCCCCTAATGTAATAATTCAACAACCTGGTTGCTTTCTCTGCAATGGGAAGACCCTTGAAAAATGCCACTGATTTTTATCAAGGCTTTCAGGGATTTTTATGCCTTTACCTCTGCAGCCTCATGCTAAATCACTCAGTAAGAGATATGTCATTCAAATCATTCTTTTTGGCCTTATATCTAAATGCAGTCTTTAGGCTTCATCCTATGGGATTCACTTTATTTCTTCTTCCCAGGAAGGGACTGGAGGTGAGAAGAGAGGGTAAAGGGAGGCTGATTTTTCAGCCAGTCTGGATCTACAGTACATGCCTTGCCTCCTGTCACTAATCACGTGGCTTAAACACTTTCTCCAGTGCTTTTTCCTGGACTTACTGATACGGCTCCTTTTTAAATGGCAAAAAGTGATGATGAGATCTTATGGCATCAAGTAACAGTTTCAGTTTTTTTGGTCCTAGATAACAGAGAGAAGCCCCAGAGACTCAGGTTTCTGTAGGATCTTAAAATGCATTTAGTTCCATAGTGAATTTCACTGATATTTGTTTGTTTAAAGCAGTCTTTTCCTGTTAGAAAATCCAGCCTGCTATTGAAGTTCATTGCTTTGTAGCTGAGCAAGGGCACTGCTTCCTTGCTCTTTCTCAGGAAAGGAACCAATTTTGTTTACTGGTGGTGACATTTCTTTTTGGCGTTTCTTGAGATTTGGCTCATGAAGGAGAAGTTCAAGTGTGACAGAGACTCAGAGGCAGAGATTCAGATCTATAGTGCTGCTCTGCTAAATGCTGAGATGGTTGGGCAGGTCACAGCTGCCAGTCCACGCAAAGGAAAGCATTCCTGTTTATCCAGAGCCTATAAAACTTGCAAAGGTTCTTACCTGCTGTGGTGCTTTAAGTATTTAAGCTGCCCATCTAAAGCTGTGCGAGCAAAGCCCGGGACGTTTTTGTTTTAAGGGGAAATACTATTTCATTCCATCCATTCTTAATAACTGGTTGGATTTTGCCCTAAGACAAACCTGGAACTTTCCCTTTTATACCCACTTCCTCTAAATGGCACAGTGCTGTCACACAGCTGAAATAGCCAGATACTTCTAGAAATTCTGTATCAGAGGTGTCCCCATTTGCTTTCAAGTGAGATTTGGCTTTTAAGCACTTGAATTCTTTCTGGTTTTTGTTTCTTGTGCTTTAAGCAGGAAGGCAGGCTGTGGGAGAGATGCGAGAGGTAACTTGCTTGGTTGGCGTCACTAACATACTTGAACAAACACTACTGGCATCCAAGCAGATACCAAGCCACGGCTTAGCAGGTCTTCTGCCTTATTTTGAGTGAGCTGGTCTCACATCCTTCCAACCCAGCGAGAAAAGAGCTTTTGCCACTTTGTATGAACCAGGGACATGCTGCCTCTGGTACAGATCGTGTCTGTGTATGAGGATAGATTCTGCCTGCATAACTTCTGTGGGGCAGTGAGAAAAAAGTAGAGCTGAAGAAGGGATCAGGGATAAAAGCCTTTCTGCAGCATCCTTTTTCTTACAGCTCTTGTAAATATCTGCCTTGCACATAATCATGAATGGATTTCTTTCCCATATTAAGATGATGGGGTAGAATGTCCCCATGAAGTGACCAAGGTAATTTGCTTTAATTACAGAGGTGAGGGGTTTTGGTTGCTTTGCAATCATTGCTACCATTTTCATTCAAAAATGAGAATTTAAGAGGCATCAAATAGAGACAAAGATTTCTGAGATAATCTTGTTTAAAAAAAAAAAAAAAAAAACAAAACAAAACCGACAACAGGAACAAATAATAGAAAACCTACAAACTGTAAACCCCTAAACTAGGTTTTTTTTCATGTCAGGTCTGGGGTTTAAAGTCAGATTTTTGTGAAAACATTGAAAACAAATGAAATTAAAAAAATGCAAGTGTTGATATTTCTACCTCTTTCCCAACTTGTAAATGAATGATCAAATTCACATTACTCAGGAATTTCCTGGTTTAATTGTCTGTTAATCTCTATAGATATTGAGTAAAGGCAAAAATGTTACACACCAGTCTGTATCAGAGTAGCTGATCCATTAATTAGAAAACTATGTAAAATCAAGAAAATGCCAGTATTTTTAATAACAGATGTTTTAAACAAAAGATCATGGGAGAAAAATAAACATATTTTATTTTTTTAAGTGGAAGTTTTTATACATGCTTTAATTAGATTTTGTCAGAATACATTATTTTAATGGTTTTTCATTAATGAAGACTGCTCATTGCTTTGTACAGTAAAAAGAAGGAAAAAAGTAATCTCTGATTCTATTTAAAGAGCAGACAGTGTATTAAAAAACTATTAAAGGTGCTGCAGTAATTGACAGAAAGATTTTGCATGAGAAAAGAATCTAGGAAGCATCAGATAATTTCAGACAAGGATGGGTGATAATATCTCTGGCCTTAAGTGTTGTTTGAAGCTTTGTGTGTCAGACACGGTGTTGCTGAGGCCCCTGACCCCAGCTCTGCTTTCATGCCTTGGAAGCCAGTGGCCCTTTTGTCCCTGATTTAAGGCGAGGTGTAAGGTCAAGTCCTCACACACCTGACTGCAACCCAGAGGGTGCTCGGGGAGTGTCCAGACTCGGGAGATGGATGGGCTCTGCAGCCCCCTGAGCACACACAGGGCAGGGTCAGCAGGGCTGCAGTCACTGGCGCTGCGGGGAGAGATGCTCTGTCCTTGTACTACCCCAAGGCAGGAGCAGAGCAAGTGTCCGTGTGGCTCTGCGGGGTGGGAAGGGTGGAAAAACGCCCTGCAGGCTTGGGAGAGAGTGGTCTGCTCTACAATGCTCAGAGGGATCACTGAGGCTGAATTCCCTTTCCTTACTGCTTTCCTCAGCCCCCGGCTCTGTCCCATCACTCAGGAGTTCTTCAGTCACCACCTCCTCTTGCTGCCATGAGCTGGGGGGTGAATACATCCCCCCTTCCCCAGCGTGGGCACTTCGTTGTTGGACCCAAGCCTGTGGTTTCCTGGAGGCAGGACACTGACTTCAATATCTGAAAATGCCAAATGTTATCAGTTATTATTCTCTTTCTGTGCTGTGCCTGCATCAAATACTCCAGCTGCAGGAGTTGGTGTCTCCTGGACTGGGGCTGTCTGATGTTTGCCTTTGCTTGCAGGTTGTCCCACTACTTCAGTGGAAATGTGTATTATTTATTAACACAGGTGAGGGCTCTTACCTTGTTTGGGCTTTTGGAAATCGAATTATTTATCAGACGTAAAAGGCCAACTCAAATTCATTCAAAATTTTATTTGGTTAAAGCCACCATGCTTACTGTTGGAAAAATGAAATACAAATAACTCATAAGTTCCTCTGTTTCAGATGGGTAAATGTCACACACAGAAGTAGGGGATTTTTTTTTTTTTTGCTAGATTTAAGTGAAACAGAGTCTTTATTTAGTGTCATGTTTTTATTTAAAAGCATTTATTTAAAGTTCTAAAAAACAAAGAATTCAATAAAGCAAGACAGGTGTAACTGCAAATGATTAATGATATAATTCTCAGTACTTTATAAAGTGTCTAACACTGAAGAGATTTATACAGTGCAGAATGGCAATTGTGCTTTGATGGAAGGAATAGGTAATCAATATCTGCAAGCTTGGAAAAAGTGTTCTATTTCCTCCTCTAATGATATAGGGGTTTTTTGCAAAGCAAGGATGTCTGGAGCATGAGACACTTGGAAGAAGAATTAATTTGAAATCTGTAGTGGAAGATCAGTTTCAATTAAAACTGCACTTGAATGTCCATGGAAAGGAGCAGGCACTTAGGCCTGAACCTTCTGATGGCTACCAGGGAATAAGTGAATCCCACTGCACTATTCTTGATTACATTTTATAGGTTGTTGAGCTTTTTTTTATTTTCTGGGTAGGGGATGTAATTTAGTTTGGTTTAAAGCTCAGAAGTTTTCTTCTCGCCTCCCCATCCCGCCTTTGCCTTTTCGTGCTCATTGTTAAAGCTGGGATGGCCCCAATTCTGCGCTGCTGGGAGTGGAGATGTTGGGGTCGTGGCCTCTATTTCTGTCTGGAGTTGCTGCCATAATGGTGTAGGTCACATTGCATGTAGTAATTTACATACCAAAAACTTCCAAAAGAAATTAGTGGCCAACCTTTTCGTTTATAAAATCCTGTGCTGATTTTAACTAGCAGGTCTTGAACCTCTAAATCGGAGCTTAGCCTTCTGACCGTAATTTGGGATGTCAGGACTTGGAGTCACAGCACCAGCACTAAGTTGGGGTTTTGAATTGCTCAGAGGGTTTCATTGCATTAGATTTTTTTTCTTTAATAATTCAGCACCAGAATGGAAATATTTTATGCATGGAAACTAATACTGTCATGTGAAGAAAGCAGATACTGCTAGGCTTTTCTTTGGTAAATTATAGATTTATAAGCAAGTGAAGCTACTGTATTTATAGAAAGAGATTTATTGCTATTAAATAAATTCAAGCAAGTCTAATTAAAAAAAAAACCAGACAATGTTTTTAAAAATGACACAAAGCTATACAAGCCTTCAAAGGTCTGTGAAAAACTCTATTTCAGCAAGAGTCAGTCCTGGTATCTGAGTCACTTGAGGTTTTAATTCAACATGGTGGTTTGTTTGTTTACCCTTATGGCTTATTTTATTCATTTTGACAAGGAAGTTTTCACTGCAAATAGGTTGAGAGCTGGCTATACTTAAAATAAATAAGTAAATGAAAAATTACGGCAAGATGGCACGGAAGGAACCCTAGAGTTCCTGTTAAAATAAATCTGCCTACTCAAAAAAAAAAAAATTCCCCATTGACACAGAATACTTAAAAAAGAAAAATTTGAGTGCACAGCTCCTTTTGAATGCACAGCTGAAACCACTGAGATAGCCTCTGTGAGCAGAGTGCTTTTGAAAAGCTCACCCCTTGTTTATAACAAAGCCAAAAAACGAGAGCTGGCAGGTTTGATTATGTGTGGTGCTAAATATTTTAAAACAAACTATCAAATTTTGTGGGGTAAGATGCAAGGTTATATGAAAAGTAAATCTGAATTTCCAATTAATTCACTGCAAACCAATCACTAAGAGCATCCTGATTTGGGAAAAATGGCAGTATTTCAGCAGAAAGCTTTTGGTTTCCCCCACATAAGGTTTTTAATAATTCTGTTCTCCTTGGTTGTGGTACATTGGGAAATTAACTGGAAGTGGCTTTTGCTGACAATACAAATTGAACCACGAGATAAATGAGACTGATTTTTAACCTGGGCAGATGATGTAAATGATTTTTAAAGGATGTTGCAGTTTTGACTAATTGTACTTGAAAGTAAAACACTTTCTTGTTGTCACTTGGGTAGCGGACAGCATTTGTGCGTGATGACTATAAGCACAAAATCTCACTATTGATTAAGTGTCCTGCATTAGCTCATGAATGCATTTTGCAACCAGACAGATTAAAACCCAGGGTCCAGAGAAACTGGCCTTCACATCTGCTGGGTTTGGATGGCACTGATTGAATTTACATGTGCTTCTCAGATGCAAGGCTAATAAATGCACATTGATGCATCGTTTACTGCTGTCTGCCTGTCGAACAGACCTGCTGACTGTAGTTCAGAGGTGCGATGCAGGTGTGACATCACGGGTCTCAGGAGAGCAGGGTTCAACTTGGTTTTGGTAGTTGAGCTTCGGCAAATTGTTTCCCCTCTCAGCCATCAATTTCCAGCTGTAAAAGCACTTTAAGAACTGTGAGCAACAAGTGCTTTACAAGAACTCTGTGCTGTTGTTTCAAAACGCTGTTTGCACTCACGGGAAGATAATCTCTTAGTCTCTGTTAATACAATTTAAAGTTGGGGAAGAAGGTCATAAGAAAAGTTTGAAATTCATGGGAGATTCTCCTAAGTGTGCTGCTGAGTGTTCTAGTGCATCTAGAGCTGGTATGTGGTGCAGATGACAAGGTCTTTACCTCAAAACTTTTATTTTACTGTATTATTTTAATTGACTGTTCATCAGAAACAGAAAACTCATGTAAGAATAGCAGCAAAAGAAAGTTAGTGTCTTCCTGACAGGAAGTCCTCTTTATTTCTTCCACCCAGAGTAATTTTTTTCCTTTGCTAATTTCTTTACATTTACTAATATACATTTAGTTTAATTCTTTCTTTTTATCTTTCCTGGCTTCAAAACCTCCAAAAGAAATGAGATCATTAATAAAGATCATATTATTTAAGCAGAGCATTGCACAAACACAAGTTAACGGGTAGCTGCTGTATTATTTGTCCATTGTGGAAAGGTAAACTATATAGTAATATATTAAGGCTGAAGCTTCAGGGGAGTTCCCGTAGCACCATGCTAATTGGTAACACTTGCACAAGAGGAGCTTGGGAACTGCAGATAGTTTTATAGAATAGTAATTTTTTAAAGAAGCCATTGTTTGTTAGTGCCAGAGGCAAAGTTGGAGCATGGAACAAAGCCAATGGATCTCAATCTCCTCGTAAGTTTACGTGTCTTAACCTCTGTCACACGTGAGTAGCGGAACTGCTGTGTAGTTACCGGGGCAGTTTAAGTGCTTCATCCTCACGCTTAAGAGTTATCCAGCGCTCCTGAGCCACTGGAATGTTAATTGGCATTGCTATTTTTTAACAGGTACCTATGGTCCCGAGCACTGGGTTACTTCCAGCGAGAAGTGTGGAGGGTCTCACCAGTCTCCTATAGACATCGAAGATCATCTGGCCCACGTTGGAGATGAGTATCAAGAACTGCAGCTTGATGGTTTTGACAATGAGTCTTCGAACAAGACTTGGATGAAAAACACAGGGAAAACGGGTAAGTTCTCTTCTACTCGTCTCCATAGCCTGCCTGCAGTCAATTAAAAATTCAAGCCATGTTCCACCCTCCTCCTTTCTCATTGTTCTGTTGTTTGGGTTTTGTGGCTCTTTTTTTTTTTTTTTTTAATATAATTTTCCAGTAGGAGCCACCTATCTCTGCCTCTGCATTCTGTGCAGAACTAGTTCTGCAGATTGATTTTAAGGGGGCTTTTTTCGAGGTGTTTTTTTATTATTCTTTTTTGTTCTCAGTATAAACTAATTCTCTTGGTAGTCAGTTGTTCCTCAGAATAAAAGGCGATGTAAGAGTTTCAAGGTGTAACCTTGAATTATCAGCTTTGGGAGGCTGTAACATCTAATCCAAAAGAATGCTGAAATGCAGGGCTCGGGGAGGGGGGAAGAAAGGGGGAAGTCTTAGAAATTGGAAGATTTTAGAGAAGAAAGAGCAGTAACTGCTCAAAGTAGAGGGGGCTTATTAATGTGTTTCTGATATGATTATAGGACAGTATTCTTCACTGAACTGAATTCTTTTCTGCTCTGTCTGTTCTGCCTTTTAGAGAAGAAAGAACAGGCATCAGTACTGCTTATTTTTACCAAAACAGTTCACCAAAAGGTCAAGGTTGATTTATATGCAAAGCCACATGCATTTGATTACTCTTTAATTCTAAAAATGTAAAAAGCAGAAATTATAAGGCCACCCTCTTCATTTGACAAGGTCAAATATTTTTAGGGAATTGGATTAAACCACTAATTAATTCAATTTTATTTATTGGAAGTATATTTTTATCTTTATTAACGTCTGACATGCATCTCTATAATGCTTTCTGTACTGTGTCCATAGCCAGAGGTCTGCTAGCAAAACCCAGGGTGTGGGTGTGTACCTGCTCAGACAGTTTGCAGCATGACCCTGGATACACCCATGGCTTCCAGGGGATTTTGGATCTGAGCCACGACCTGGAGTCCAGCAAGTGCTTCAGATCCAGCTCCAGCGGTTCAGGATCTTAGCAGGAGCTGAGAGTTATTGCCCCTCAGATGAAATGGAATGGCAGGCTGTGATCCTGTTTTCTTTTACTGCAAAGCAAATCCAGTTAACACAAACCATCACCAGGCATAGCTGGGGGTTTTGATGCATTACCAAGGGGGTTTTTTTCCAGCTTTACTAAGAAATGCTCCTGTTTGCTTTGAAATTCTGACCTTTTTGCCCTTTGTAGCAATGTGAGGTTCAGGCAAGGTTGAATGCTATGGAAATTTGGTATGAACCCTGCCCCTGTGGTCACAGAGGCTGTTTGTGGTAATCAGCAATAAATGGAATTAGAAATACCATGAAAAAGTGATGGTTCTGTTCTTCAAAGAAGGCTGCTACTGCTATAGTGTACATGTAATAGTAACGTTGCTGCACATGTGGTAGGAAACCATGTTAGAATCATAGTCATTTAGGTTGGGAAAAACCTCTGAGATCACCGAGTCCAACTGTTAACCCAGCACTGCCAAGCCCACCACTAAACCATGTCCCAAGTGCCACATCAACACATCTTTTAGATACCAGCAGGGATGGTGATGGATGTCTTCCCTGGGCAGCCTGTTCCAGGGCTTGACAACCCTACTGATGAAGAAATTTTTCCTGATTTGTAATCTAAACCTCTCCTGGCTCAACTTGAGGTCATTTCCCCTTGTCCTGTAGCTTGTTACCTGGGAGAAAAGACTGACCCCCACCTGGCTAAGACCTCCTTTCGGGTAGTTGTAGAGGGCAATAAGGTTCTTTCTGAGCCTCCTTTTCTGCAGGCTAAAGACCTTCTGCTCCCTCAGCTTCTCCTCATCAAACTGTGCTCCAGACTCCTTCATCAGCTTTGTTGCCCTTCTCTGGACATGCTCTAGCACCTCTTGCAGTGAGGGGCCCAAAAGTGAACACAGGACTTGAGGTGTGGCCTCACCAGCACCGAGTACAAGGGGACAGTCAGTGCCCTGGTACTGCTGGCCTCGCTCTTGCTGATACAAGCCAGAACCTTGTTCTGTTAAATTGAAACGTGCCAGCGGATTTTCCAGTCTCCACACAGTTGGCAATGAAAGCTGAACCTTCAGTCTTCTCTGCTGGGTGATTTTAGCACTGCTGCTATATTTGATTTCCTCACCCATTGGGGTATGGATTTTTGCTGACAAGTTATTGCTTCTCAGAGCAACAGTAACTGTCACTTTTCTTGGTAACTTACGGCCTTTTCCTGGTAATGTGAAGACTCTTTTTGCCTTGCTGTCAGCCCCGGTTTCTTCTGCTGAGCTCCTGACTCCTCCCTTGTTTTATTGAGTCCCATTCCTTTTCTTGGTTTTCTGACCCTTCGAAGAAGGTTGCCAGGGATTAGTTTTTAAGGTGGTAAGTGGTAGAGCGGCAAACCAAGCAGGATGTTTTGGCTTGTGAGTAGAAGATAGAGGCAGGCTGTGCCATAAATTGCAACGCATTTTGGCAGCAGAGTCTTGGAGCAGATGGCCACAGGAGACCTTCGTATTGCAGACTGGCAGAGACAGTAAACTAAATAACTGTTTAAGCAATGGTGACGGATGTAGAGGGCATTTCTCTGCAATTAATGACTGGCTAAAAGAGGCAGGGGTCTCAGGCAAAGCTAAAGGCCCTTAACATTAATGCTCATTAACTGGCAGGAAATGTGTTACTTAGGTTATTGTTATTGCTATAGGACCTAGTCTTTTTTTTTTATATTATTTTTTAGAATAGAACAATGAGTTATTTTTATGCTCTGAAATGTTAAAAGGTAAAGAGGTTATTGTTGTTTAGATTTGTTCTGCTTTCTTCTGTGTCGTGTCTACCC
>VZRE01004774.1:1369908-1432093 GCA_013396775.1 Cephalopterus ornatus | reverse complement strand
CCCCCCCCGCCCCATATCAGGTAAAGGGCAAACAATGTATGGAAAACAGCGTTTCATTCAGGAAATGGAAATGGATTTGTTGAGCTCCTGTGTCAACTGGAAATGCTTTTGTGTACAATTACATTGGCAAAGGCACTAATGTGGGTTTGATTTCATCACCATAGTATCTGGCCATAGTATTAAGTGGTAAAGATCACTTGGAAAGTATGCACACATTTCATAGTTATGTTTGCATTAGTTGTTTTCGTTTGGGTCACATTATAATTAAGTGTGAGCTGGTGTCAGCTGGGCCTGAGGTTGATGAGGCTTCTTTAAGCCCAACCTGCCCCGTGGAAGAGCACCCATGGGAGCAGTACCTCTGCCAGCATTACACATGTTGCCACTTTGCCCATTTTTAGGTCATTGAGAACTTCTAAAAACTTCTTCTGCTTAAAGAAACTGGCTACCAGAGATGTTTGGGATTTTTTAAGTACTTTTCCTATGTGATGTGCATCACTCTGGCTGGTCCTGACCATCAGAGCTGCTCTGTAGGGCAGGGAAATGGCTGCTTTGAGTCCAGGTTTATTCCTGCTCTCATAGGAGTCACAGTCCTCCAACTCCATCCCTGAACCTGCAAATGGCATCACACAGTTGTGGTCCTGGTGGCTGCACACCACTTCCTTTGTTTTTGTAATCTCATTTATGAAGTATTTTAAATTAGTGGGCTTTGATGGTTGATTCCTTGCACTCTGTAGAAATCCTTGGATAAAAGTAGTGGCTCCCAAAGCCCAGTAAGGTGATGTTTGTTTATTCCAGTCCTGAATATTAGAGGTCGCATGAAAGGGAGGGAAGACTCCAAATCACTGGCAGTAAGAGGATGCTGCTAAGCCGGGAAGGTGATGAGAACATATGTTGTACAGCTCAGCAGTGTAAGAAATACTGTAAAATGAACAATTAGATGAACATTTCAGATTGTACATCCTCCTAATTATCCTTTTAATTATTCATCTAAAACAAGTAAAATGACCCCTGACAGAGCCATAAATTATTTAGAAACTATCAAATATTTATTAGATGCAACTGAATCTCCACAGAGGTTTTTAACAGATGCATGTGAATCTGCTTTCCCATATTCCACATCTCCTACAATTTTATCTATGGAATGTATAACTAATTGAATGAGATTTTCACTCTTTAAAGTACTGCTGAGCCCATTGAGAATTTTTTAAGGGAGGTAGAGACCAGTGGTGCTTTCAGTCACTTATGTTTCACAGATTTGGTGTAAGAAGACAGTGACTGTCAGTAGGACCCTGGCTAACACAGGCACTACCCCATGGCCAGGACTGCATCACATACTTTCCCACAAAAACACTTGGATTCATAGGAATTGTCGAAAGAAGAAGAAATCATGGAAGAAAACAGCCAGGTGATTTCACTGGCGCAATTTAGATGCATATGAACGTCTCATTCAGTTTAACATTTAGATAGTTTTGACATAAACAGTTTAAAGTTGAGCTGTGTGGAAAAATGGCACTGTCCCTCCTCATGGGAGGGCAGAAAGCCTGGCCTGCAGCAGAGCCCGCACTGAGTCACCAACAAAGGAGTAACTTTTATTTCACAAGTAGCTTTTTTTGTTGCCTTTTTGTTTTTTTCCAATAGTAATAAAATCCTCCGTCTTATATAATAAAATTGGATTTACATTAATGTTCCCATTTCAATGACACAATTGGCTTGAGAACACAGAGAAATCCTTGTGGGTTTCGTTATTTCCATTTAAAAAAAAATCCTTAAAGCAACCCCAAATCTTTAAACACAGGATTCTAGGCACAGCAAGCAGTAGTCTGCAATGGCTTTTACAGAAATAAAATTCTAATTTTAGTTCTGTTTTTAAGCAACAGTTTTGTGAGGGATGAGAAGAAAGGATTTTGTAGGGAGTAATTTTTAGGAGTTGTGAGTATTAAAAATGGGAGATGCTAGAAAGACAGGTGATCTTGTAGTGAGAGTAGCAGACAGGAACTTTTTGAAGGCTGGAATCAGTTCTTGGTTGGATCACAGACCTCCCCTGTAACATGTACCAGCTTCCACCATGCAATTTTGCCCTCTGTTTGCACCTACAGCTTTTATTGTTACATAAAGTACAAAGGCTTTGGGGAGTGAAAAGAAAATACAAAGGGGATCCTTTTGACCCTTATTGAATCACGTAATAATAATGTCACAGTTACTGTAACAAAACCAAGTTCTCATGGAGGATGTCTCATGAGTGGGTCTCAAAAATGTTATTGTCACTCTCCCCATTTTACAGAGAGGGGAAGCACAGAGGGTAAGAAAAGCACTCGCCTTGTCCAGCAGTAGAGGTGGGACAGGGCACAGGGGTCCCCACCAACAAAATAAAGGAAATCCAAGAAACAGAGGATCTATTTTTTTTCCTAACTTGTGATCTGCAGACCTTCTGTGGTTTATAAGGGCAGGGACCATGGTCAGCCATTACTTTCTGGAATCACATTAAACAGGTTTTGATGGAGTTTGCCATTTAAATTTTAATCAAAGTCCAATAAGGAGGGCAAAAAGTCCTTGAGAAATACAGACTTGGGGATTTTCTGTGGTCTGTGTAACTTCATAATCACCTCCATAATTAGCCAGCATTAGTTGTAGACTTTTTTTTTGAGCCAATCCCTGTAAAGCAGAAAATGATGACCTGACATTTTACTTGCATTAGAAAAAGTATTCTGATATAATGAGCAAAAACCGTAAATGCTTCAGAAGAACTATGCTAAGAGTTTTTCCCTCATTGTTCTGTGTGTGCAGTTGCTATCCTGCTGAAGGACGATTATTTTGTCAGTGGTGCCGGGTTACCAGGAAGATTCAAGGCAGAGAAAGTGGAGTTTCACTGGGGTCAAAGCAACGGATCAGCTGGCTCTGAGCACAGCATCAATGGCAAGAGGTTCCCTGTTGAGGTGAGTGAAGGACACGTGCTCATGTTCTCAGAGAAAACAAAATCAGAGCGTATTGCTGTAGTTTGAGGTGACTGTGAAATAGGGCAATGCTTCTTTCAGTGAACATATCACTTTGCAGGCCCTTCCAGCCCTCGGAGCACTCTATCTATCATCTCTCATGTGCTTTTGCAATGTCAGCTCTGAGCTCTGCTTTGCAGACGGTGCCAGCTCTTGTGTCCCATGGGTTAGGTTGCAAACAGCCACTTTTCTCGTTTCTCGCATAAGCTTTCCATGTGTGGGAGGATCTCCTTACAAATATCCTCAGAGTGACCTCATTGTCCTCCAAACCTTTCCTTTCCCACGATGCTTACAAAGAAATAGCAGCAGTTTGGGAGCCATCGTGCCGAGACCGCTGCCTGTCATCGGAATTGCTTCCTTGCGCAAACTCGTGGCACTTTCTCTACCTGGATTCAGGTGCCATCCCTTGCCTTGCACTAACAGGATGTCTGCATAGATCCACACGGGCAGCTCTGTGTTTGCTCTGGCTGTGCTGGAGCCAGCTGGGCCCGCGCCAGCCCCGGCCCGACGGCCACCCAGTGATCACAGCAGGGCACTGTGCCACGGCGGGAGCGAGGAACCGCTGCGGGCACAGCGCCCTGGGAACGCCGCCGTGTTGGGAGCACAGGGCCGGGCGACTGTCTGCAGCTGGCTGCAGGGACAGGCCTTCAGATGTCCCAGAGAGTCCCAGGCCATGGTCTGCTGGGGAGCCTGATGCAGTTGGGTCTTGGCTTGTGACCGATGGTCCCACGGTCGCTCTGTCGTCAGTGCAGTGTTTTCTGTGTCAACAGAGTCTGTTGATACTTTTCACTTGATATGCGCTTTCTGAGAGTGGCATTTCGGAATGTGTGTGCCCAGAAAGCTCATGGGTGGGCAGAAACAATCATCTTGGGAGCTGGGTCTGGCAAGAACTTGATTCAGCCCCCAGCGTGCCATAATTCATCATATGTAGCTTTAGCCAATCACATATTTCAGGAGGTGTAAAGGGGCTTCTAGAGTTCAAAGGGAGGTTGTAATAGACTCTGGTGCATGACCAAAACCTCCGTTTATCATCTACCTGATCAAACTGCCCCATCACACAAGAATTAGAAGCCATTTTTTGTCTCCCAGTTGTGTATGTCGACTTTCTATGAGGCACAGATTTTATCTTCTTTTTATCGAGCTCTTCCAACATTTTCTCCTTGATATAGCTGGGATTTCTCAGAAGGGGCCACCCCTGAGGACATGGAGCAAACAGCCAAACGTTGTCATGCTGCCCAGTCTATCTCAGTTGGCAACACTGGTACTTGTAAACCTTAGGAAAGTGCACTCAAAATCTACAGAGCCAGTCACCTTCTCTTCTGAAATTTCAAGGGTGGAGGTAGTGAAGAAGCCTGGACCTTCTTGTGTCAGAATTCACAAACCCTTTCTTATGATGCCAAGGCTAGTTGATGCTGGCTTGATAAATGGATTACTTTGGAAATAAGCAAGTTCCTAAGAAATAATTTTCCTATGGCTTAGGTATTCTTAATTTTCTTTTCAGTTAGTCAGATTTCTATTTTTTCTACTTTAAAATTGAGGGTGAAAAACAAAGGAAACTGGCTTGACTTTAAGAAGTTACGTCACTTGTTTATGAATGCTGTGCAAAACAAATTGCTGTATCAGATACGTTTAGTGTTAATCCTAATAAGGAAAACATAGTTTTCTAAGTGATTTGTGTTTGTTGCAATGACATGGTCCTCTGGGCTCTGGCCTTCCTTGGTATGATGACATTAGCAGAATTCCCACAGCCATTCCTTTGCTTTTTTTGTAAAGGAAGAACAAGTTTCTAAACCAAGACTTTCCCCGTTGTTGACCCTATTTACCTCCTACACAAGAATTCTAAATTTCAATCGTGTGCTGAAAAGGATTTCCACGCATGGATTTTGAAGGATCCAGTAGGTCTAAGGTGATGAAACTGAGTCTTTGTTGCCAATGCATACAAAGCCAGTTCTCAGAGTTGGCATTGCACCTCTCAAACAGCAACTGTACATGTATGCATGTTGAAGCTTTTAATTTGTAATGCTAATTGTAGTGCAGCTTGCAACTGTCTGATGCAATCCTAATTGCCTGATGCTGGGAGGTCTGTGCCAAAAATACTGTGCTTCATTTGAGACGTGGCGTTTCTAGGAAGACTGTAGAAAGGATAAACCAAAACTATTCTACAGAGATCGAAGCCCAAATCATTCTGTTTATTCTGAGCCCATGGACATAGGTAAAGCTTTAAAGTAGCATGCAGGTATTGGCATTCCATGTCTGCAGCAGTTACAGTGGTGGTGCAGCTGAAAGGAAACATTTTCTATGTCTAATTGTGCGACCAGATGTGGACTGTGGAAAACCCATTAGTTCCAAAGCACATCCCAAGGGAACACAGATAGATCAGCTTCATCCATAGACTGAGCTCTGCGCACATTAAGTTTAGAAGTTTTTTCCTCTGGGGAACAAAGTGCTTGATGGTAGTCTTTCTTCTTGAAGCAGATGCAGAAATTAATTAGAAATGTCAGATATAATACAGAGCATTACTGTTTGACCATGTTGTTTGGTTTTTATTATTGCAACTAATGTGTCAGATGGTAAGGCTGTCTACGTTAATTGGTTTCCTTCATTGAAGCCCATCTGGATCATATTTTTTTGTGATTTAGATGTTAAATTAGTTGGTAAGATATATGAGAACATCCTTGTCTTTCCTTCTTTAAAGGCATGTTGGATCAAAGGCGTATTGTCTTGCAGTACTTTTATGCGTATGTAGCATATTGTGATTGCTTTTTAAACCATGGCATATGTAATGGTATTCTTTTGTTAGAGGTCTTGATTGCTTATTTATTGATTAGATTTTCCTTAGTGATACTTGAGCCTTATGAAGCCATTACAAGCCTGGCTGTCTCTGAAGTAGCATTCATGAGCAGAGATGTCCCTGTGCTTCAAACTTCCACCTACAGCCAGGATTCAGATTGATGCCAGCCCTGCTCAGTGCTGGCAAGAAGTTTCTTTTTTTTTTTTTTTTTGCCATTTTAGCATCAACATCTGGGTGAGGCCAGGAACTAGTGCTGTGATGCTGAAGATTAAAGTGATACCATTAGTGTATTGCTGTGTGAGTGGAGTGTGAATCCTAATGAGGACATGGGCTCCATGCCAGTTTAGAAAAAGTCTCCCTCCTTTTTTTTTTCCCCCAAGTTAAGAAAAGTTTTTAATGTTGCATTCTCTAAATTTTAATGAATTGCTGACTCCTTTGTATTTTGTTATTGTTCTTCTCTGCTATAATTATTCAGGTTTTTCTTTTTCTTTCTGAAGCCGCAGCAGAATAAATGAACATGCAAACACTAGAAAACCATTTAAATGGCTAAGTGACAAAATTAAAATAAAGAAGATGAGCTTCCCTCAGGCCAGGAGAGAACCCAGGTTCCCCTCATTAGAGCCAAGAGGAGTAATTGCAGCACTTTAATCTCCCGTGTCACCGCACCGGTTACCAGCCCTGGCTGCACAAGGTTCGTGGGGCTCCCTGCTCCGAGGGAAACCCAGCACTTAATATTTCATAGCAATCGAGGAGCTGACGTGGCAGGGCTGTGCTGTGCTGGTGGAGTGCAGTCCCACCAGCCCAGCATAACCGTGAGTTTATTTTTTTGTAATTGTTTTTTAGCTGCTTCATACTAATTTTTATGCAAAATGCTGATTATTTCTGTGAAGAGCAGAAATCAGAAGAGTGATTTTAATCATGACTGTGTTAATTCGATGTGAGCTTTGGCTGTTTATGAGCGTTCTCTTTAATGGTGCTAATTGTCAGTTATAATGTGAACACCATTATACAGTACTATACAGTAATTTATTTAGTAAATGAGGATCTCATTCCAAGGACCATACTCCAGTATGCCATAAAGTCCTCATCCCTTTACTCTTACATGAACAAACTTGCATTGTCTAGGCCAAATTGCTTATAGGAGCATCAACTTGGCTTTTTGAAAGAGCAATGTGATTTCATAGCCACAAGTACCAACGTGCATGTTTTTGAGAATATCAAGTTCTTTTCCATTTAAAAAAAGTATCCAAAAAAAACCCCAACAGAAAACCTCACTAACCATCCCAGCAGAAAATGAAGAGCTGACACCCTTTCATGTCAATTAACAAGCTTTTACATTATGTTGACAGATTCATTTTACTAAATTATTATTACAAAACAATAATTTGCATTAACAGTTTGTTCTGTTCTTCAAGTGTGTTTCTCAGAAGACTTTCCAGGTTCTAATGGTGTCTTTGTTCTTGCTACTTCTTTGATTTTCTTCCTTTTCTCTTTGAATCTACATACTAACTTCAATGTGGTCTAGATCTACAGTTAGTTGCTCTAATTTGAATGCTCAGGTAACCTTGCCAAAGTTTATCTCACTGTGTGCTATCCTACCTCTCATTATATCACTGAATTCTGATGTTTTATATTATCACAGGCAGGTGACAATCAGTGTCATTAATGTAGAAGAAATGTGTGGTATTCAGTGCACAAAAACCTTTACTACAGGGAATAAACTAAGACTAGTTACTGTTGGGTTTTCTTTATTATTTTATCCTGAATATTAAGGTGTTCTATCACACCTGGAATCACCTATAGGATGTGTTCATCCCTCTGTCCACCTGTGAATGGAAAGGGATATTTACTTAATGTTAGAAATGGGACCATTTCTGTTCTGAATTTTACTTTTGGTGCAGTTGTGGGTCTGTTTAGATTTGCACACACTTTATGACATTAAATGATGAACGTATCACAGCATCTTCTCTTGGTACATAGAAGGGAACCAACACTGTGTGTTGCAGCTGAGTTTATTGTTTTTGTCATCCAGCACATCTAGTAATTGTAATTTTGCAAAGATCTCTGGTGTTGGCTTCAAGCACAGTAAAGACTGATTGTGAAACAGGGAGCCAGCCTTGGTTTTATTTACTTATATTTTGTTTACTTTTTGCTCTTCAAATTTCCTTACCTCTATCTGGCAGGATGAAGCAAAGTAGAGGTCAATAAATGATAGAGGGACCTAAAGAGGACTATCGGGAATATATCACAGTGGGAGACTATGACTGTCTAAAGTAATTTTGCTGTAATATTCTCTCCGAGGACCAAATCCACACTTATAAGGGGATACTTGGAGCTCCAGGTGACTTTGATGGGAGATGGACTGGTGGAACTCTGAGTGAGGATTCGGCTCAATAGTCATACTGTCTGTGCTGTAGGGTGTCCAGGGAATTTAGCATGCTCTGCTTCTTCCATCTGCGTTTCTTACAGCACCCTGACTTAATCATTCAGACAAGGAAATGGCTTGGGGATTTTCACATTTAATTGTTTTATTTTTCCTTGAAAATGACACTTGTGTTTTCTTACAGTCTTCTGTCTCCCCTTTTCCCACAGTCTTTAGGGGTCCAGATAGCCATAAAGTACTGTAAACATGCAGTATGCTAAAAAGCCAAATCTGTATCTCTGTCTTATCTCCAGTAAAGTAAGATTTTATTCCAGGAGTCTCCAGCCTTTACTCCTTTTTGCTCTTCACTGCTTTTAAATCTTTTTCATGTTTCTCGTTGTCAGGAAATCAGTGTGTCATAATTTTAAAAACATAAAATGGATGGATATATTGAACACATGGCTGAGTTTCCATCATGTTTCACTGTGAGTAGTGCAAGTTAAGCATCATCTTATCACTGTCTGGTTTACTGTTTTATTTTCCTTAGTGTAGCTGGTACGCTGTCTCATCACAGTTGTCTTTAGTGCCTCCTGTATACTGACAGGAGAATCAGTTGAGACTTTAATTAATGACTTTATTGTAATCAAGGTTCCATTTTAGTGCAGAATGCTCCATCTTGTAGTGGTGAAATATTTAGTCTCCATCTGGCTGATCTTTTCTTTGAATGTCCCGTGATAATTAAGAAGAAACAGGAGAAGATGGTCTGAAATTAAATATGTTTAGTGGAGGGGTTAGTGCATCTTGGGACCATTCATGTAGAGACCCAGACAAAATTTAGGGATGTAACAGCAGTTTGGTTTTATGGCTGCATCTTCCTGCTACCTGTCAGGCCCCAGTAATTTCTAGAGCAAGTTGCAAACGTTACAATGCATCCAGAGTTTTATTTTGAAGTAATGGTCCAGTTGCATGAACCAGATACAACTCTGTTCATCTTGGCTGGGAATGTCCTGCTTTCCCCAAAGGATTTCCACTGACTTGTTGAAAAGGTCAGAGGCAGCAGCACTACACTGCAATTACGGTGTGTTAATGATGAACTAAGAGTTGTACATTCTTCTTAACATAAATCCCTGATTTTCTACATGATTAATTGGAATCTGGACAGAGTGACAAGGAGAAGGAGGATCAGATGGGGTGAAAATAAGAGATAAGAGGCTGACATCTAGCTCTTGTTGTAAAGGAGAGTTATTTTGAATAGGAGAAAAAATCAATACAGAGGTTGGAGAATTTGACAGAGTTGTAAGAGCTACTTTAATGAAAGGTAGCAGATTCAATAGGATTGTTACTTGAAATGTGGGATTGTCTGAGTTAGAAAAATGGGACTGTCTCTCCCCAGCTGTAAAGGTGAGCTCTGTGTGCTGAGCTTCCTGGGTACTTAGGCCACTGGATTCACTGGCATTTGCCCTGGGCACTCAGTGTGACAAAAAAGGGAAAAATATGTGTGTGAGCTTGCTAAATTCTGTTCTTCTAGAATAGTTACTTGATTATGGGAGGAGAAGGAAGAGGACAGCAGGTGATAGCTATTTCTGCTGCATCAGCATGTTAGGTAGCTACCATAGACTATCTAGCAGGCTCCTGCAAGGAAAAGTGTTTCACTACAAGGAGGTGACTTTATTTGGCCCTAGCTGTAAGGAACAGCCTAGAACTTTGATAGACTTAAAGGAGCTTTTAGCAGGAGCTCTTCTTTGACATGTTTGTATCAGCCTCTTCTCCCCAGGAGTGATGGTGAGAGGTGAGCACAGGTAGGGAGGCTGTGCCTGGAGGCTTTCTAAGCCGGGTTAGAGGAGAGGTGAGGACTCAGCTGAACCTCAGCATTCCTCTGTGCAAATAAATCTTGGACAGAAGCACCGTGTAATTTAGTATGGATAGATATGAGGGCTTCACTAATGCTGCAGAAAAACTTGCTTCTGCAGCTATTAAAGGGCTGTTTGATTTCTCTCCTTGGAAATGACTCCCTGTTTGAGACTGAGATGGCCAAGTTTTCTAGAACTGCTCATAGCTTTTGAAGTTGGCGAACTTAGACACCAGGAGGCAGATTTTCAGAGTCCATTGCACAGCCACGAAGCACGTGAGGCTTACAGGGTGGTGAGCTGCAGGTCCCTCGAGTGTGTCTGGACTGTGGGCTCTGAGCACGGCTGCACTGAGGGGGCAGGCTGGAGTGTTTGCACTACACACTGTGCCAGCTTGGCTGCACACGAGGGTCCTGGGATGTTGGTTAGAAACATGTGAAGCTTGATAAGTCCTCAGCACTGCCCCTTTCCGTCAGGCTAGTCTAACAGTCTAGGGACTTTGGGATGTCTTCCCCTGGAGATCTGTTATCCCAACAGGCCCACTGGAAATAACAAAGAGAGATGATATTGGGGGGCGGGGCGCAAGAAAAGAAACATTGCACAAATGTGTTAAGAAGCAATAATGTTTCCTTGGCACAAAAAAAGATCAAAACAAAACCTTAATGTGGTTAATGGGCTGGTTGGTAGTTGTTGGCCAGTATTTCCCATGGAAGTCATTTCACTGGGGCTCAAACAATGGGAATAGATTTCACCAATGTTAATCATGATTTAAGGCAGCAAGCAGGAAATTATTTAAATTATCTATTATACTGGTACTTTACTGATTGAATTTTAGTTCTTTGGGGGTTTTGTTTGTTTTTTTATTTACTGAAGAATTCTAAACAGTTGCTATAATTTCGTGCCAAGAGAATAAATTACGTCAGACTTGTTTTTCGCACTGAGAAAACTCAGTACATTTATTCAGAAGCTTTTTTTTTCAGTTTATCTTATGTTAAAGAGCTGCATTCTAAGGGATGATGACCAAAAGCTTGTGTAAAGCAGAAAGAAAGACACATCTTGCTGTCTGGGTATTTGTGTGTCCAAAAAAGGTTTTCATTAGAGCTGATTTTATAATGTGGATCACCAAAAGGCTTTTTAATTCTAAGGGCAGGCAAGCTGGGGCTGTGCATTCACTGGGACTGTGCTGATTAGTAGTATCATATTTGCCTTCCTGCCCTCCCACCTGAATTGCTTTGCTGTTTCTTATATTGAGTTTAAAAGCTCTTTGGGACAAAGGATGTCTCTTTGCTGGGTTTGTGCAGCACCTGCCCCAGTGGCATTCTTGCCCTAGGATGCAGCAATGCTGCTGTAACCACAGGTTTTGCAGGGATGAATTGCCTTTTTTTTTTAATATGATGAAGCTTCACATGATGTAAGAGACCAGGCAGCAATATGAGCATAGTCCTTGTTATTTCCCCAGTTCATAGCCATTGTATTTCCAGACAGGATGGGAAGGATAACTGAAGTTGAAAAAGAATCTAAAATGAAGCAACAATCAAATGGTTGAAAACAAGAAAAAACCATATGTGTTTGCTCATGCTTTGAGGCTCTCGTCTTTCTGTAAAGATAAAACAATTTGGGGGAAATAGTTGTATCTTGGAATACATGTGTCCTTTTGCTTCCTATTTCACTATCTGGCTTAATAAGAAAAATTCTGTATCCCTGAAATAGTTGGGCTTTTCAGCACATTCCTCGAAAGGCCAATAATGCCTATCACTATTCTATCTAGGCTGGCTGTCTACAGAGAGGGCTTTCCTTTATCCTCTGGCTGCAGAGAGGAGGCAAAGAGGGCTCATATTTCCAGGAAGTGCCTGCAGCTGCCTCCAGCGTTCACTGCCCAGGCTGAAAAGCCTTTGTTAGCATATCTTGCAGAGAGAGTTTGGCCACTGTTGGCCATTGACCATTCAGTAGGGGTTTTTTTATAAAACATAGCTCCTGATCTACATGTGTGTAAAAAATACAAATTCAGGCTTTCCACTAGAGTTAGAAATAGCATTACCGACTGGGAAAGAGCTTCTCCCCCTGCAGTGGGCTAACAGTTTGTTAATAGTTTATTCAAGCACAGAAAATGGCACCTGGTCTGCCAAAAGAACATTAGTTTCTCCAGAAGGGACTGCTAATTGTGCAGGAAAAGACGACAGAGTATCTCCCTAAAAAGTTAAGGGTGAATCAATATTCTCTGGGACTGGGGGCAAATCTGACTTTTTAACAGACTCTCAGGCCCCACATAAAGGGTGGAGAAGCAAACTTGCTCAACATGAGTGGTGAATATAATTTGAGAATAAAACACTTGGATTAGTACAACATCTATTGCACATTTGTTAGAGAGAGATATCTTTGGGATTTGATCATGCCATGAATTGATTAAATTTCTTGAATTTTGTAATTTTTGTCTTTAACTACATTCTGTGTCTTGAAGTTCATAACTGCAGTACTGCTTGTGTTTGATCTTTACCTTAACTAGATTGCTGTAAGGGTGATTTTAGTTGATTTTTATACCTACATCAAGCCCTTCCATTCCTTCAGGGTGGTTGTGCCTACGAATAAGATAACAAATTCAATACTCAGTACCTGCATGCAGCACTCAAGGGTTTTCAAAGAGTATCAGATTTAACTTTTTAAAATGCAAAACTATCCACAGATGAGTAGTCAAAATTGCAAAATTCATTTGAAAAGAAGAGGAAACCTTTTTTGTTAAGTTTATCATTGTCCTTGGCTGAGTGGGAAATTCTCTTCTCCTTTCTCTATGGTCTAGATCCTCTTAGGGCAGGCTGGTGCTCTTTGAGAAGAAGGTGGCTTGCTGAGAGTTGAGTGACACATTTAATCTTGAGGTGGCTTGTTCCAGGCAGGACCATAATATCCCTTAAGAAAAAGAAATGTCATTACATCCAGTTCAAAATAGGAGATTGGCAATAACGGGAAGGTTTTAAAAAAGATTCGTTTGAAATTCTCTGCTTGAGAGCTCTCATTCTGTTTGGGAGCCAGGAATGTGAGCAATCAGTTAATGAGCTGCATTCAAAAGATGAAATTTCAAGAGAGTAAAAGTGAAACCCGGTGTTTCCTGAGCAGAAATGGAGTCACACATCCTCAAATCCATAGCCGTGTCTTTCTCTTCAACCTCATCTAATACTCCCCTTGTAGGAATCTACTCCCAGAATCAGATTCCTTCAAACGTATCAGTCACTGATGTTGAAGCACATGCTGTTTACTAAGTAATGCTGGAAGCTACATGCTGTTGTTGCTGGCATGCCATTTCTGGGAGGGCTGGTAGCCTTCCCACCGAACCATATGGTGATTTATCAGGCAGTTTTGTCGTAGCAAGACCAAGACCCAAGTTGGTCAAGACTGAAAACGGATATTCCTTATGTTGCCTCTGATAAACCGTTCCTATTCCCTTTGTAGTATTGAGGATGTGTGTGCTGGGCTGTGTGTCCCTGTAGTGGGCATATCCTGGAAGGGAATTGCTGTATTTCCAGGGTACAGGATTACCACCTTACAAGTTAGCATTTCAAGAAACCGAAAACAGCAATTTCTGGGTTCTTGCAGCTCAAACAGCTGTTGTGTTGATCCATTTTAAGGAAAAGAAATATGAAATATATATGAACCATATGAAAGCTCAAATGTGGGGCTCAGCTCTGAGGAGTTTGAAGGTGAGACCATGTCAGAGGAAATCAATGTCTTCTGTAGAAGAAAAGCAGGCTCTCATTTCAAAGACAGCTTCTAGCAAACTGTTTTGGCCTGTTTAACACTTGAGGCAGCAAAACATCCACATGTGATCCCTGAGATAATATTACTGCATTATTAGCCGAGTTAGTTCAGATGTTTTCCCATCATAATTAACTAAGATAGAAGTGGAAGACATTTTGGTAACACTACAAGGAATAATTTGGCAGCAGTCAGAAGCTAGAACTGGAAAAGGGCAGTAGGAGAGAAATAATTAGCAAGGATAATTGTCAGGCCTTGACAACCTGGTGTGTCTTTCTAGCAGTGAATGGATTCACCTGACACCCAGAGATAGCCATCTGATAATAGCACTCATAAGATCAATACATCGATACTTTATCCTTGAAACAGTATTTAAAGTCTGTTCTTAGGCTCATTTCTTTACTTCTGTAAAGTTATAGCAATCTGGGATTTGAGATAATGCATTCATTACAGCCTTATCGGGCCTTCTTCATTTACTGTATTTGAATGCATCTGCCATGACTGCTGAAGGAAGATGCTCAGTGAGCTTAATCTGCTTATGCTTTAAAAAGAAGGGATGCTCAGAAGACCCAAATGGGGCCTCATACTGTTTGAGACTTTGCAGTGTTCACAATAGCAGGGCATTTTGTGCAAGAGTTATTTTGAATTTGGAGCTTCTGTGATGCTGGCTCTGCTGACCCTGTGGAGAGGAGAGTGAGAGCAGGGGGAGCTGGGCACAGCTGAGATTTTGCTTTTGTAGATTGAGATGTTGCCTAGGTTCTAATAATGCCAAACTGTTGCAGGGTTAAACATGATACTGCTTCTTCTTGTTGATGTGTCTTGCTGGTCCACACCTCTTCGCATTGTGGGGAGCTATTTGTGGGATTGTGATGCAGACCCCAGGACTCAGAAATAGCATGTGCATGCTTGAAATAATGCTCATGCGGATAAGTATGGTGAGGGATTTAGAACTGCTTCCCCCAAAGGCATGGGCATTGCGCAAATTCGAACGGACTGGAAATTTCAATGACCGCTGCTGTGAAGGAGAGGAGACATTCAGCAGGGCAATATATTGCTTCCCTGGCTGCACCATGTATATGTGCTGTAACTAGCAAGGAAGAAGCCCATGTTGAAAAAGACCTATTTATCTAGCAACATCAACGAGAAATCCTTTGTATGATAAAACTGTAAAGATCAGTGGCTGCCCTCTGAGCGCCTGGGAGGAATTAGTACCTCTGCCTCTTGGTGCTGACGGGTGCTTTACTGCAGGGCCGCTGCCGTCCCCGCTGTGCCACCTCGCTGGCAGGTGGAAAATTCAGCACTTTCAAAACCAGTGGGTTTTGTTCGTTTTAAGAAGATTATGGCATGAAAGATGGAGGAGGAGATCAGAACTGGCAGGAAGCTGTGATTTGAATAGGACCTTCAAATTGACACGTGTTATGTCCTTAAGAGAGGAGTCGGCGCCTGGTTTTTGTTGACAGGTGTGGCGACAGCCTTGAGGGATGATGGGCACTTTGCCGAATCGCTAAATTGATTTGATAATCAGTAAGTGAATTTGCTAAGAGCAGGTACTGCGTGCCTTCTTTGGGGCTTGGTTAACCTAGTGACAGCTTGTTTTAAATGTACTAGGAGGCCTTAGTTTATTTTTGCTCCTCTCTTCCGGTGAGAGCTCTACACAGAGCTACTGCCAAGTAAAAGAAGCTGTTTCTCCTCTTTGTCTGTAAAACTAACCTGAAGATGACCAGTCCTCGCTTTTACAAAGGAGCTGCTGTTCCAGGTTAAAATCTCTCCATTTTCTCCAGATATGCCCAAATAGCAGTGCCTGTCATTGTCAGGTCTGAATGTTTATGTCCTCTCAACAGGGCTATAGCATTTCACCACCCTCTCTAGACAGTGTCAGTGTTGCAGCAGCCTTTACTGGCTCAGAGCCTTGATAACTGCTCTGCTCCCATTTCCAGCTGTTCATTCCCAGCTGGCCCTGTAACCCACAGACTTTTTCTCCTTTGGAGCACAAAGAAGAGGTTTTTCCTTTCCCTGGTGGCACAGTAGCCCTGCCCCACACCAGAAGGGCAGGCAGGCACCAGTGCAGATGGTGGTGGTTGGGATGATCTCCCTCAGGTGCCTGTCTGTGTAACCTTGAGGCTGTTGGTGTGGCTTGTGGCTGGATTTGTCTCCCCAGTAGCCCTGCTATTTACTGTGGAAACTTGACACAAGACAGGTTTGTCAAATTAAAACATTCTGCCTCCAGCATCAACCATACTGATTATAGTTTATGTTGGTTTATACCGGAGCTATTCAGAGGGGGAATTTTGCTTCAGGCGTTTTCAAAAGGCGGTACAATTTGTGAAAGTTCAATACGTATTTATTTTATGGTTCCCCAGCAATGTCTCTGTTGTTTCCTTGGGTTCAGGTTAGAAACATTTGTGTTCTAGATAACTCACTCAACTACTACAAATCAGAGATTTTTTTTTTCTTATATGCATTCATAATTGTCCTCTGTTCTTAAGACATAAATTGAAATTGTGTCCTTCATACCATGATGCTCAAACGATTTCCTTTTCAACAAAAAGTACGTAATAAAGATTAAAAATGATTTTTGCAATCCATGCATTTAAGTATACATTACTATCTGTTTTAAGGATGGATAATCAATGTAAAAAATGATACTTCCGTGTATTCCTAATAGGTCACTGTGTAAATATCCATAATGGAATCGATCCCCTAGGTTATGGCAACCATTAGTACAGAAGGGGTTTCACAATTAATGTATCAGACATTTGCCTTTCATACTTACATGCAAAATGATTATTTATTGATTATTTTCAATCCAGGTTAATGATGTTGAAAAGGTTTCGGTATCTCAATTGGAAGTACTTAAAGTACACTTCAAACAGAAATATCATATCCCTTTCAAGAAGTTGTGACTAATATCTGATAAGTGACTTTTCTCTACATTCTTTCTCATTTATATGTACATATGTATATTATATGGAAATTAAGGATGTTTGTGCGCCTAGAAAGTCTTGGTGCCATGTGCATGGTCATGAAAAATGGTTATATTTTTGCTGTTACCTGAAAAGCACTTATAAAACCAAACTGTGTTCTGAAAGACTTGTTTGATTATCACAGGGCATTCTGAATTTGTAGTTTTCCAGCTCAGTATCGTAGCGCTCTTTGGCAATAAGAATGAGCAGTGGAAAGTGTATTAAAAAAGAGTGTAAGCGACTTAGGATCCTGTGTCCCATTTGCAAAGGGATCTGGCACATGGCTGTGAATACTTTCAGGTCAATACACGGTGGCTTCCTCAGTTCCTGAAAGTCAAGCCCACAGGCATCAAGATAATTGTTAGTCCAGGAAGAGCTTGATCTCCACTTCTGGTGCTATTGGTTTGCATTTGTGCTCATACTCTGCTGTCTTGTGTGAAGAGGTATCTAAAAAGAGAAAGACATCTGCCAGGCAGCCTGTCTCCCACCACATCCAAAGGGACAAAGGAATGGTAAGATGAGGAAAGGACAGTCTGTCTTCTATTAGAAGTGGTGGACATTTTTTCCCCTCTCATATGCAACTCTAAAACAACTGAGATCCTGAAAGTAACTCAATGTCAGTTCAAAAGGGTGTTGAGGTGGCATGTTTACTTCCCCTTGTCCGGATGGACAAGCAGAAGGTGGAGGCTCGGGGACAGCTCGGTGAGGTGGTGACCTTGGCCATGGAGCAGTGGGTATGGTGTGGATTCACTGGTCCATTTGGAGATGGAGCTGGCATTTGAAGGCTGCTGGCGTGTGCTCCTACAGCTGCTGCATGTAGGCTCTGAGCCTGTAAGGCTGACATATGCTTTTGAAAGAAACTCTGCACTGGAAGCTGACATCAACCCTCTATGCTGCTTTAAATTCATATTCTCCTTGGAAAAAAAGTAATCTAGTATTTCAGTGAAGGTTTGATTTTTTAATTTTATTTTTTTTATTTGTAGTCTCACAGACATTTTCCTGATGAAGTGTCGACCCTTTTTCAATGAGTTTAAGCCTACTGACAGTAGACTGACTTTTCTTAATTATCTTCTCCAGACCCCTTTAAATTAGTCCCCCAGGGGTCTGTGAACCTCATATTGAAAATGACAGCTTTAATATTTCCTTACTAAATACATACAAAGAGTTGTCCAGGGATGCTGACTCACATAAGATTGCTAATTCCCCCTGGAAAACAAAAGAATCTGATTTTAAGTGGCAATCTGTCTGAGAGGCTGGGTCACAGTGTGGAGGAAGAGGAGAATGGCCATCAAATATGACCATGGCTTTGTCCAGGTTGGAAATGGGAGAATGTGGGAGGATAAAAACCATTTGAAACCATTGAACTCATGCATAAATGTATAGCTTTCAAATAGCTAATTTTTTTATGTCATAAAAGAAAACTGGCTAGGGCTGGTTCCTTTTTTATAGCTCTGTCATAAACTCTGAAAAATGAGGTTTATAATTTATGGTCTGAAACCACCTTAACTATTGCAATACAAACAGCATCACTGTACTGCAGTTTATTTCTAGAATGCCTCCAGTGAAAATATTGCGGTGCCATAATTAACTAATACCAAGATCCTGTTTGTGGTGCTTTCTGCTGCTTTCCCTAGAATTATGCAGTTAGTATAAATCCTCGAGGCTCAGAAGATGGTGATGCTTCAGAATAATCTTGCATCACCGTGCCAGTTAAGATAATCATTAATAGTGTTTTTGTGGCTCAGTGTCCATCCCATCACTGGCTGGATTTGTAAGGAGGTAGTTGCATAGTTTTTATATATAGACATGCATGCATGTGGCTGTGGGGGAAAAAAAAAAGGTACAGAGAAGAACAGCGTGCCTGCTGTCTCCTAATTACTTTGTTTTTTGATATCTCAGCAACATTGATCTTTCAAAATGATCTCTTGCTGGTGGCATCAGTTTTATGTTGGAAAATATTCCTGCAATTCTGGCAATGATAAACTAATTACACACTATACATTTTTAATGATTTAATCTCCTGTCATATTCCTAGAGAGAAGTGATCCTGATTCCAAACAAATCTCCCATGCATGACCAAACACTCATCATGAAATGTATGGTTTTCATTAAACCCTGTTGTTAATACAGGCTTAGGATTGTTTTGTTAAAATGGGGAGAGGTTGGGGAGTAAAAGCATGCTGAAAGATTACTGTAATAACGCTGCAGTAAGCGTCTTGAATCACACAGAGTTCCCAGCAACATTCCAGTGACATGTGCCTCCCATTACAGAGGGCTCTTGACAAGCCGTATGTAAGGGAGCCACACGTGTCAGATTTCTTTTCAATGGGTGGTTGGCATTTAGAAAGATGCATTCATGTTCCTTGTTCTGTGCTAGAAATCCAGGTCTGTGTCACTTGCCTCATCTGTGTTAGTGTCTAGGTTTAGGAACAATAATTAGCCAAGCAGTGGGGCAAAAATACATCTTCACATTTTGGCCTTTTTTTAATGTGCTGATGTTTCTGCTCTGTGATCTGCTGTTACACAAGTGCACTTTATACCCTTGTGCCACTCTTGGCTCAGTTCTCTGTGCCTTGTGGGGGTCTGCTTTTTAAACTTGCATAAAGACTAAAGCAACGTGCCTTGGCCTCTGACAGGGATCCAAGGGTGGTGCTGCGATGGGGAAACATAAAACAACCATCTCCTTTGCATTTACTGAAGGGACTAGATCTGTGATCCCCTCCAGTAGCAGCTCCTATAATTGTGCATCAGATCTAGAAATGAAAGGGGGTCGTGATTCTCTTGAGAGCAGAGATGTTAAGAGGTGTTGGAAAGATGACAGAGAAAATCAATTGTTAAAATTTCTTTTACCAATGGGAGAAATTTCAGGTAATTTCAGTGAGCTGTAAACATCCCTGCCATTTTTGCTTGCTTTCAGGTGCTTTTGCCCCTTTCCCAGAGAGCTGTTTTGTTGTTTTTTAATGACTCCAATCTTCAGGAAGTCTGTAGATAAGAACAGTGTTTCGAGAAGACATTTAAAGCAAATCTTGGTGTATCTGGACTGACTGTGTGCATGTTGGTACACTGGTAACAATCTGAGTCAGATTCACACACGTTCACATAGCTACTGAAAACCAGAGCCTAGAATTGCTTAACGAAGTGAGCGTGGGGAGGATGAATTAAGGTTCCCGTGAACTGCTTGTGGTTTTCCTGGCACAGTGAGGATGAAACTATTATTACGAACTAGAACTCCGATTTTATTAATATTCTGAAGTATGGAAGGAAGCAACAAATCTGATTTAAGTGAAGACATTTGTCTTGGCAGTGTGATTTACTCCAGGGTTGTAAATTTGACATGATGGAGACTAAAATGTACTGAAACTTAAATTTCTCCCATATCTCACTCAAAGTCAAATGATTTAAATAGCAGGATATGAGAAATGACATGTATCCTTGGACACGAATATATTTTGGTGCTGAAGATTTTAATTTCACGTCTGAGGAAATTTATCAATTTGAGGACAAAACTTTTAGGAAAACAAAGGTCAAAATTTTCAGGCATGGCGTGGATATGCAACTATGACAATTGCATCTCTTTGGCCTGCAGTTAGGGTTTCCTGCCTGGTAGCCTGCTGTAATGGGTCCAGTAATGATAAAACAGGTATCATCAAAGGTGAAATCTGCTTTGCTGACACAAATCTTGCTGATGTTTCTGTCCTGCCGTGCTCACCACACTCCTCTCTGGCACTGTGCCTCCCCTGTTTCCTGTGCTGTGCAAATCTGTTCAGGTCCAAACATTAGAACATCATAAAGTACAAAGTGTTAACAGACACAAACATAGCTGGGGCAGGGGACTGACTGAGTGCTGCAGGCAAAAGGCCCCCAGCACGATGGAGCACTGAGCATCCTGCCTCTCCTGATTTGGGGCAGTTGGAATTCGTTGCTGGGTTTTTGCCCTCTTAGGACCAGCTCGGGTAGGTGGACCACAACAAGGTCCCTAATTTCGGACTCTCCTTCCTGGTTTTCCTATTTGTTAAGTAATGGCTTGCACCGTCCCAAGGGTCACCAAGCCCTGGGGATCATTTGCCTCTGAAGGAGCCCTGTCCTTACACTGAGGATTAAAGGAATTTATGGGAAGTCCACTTCTCGCTTTCACACATGTCAGAGGTGCCTGAGGTTTATTTTCAGGCTTTGACCTTTTGGTATTCAGCAGGGAGACATTTATTCCCCGATGAACATAAATTTAACCCAATGGCTATATGGTCAATCTGGCATAGCTCTAATTCCCCTATTCATTTCTTGAATAGTGGCTTTTAAAAAGTGCTCATATTCTGGGAGTAAAAATCAGAGCTTAAGTTTAATTTTTTTTTCAATTATTTTTTTTAAAGATAAACCAGTAACTTTTACGGCCTTGCTCTGTGATTCCATGAAATGGGATTAATTTCTTAGCAGCAGTGGACCTGCTCTGTCAGTTCAATAAAAGTAATGTGGACAATTTCAGTCTATTACTTTTAAATTAACTCAGCCCATATGACTCTTCCTAATACACTGCCACCTTGTGAAAAACAGGGTTGCGTTTTATTGATTCATGTGATAGATGAGAATATTAAGTGTTCCCTGGCAAACAGCACCCCAAACAACACGAGGCTCTGAGGCATGCCAGGACTGGGGAACTAATTACACTGAGGCAGAAGAGGTTATTTTACTCATATGCTGTAAAATGGAAAAAATATTAAAGTAACTTTATATCTTAAAAAATCCCACACCACCTCTCATCCATCCTCTCACAGCCTAGCTGATACATTTTGTCTTGCCATATTTTCAGATGGTTTCTTAAAATGCAGATTTGAAGAAGATTTTTGGGGAGTGAATAAGAAAGACACCAAGGCAAGGAAAAGTTCAGGCCAGTTAAAATACAAGGAAATGAAAAGAGGGCCTTGTACCATAACACACTTGATATTGCAGTGTGTGTAGGAGCCCTGTTTCCCACAAAATTAGAGGGATGAATGAGTACTGCCCCTTCAGAGATTCAAACTTTCCAAAAAGGTTGCTTGTTAAATTTTCACTTGGTGAAAAATGAAGTTTGAAAAAGCTGGTGTGATGATCCTTTGAGGACATTTTAGAATAATTGTAACGATAATGCATTAAAATGTCACTAGGGGAAATGATTAATTGGAATTGCCTTCATTTTTCTCCTCCATTTGCTTGCATTCCTGTCCTTAGTTCCTCATATAAAAAATAAAAATAGTAACATCCAGTGCTAGTACTATATATGAAGTCTTTTATTACCACAAAGTGACATATGTGAAGCCTTGCTACTGACATTCATGGACTTGTGTGCCTCCTACTGCAATTGCTTTATTAATGTTTTGGCTTTCAGCGTAAAAGCTGAAATGCTGAAAACCACTGAAAAATTCTGACTGCGGCAGTGGCATTTATCATTCTTTAACGAAAAGCATGGTAGGTTCTTTGCTGGCTGTTGGTTTGCCCTTTGCAAAGCAGAGAACCTAATTCTCAGTTATGTTTCTCTCAACTCTTGTCCTCGTTTAACAAGGACTAACTCAAGCTAGAATGCTGTACGAAACAAAGATCGGTGGTAGAGGTGACTTTTGTTCTGGAGGCTCTAAAACACAAGCGAAGTGGGAGTAAATGACAGACAGATGTAACACAAGCAAGAGAAATTGGGAGCAGAAAGTTTGTTTTCGTGAACTCTTGCCCGTGCTTGGTGGTTTACTCCTCCAGATGATGAGCTTTAAAATAGGCTGCTGGGCCAGCATCCGAAACTTGACCTTGTGTGGGTGCATCTTCCCTCTGTGCCTTTTCCTGTATAAAATCTATGTGGCATTCAGGATTGAAATCTCATCCCAGTATTTTAAAAAAAAAAATGTGGGTTTTTTATTTCATCAGAAGAACTCAAGGAGAGGAAAAAAACAACGTTACAAATAAGTAAAATAAGTAATCTGCTTGTTGCTTTAGGCATGTTTCTGCTCATTTTAGTTTGTTGTCATTCAGTTTGATTCACTGAACTGATTCAATTTTAATGGTTCACTTATGCATGCAACTACCTGGAAAAAAAAGATAAAAAAATGCCCCTAAAGCAAATCTTACTGAAATTTTGGTCAAAAGAGGATCATAAATAAGCAGAAGTAAGAGCAAAAGCTAAAACAATATGGCACATATCAAGTAAAAAGAAAGTACAATATGTGAAGTGAAGAGTAGAAAATAAACATGAGCCACAAAATAGAAGTTAAAAAATAGTACCTAAGGTAAAAAATCAAATTCAATATGTTTTACAATTACACAGGAGAATGAGTTTTTTCAACCTTTAGATTCTTTCTTTATTCAGTTAATTTAAAGACAACAAGGCTGGAAGGGTATCTCTTCCAAGGCACCAGCAGTTTCTTAGAGCCCTTGCTGAACGCTGGAAAATTTAGCAAGAAGGAAAATTGCATATACTAAGAATATAACATGATGAATATGTTGTGTCACATACATACCATCTGTGAGTTATTCTGATAGACAGAACAGCTTGTCTGCCAAATCCTGAAGCGTGGCTTTGATTATTGCATACGTTGTAAAATAATAATCTTGGGGACTTTGGGTGAATTAAAGTATGACCTTGAGCTTGTACTTTAAAGGTCATGCCATCAAGGTCTGGAAGGGTAACCCTCTACTGCTCTAATTAGATCTTCTGGTAATGAGTGTTGTAGAACCGAAGTTTTCACAAATGAGGCTGCCAGTAGTTACCAAGGAGAGGAGAAAAACATCAGGACATAACTCCTAGGGAACAGGGATGGAGGGGTGTTTTTTCCTGCAGTGCAGGATGTGTTGTATGCAGCTCTTCCTACTGGGGGAGAGTAATGCAGAGGGGAGTTGTGAACTTGCCGAGGTTGCAGCCACTCAAGGAGAGGGTGTCCTGTGCACAGTAATTTGTTAATCACCTGCACATTGCGTTTGAGGTGGTCACAGTGTTCTCTGCTTCTTGGCCCCACTGCGAGTGCTTACACTGTGTGAGGATGATCAGCATCTCACAGATTTGGTCCTTGCTATTCTGTTTTTTAGTACTGTTGAAAGTTAATTTCATATGCTATCATTTACTTAAAGTTGTTAAATGTTAGCCTGAGTTTAAAAAAACCCCTCATTTCTGTGCAATAACATGATTCAGCTGCGATGGCTGCTGCAGTAAATGTCTTATAAAAGAGGTCCCTTCCTGAGCTATAGTGCCCATAAATATTAGCTTTATTTTTATAAGTAGTTGCTTTTTCAGCAGCAGAGTAGCTGTAACCATAAAAATGCTTAATAAGAAATGCTTTCTCAATCGCTGTTTATATGTTTAAACATTTTTAAAAAAACATTTTGTAATTCCTGAATAGCCCTTAACATTAAATGTAAGTTCTAAGCAATTGTTTCTCTGTGGTTTGGGAATTTTCTGCAAAATTACTCTGAGCATAAGGCTTTCTTTTTATTTTCTTTCTTTTTTTTTTTCTTCTTTTGAAACTGTTGAGCTGCTCTGAGCATTAAAGATTTAGGCTTTGAGAATGAGGAAACTTAAAAGAGGCTTCATGCACACCCTCTCTCAGCAAGCTGTTTTAGCACAGATGTCACCAAGCGGAATCGAGGTGGTTTCAAAACGTTTACTTGCTGTTCCTAATTGGTACCTGTTCTGAGTCACCCTGACTGGCTGTTGTGGTTTGAAAATCACGTTTTCCTGTCTTTCCCCCTTTCCTATGTTGCATGAAAATAATAGAGAAAACCAATTAATTCAAGCTGCTAATTACACAGAGTGACGTGTGAAAGGTTCAGATGTTTCAGGTGCCTTTCCTCCAGCAAGAGAAAGCAACAGAAATCCTGGCATGTCAAAACCCTGTTTCCTTTGTTAGTCCTTCTATGGGTGGAAAATCTCAGCACCTTTCTGATGCTCTTTGATAGGTATAAAAAGCTGCAAGCATTGCTCGTGCCTCTCTGGAAGCAGAGCAGAATCCTGTTAAATGATTTGTGACTCATCTAGTAGCACTTCTCCGTATTTAAGGTTTAAGAGCTACCCAAGCCAGGAGAAACCTTTTAAGTGTAGCAGACTTCAGAGTGAGTATAGGCAGCCTTAGTAAACTCTGCCATTTGAATCCAGTCCCAGGGTGTCTTGTGCTTTGCTGAAAAAAGGAAATGCTCTGACTGAATCCTCTGAAAAACTGTATCCTAGCCTGTTCTGAAAGTGTGATCCGTTGTAAGCTTTTGCAGGGAGAGAAGAAAATCTGTTTTTAAAATTTTCCTTCTGTGGATTGGAATTGCTTATTTTGGAGTCCGCTTTGAAAGGGAATAAAAATGGTCATCAGCTAGGAACTTATCACTTGATAACCAGAAGGCATAGTGAAAACTGCAAAACTCATTTCCATTGTCTGTTTGATTTGATCCTATAAAAATTGTGACAATGAACACAAGTAAGCATAATATATTCTTTCATTATGCTTCTATATTTATTTTGTATAACAGGCAGAAAAATAAGTGTGTCACTGGCATTTGCCATTTTTAAGAATATTATTGTTGATTGAAAGATATATTTACTTTTTTTAAGTTATATATAGATAGTATATTTTCACTTTGGAGGGTTTTGTTTTACATAGTCATATTTAAAATCGACATTATTTTCATCAAAGGTTGCGATCTTTTCTGAATAACACCTTTGAAGAAGAACTTCACTTTCTAGGATTTCCTTCAGGCCCCCAAGGAAAGTTGGTAGCTGTGCTGAACAAGAGATGTGATCAGAACAAAATAATTTGTGATGTGCTATTAGGTTTCATTTGCAGAACACCCAAAAGATCTGCACATAGAAGCTGTGGTTTCTCATGTTTTCCATGGTGAATTTTATAGGATCACATCAAATAGCCTAAATGAGTTTTGTGGTTTCCCTGCTTCCATGTTCTCCCCCTGGGTTTTGTGCAAGGTGCAGTAAATGCCACAAATTCTGCAGACAGTTTGTGATCAGATATATTTTCTGTTCCAAGGGGGCCCACCTTGAATGCCTTTGCCAGCAATAGATCTTGGCATCAAGTCCTTAGAGGAAAAGTTGTTCCTGAAGGTGTTCCTGGACAGGAGACCAGCTCTTAAAATGAATAAGTAGTGAGTGCAGATACAAGAACATTAGGGTCATATACCATAGTCTAGTATGAAATGTGCCACAGCTCTATTTCCAAGTGTCCTTTAGATGCTGCCTTGGGCACAGTAAGTGAAAATAGTGGAAAAGGTTTGGTGTATTGCAGTTGGAACATCATGGATGTAACTTTCCACAGATCCAGTTAAAGTTAGATCCAGTTGCAGCGGACACCAGTTCTGTTGAAGACCTGTGTTAGGAGAAAATGTTCTAGTCCAGAATCAAAAATCTTTCTAAAACTATGTCTTAAAATATGCACTCAGCTCTGGAATAGCAGATGCTCTCCACTCCAGATGCAGTGTATTGGAAAAAGTCTGCATTTTTTTAGTTGCTGCTAAAATAATGTGTATTGCATTTCAGATTGGAGACACTTCAGGAAGAAGTTCCCCAGATGGGAGGATGTGAATTATTTATGCAATGTTTATCTCAGGGTTTACTTCCCATCACAACCAATTAAGGCTATTTCATTTCATTAAAACTAACATTTTCACATTGGGGAAATCATTTATCTGAGGAAAGTGTTATAGTATCCACTACTTAAAAGCTTGGAAGCTTCCATCAATCATATAGTCTCAAATTCATTTAAAAATGTACAAGATGGGAAAGTAAAGATATTTTCCTGCGTTAGGCTTTGCCAAATTGAATTCTAATTAATTGAAATTTAAGAAATTACGATATTCATGCTTTTCTTCCTACTTAGTAGGAAACAGTGGGATTCAGGAGTGGTTCCCCGTCACCTCAGTCTTGCAGTCCCTGGACAAGCCTCAGCCCATTTTAGCCTGTATACATAGAGCAGAGAAGGAGCCTTTGCTCCCACGCGATTGTCTCAAGACTTTTTTTGCGTGAGCAAAGACTGAGATCAAGCCTCACATAAACAGAATGTATTATGCAATAAAATTGTCTGTTTGGACTGTAACTCTGCATTTAAAGCGGCTGTGTTTGTGTGGCAGTGAGGAATCTACTGTAATTCCTGTCTTCTTTCCTCTCCTGCTGCCAGTGTCCATGTGAGACTTGGGCAAAGTGCACCATTAGGTATCTGTGATAGCCAAGGCATTAAGCTGAAAGGTTGGGTTATTATTAATTTTAGAACTGTTTTCCAGTTGAGGTACTGCCAGGTCTCACTGAGGTTTCAGCAGATTAGATTAGGTGTACTTGTGTATAGACCTGCTCTAAATGAATAGCATCAGTCTTGGGGAAGGGAGAAAGAGAGCCCATTACTGTCACTTGACAACTTCATTTCAGTCCTTGCCCCCAATAATTATAACTCCTAGGGAAGCCAAATTGTGGAATCTGAGGAGTTAAGGTCCAGTGAAACAAATCACTGCCTGTCACTGCTTTTTTAAAAGCCTGGACTGACAAGGAGGCCAATTTGTGAAATATGCTAGGAAAATACAGGCAAGAATAACTAAAATTATAGGTGTGGAGCTTTATCTCGGTCTGTGATGGGTTTAAAATTACAGAAGACACTGTGTCTCACTTTCCTGGTGGCTCTTTGTGAGGTCTGGATCAGCAGTATCACAGTAAGAATGTTAAAATATCGATTTGTTCTTGTGGTAGGTGGGATTCCTGCATTATCTCCATCCTCTCTGGGGACAGGCAATAACAGAGACCTTCGGAAGTCAGTCAAGACTAGTTTGCAAACAGATAAAATTTCTTAGAGTTTTGTAAGTAGACTGTAGTGGCCTGACAATCAGTTATTGCAATTTCACGCATTTTAGGGGAAATAAACATTGTTTCTCAGAGCATCCTGCTGAAAACGAATCTATTGTTTCCCTAAGCTTGTGGGTGTATGTGTGCATTTATTTATGCAGAAGCCCTGAATCTTTTAAAACCATATGCATATAACTATGTCTTGGTGAGAGAGGACATGAATGTGATAAAGAGGATCTAACAATGGGTGAAATTTCTTTATATCACGGATTTAGTAAAATGCCTGACATTATTACTGTGAAGGAAAGTTCATCCTTATTTATGCCTTGCTGCTGTTATCAGGGAAAAGAGCAAGACAATAGTGATTACAAACTCAGATTTGTATGTGACTCTAATTGGTTTGTGATGTGGAGGGAAGGAGGAGGAAATCTCACCTAAGTCGGCTCCAGTAGTTTATATTATGTTATACATTAGGTCTTTAAACCACCTTCCCCCAGAAATGTTTGCATGTCATGTCTAGACAGGCCAGAGAAAATCCAAGTAATTCTTGCCTTTTTGTGAGGTTCTTTGAGCTCAAAATACTGTGCAGAAGTCCTGAGGTTTGCTGGCTTCTGTGATTGTAGCATCTTTTGAACCAGGCTTCATGTTTGTTGGGTTGGATCCTGTACAAACACCAAACAAGCAACTGCTCCAGGTCTGAGTAGTTTACATGTGGTTGGCTTCAAAGTGAACCTTCAGCAGTGAGCACTCACTCTTGCTGACCTTTGATTTTATTCTCAGCATCCCACTTCTAAGATTTTTCCCTGTCTAGCACAGGACTGTTTTAACTTACCTGTATGTGGGTGAAAAAGGAGTATCGAAGTGATGCAGTTAAGACAATGTACGTAAACGTAGGGATTGGGCTCTGTTACTGTGCTTGTAACATATTGCAGTCATCTGGCACTTATCAAGTTGCACTGGACAAATGCTTTACGTTCTGAAAAGGTAATCTAATAGGGGTAGAACTTGGTATATGTGTCCATGAATACTATTGCTTTTGTCCAGAAGATTAAATTTGATATAATATAGTATAATTAGCATGATTTTTTTGGTGCAGAGGCTGTCGAACATCTACCAACTTCTGCACATCTACAGATGAGAGTGTGGCTTCCTGAGGAAAGACCTGTAGATACAAAAATCCCAGGTCTGAACCTTCATGGGGGCCCTCAGGACATGGATTTCCTTCATATCCTCCCTCACTGAACCATCATTAACTGAGTTGTAAGATAGTGTTCAGAGGAGACTTTTTCTATACAAACTCACCAGAGCTTCATTCCAGCAGGTCTCAGCACAGTGGCTCTAGACGCCTCTTCCATGTAAAGCTCTGAAAATTACCTTATGCATTTATTAAATCTCTTGTTAATTTCAGGGTGAGAAGACACAGGAAGTTGCTGCTTCTGTTTCTCTTGATGACTTATTGATCCACAGAAACTGAAGCAAGGTATAATACAGGTTTGGAGGGAAACCCCTCATGGTTCAAGGTGAAGGCCACATTCAGGTCCAGGACACGTGATTACAGCATGTGGGGACAGTGTGCTCTGGGGTGGCCCCATCCCTCTGGTTCTCTTCCAGTAGTGGCCACAGAAGTGTCTGTGATTGAACCTCACACACAGGCTGTTTTTTCCTAAGTTTTTGGACCTTCCTTCTTTTCCACAGCAGGGTTTAGCTATGTAGCTTTATTTAGTATTCAGCTAGGCTTCAATTGTCAGTGAGATACTAATGGAAATTTATCGCATGCTGAACCCGAAGTGACATATATATATATGTTAAAATGCTGTGGGTTATTGCACACCTAAAAATACTTCGCTGTCCTTACTTTTTGAGCTTTTTTTATGTAAAGTCCTTAATCATTGCTTAGAATCTGGCACCTCCTTATTAATCTTTCTCTTTTTTTAATGGTAACTTTTTCTAATGAGGAGGAAAGTACAATGGAAATTTTTGGTCGCCAAGTTATCAAATCCTTCATCTTGTTTTCAGTCGTCATTCAAAGTGGAATTAAGAACGGGAGCGTTTCATGACTCACTGTTAAATGATGATGAAACTACTTGATACTCAGAGTCAGATAGTCAGTGGCTACAAATTGGCTTTTTGCAGTAATTTTAACTTCTGCATTCTCTGTATGAGGAGATGGCCTCTATTGTTGATGGCTGCTTTTGAAATGAAGCCAAGACGTGCTCTAGCATGAAGGTAAACACAATGTGACGTGGTTTGCTGTGAAGAGCTCCCCATCTCTAAAGGCTTCTGAATGCCCCTGAGAGGTAAAAGGATGTCAGGATGAGGAGACAAGTATTTTTATGCCTTTTGCTTCCATCTTTTTACTCTTGGCTATAAAAAGGCAACTTTTTTCTATGGGGCAACATGGTGAATCTCTCTTTTCACAGACCTCTGGTGACCAGAGAATGGCAATTTCTTTCCCCAGACTCTTTTAGTAGGGGCAAGTAATATGCAAGCAGGCAGAGTCTTAAGAAAAACATCTTTAGGGAGCATGAATAAAGTCCAGCATTTTATATGAACAAGAGGACTGCATTGTCCTGATATTCTGTAGCTTTGTGTGTTACATAAAAGCAGGTTCATCTGAAAACTCTCTCCATAGTCATGCCTTGATTCACTGGTTTGGATTGAATACTCTTTCTGTTCTCTGTATTTTTCTGCTCAGCAGTTCTTCCCTGGAATGACAGAGGGATGTTCTAGGGGGACAGAACAATTATTCCTTGCCAGCTAATCTGTAAGGATTTTGTCATTCTCGGGAGTTCCCACTCAGCTATCCCATGCAGTTATTCTTCCTCTGATACGGTTTGCTAAGACAGCTTTCCCTGTGCTAATTTTGCTTGTAAGGAATCTTTGCTAATGTCTAGAAGAACAAATTTGCATACCCTGCTTTATTAGAGCAAGTGGGAGGGGCTAGCTCCTAATTTTCTAAGGAGTTCTCTTTGAAGTCCAGCTAACAGGTGAGAAAAAATATCCTATTCCTCGTCCACATGAGGACTGAAATGGAGTGTAAGGTATTTATCACCATCTTTGTTACGTTTCTGAGAGATTTAATAGTCCCCAGAATTGTTCATTTCTTAAGAGCTACGTGCTATTAAACTGAGGCATTATTTAGCAATTGGTGCTGTCTCAAGAGGATAATTACTCAGAAGTATCTATTTGAAAATTCATCTACTGCTAGTTGTATAAATGTCTACAGTGCCTGAAGTATTTAAATACTGAGAGGCTTTATGATTACAGTTACCACATTACAATATTTAACAGAATGGTGGATTTCTATTAACATTCTGTGTGCTTGGATTCAAGTGCTGGTATTTTCTCAGTGACTCATGGGAAATCCACACCTACTGGTGGCAATCCCACTGAGCAAAAGAAAGTAGGCACATTGTGTGACCTGTTACATTCCCAGGTGCAAGAATGAAGTGCTCTCAAGTCAAAAATGCCCCAGCTTACCACTGCTGAGTTTGGAGGGAGCGTGACAGCAGCTGAAGTGGCTGCTGCCCATGGTGGGCATGATGATGAAGTGCTCTGTGAAGGAGGACAGGGAGAGTCTTCAATATTTGATCCATACTTGTGAAATTAATTGGATCTGTCTTTAACTTTGCCACTTAACTGTAAAGGCACTTGGATGTGTGTCTTTGAGTCTTCAAGAACCCGAGTGAGCAATCAGGTTTGATCAAATTGGTCAACGCATTCTAAAATTATTACAAGGGACTGACATGTCATGTGCAGACATGCACACAAAGCGGGATCGTATAAATCTCATTTTCTAGTTTAACTAGGTTACAAAAAAGGCTCTGAGTTTGCACACAGAGTAATGAACATTAAATTAGTTATTGCCACTGAAGGAAGTGTTCCTGGAGTCCTTAGAGAGCTGTCTGAACATGTGAGCTCAGTGCTCAGCAGTAGCAAAAAGGCAAATAGAAGGATTAGAAATTACTAGGAAATGAGTTCAATCAACAGGAAAAATCTTTACTTTGTGGTACAGGTGACTTTAGCGTTTCTGATTGCCCATCCTCAAAACAGCTGGATATGTCAAAAAATAGAGGACCTTCAGTGACAAGAAAAAAAGGTAAATAGTTGTTGTGACATCTCAGCTTGGAAAAGGTGGCTCTGGGCACATGATTACACAGTGCCATGAAATCTCAAAGAAGTTAAATAAATGTTACTTGTTAAGCTTCACAAAATAAGTGAGGTTGTGATCCCAGAAACACAGAAGGTGCACATTGTACAGAAAGGAACACTTTTCCTGCAGTGTTTCAAAGTGCGTGAGTTGTGGAACCCCTTGTGAAATGATTTTCTAGCAGTCAGCAGTAAATACAGGCTGGAACAACAATTTAACAGAGTTCTGGACAGACCAGTCAAAGGATGGTCCTTGTGCAGCTTCCAGCTCAGAAAGGACTCTTGAGACTTGCTGGAATGGAAGCTGCAGGGGTGTAGTGGAGGGACAGTTGCTGTTTGTTCATGTAAACACACACTGTCTTGATTTACTGTCCATTAGTGCCTGGTACCTGAGACAGGATGCAGAGCCTGAAGCACCTGTAGGCTGAACTGAGTGTTTTTATGAGGGCTTCCAAGGCTATATTAATGCAGCCTGGAGCGTGAGACAACATCCACGGCCATGCTGCTCTGGACAAGATCTGTGTGAGGTGTTGTAAAGAAATTCTACTGAAGGAGGGAAGATTGAAATAATCTCAAACCCATCAAGATACCTTCTGAGGTATGTGCTTAAATGAGAAGGGAATAGAGTTCGACGTTAGCAGAAAAAAATGGTGTTCTGTAAGTGATTGGTGGGTGTAATTGATGGATATGCTGGTACCACTGGTAGCCCTTGGCTGGGAGGCTGCACGAAGGAAGCTCTGGAGAGTGAAAGGGCCAGATGATATATTGATGAAGGGAAGGAGACAAACTGCAGTGCTTGCAATGTCACTATTTCGTGGCATCTCAGAACCCTGTAATACCAACACACCAACCACTGGGTGTTCTGGGACACCAGTCATGATCCTAAATGTGTTTTGAACTGATCAGAGCAGCAGTGTGGGCAGCTACCAGAGCTGCCACTGACTTCTGCTAAATCACCCTTTGGTGTGAGAGGTTCGCTGTGTCTTCTTTGTTTGCGCTTTTCTTCCCCCATCTCTGTTCTTTTCCTTCCTATCTCTTTCCTCCGCCTGTTAAATACAAGCCTGGCACAGTGAGCCCAGCCACATTCGCTTTCACAACACTGCTGTGATCCTGTGCCTGGCAAGGCAGGGAAAAGCTGTGTCCTGTGCCACCTGACAGGAGTTACCAGGTGTTGGAGTGGCTGATAACAGCCACTTGTACTGCCTGCTTTCCACTTTGCAAGTATCAGTCGCAGAAGCTGAGTTATCTGTCTGTGCACTTCTTCTCTTTTTGCTGTTATATGTTTTTATTCTGCAGAAATTAGGACTGGACTGCAGAACTAGCTGTAGCCCATCTCACCTGTTTTTCTGAAGGAGAATGTTTTTCACCACATTTAATACCATCCATAGATTGTTCTTGTAAGGAAAACCCATTTGCAAACATAGATGGGGATAAGGTATATGGTGAAGCTAGACGACTTGATTGTTTATATTTGAAATTCTTTGTTTTTCTCTACTATTCCCAACTTTTGTCCTATATCTTTAATAAAAAGTTATAAAGATGTTTGAATCATTAGTGTTGCCATGGAGCTGAGCAGCTTGGATCTGTGCTCTCAACTCAAACCAAGTTTGACTGTTCAGCCTTACAGACAGGGTCATGTTAAGACCTTAACCTATGACTCTGTTTTATTGATGTGAGTGAGCTGAGATGTTGGATGCTTTTTCCCTGGATTCACAGGCCCTGCTGCTAGAGGACAGGATGAGGCTCTGGGTCACTGGTGAATACTGTTATATGAACAGAGTAGTTCAACTCCCTCAAGATCAAGCAGATGACATTACAGCTGTTGGATTCAGGTCACATCACCACCTTTTCCTGACAGCTAGGAGAGTGAGATGCATGCTTCTGTTAAGCGAAAATGGAGATTATTGAGTAAACATGGACTTTCTCATGTAGGGCTCCAATTACAAACCTGCAATATTTCTGTCATAAATTGACCTGGAAGACTTCTCTTAGTGAAGCGTTAGCATTAGCTGCTGACAGCTTTTGGAGTGTGTGTGTTTGACAGGGGATCCTGTGGAAGGAAACCAGAACGCTGGATTAAAGAACAAAGCTAGCCAAGGTGGAGGAGGAAAGCTAAAAAAACCCTGAAATTGGACATGAACCCTCTGTCAGGGACAACAGACCCTCACCCTCTGCAGCAAGCACTGCTGCTCCTGAGGTGTTGACACAGGAGTCAGGAGGTGATGCCTGGACCTAATTTAAAAGAAGAAATACTGCGATAGGAGTGCGACCTTTGAAATATGCTGGGGTAGGATGTTTTGTGCATCTGGTGAGGAGGACCATGTGGTTCTTTTTCTGAAATGCCCCCAGTAACAAACACACATATTAGTGACATTCGCAGGTTGAGTGAAAAAATAGGTGTGGTTTTTTTTGAAACTGGACATTTGGGAATATCCTCTGCCTGTGCAATCTTAGGTGGCTGGTTATGATCAAGGCTATATGGTTAGAACACATTTGGACCATGTCTTGTTGCTATATGCTGTTAACTTTAAAATTCTCTTTGAGATTCCTTTCAGAGTTTAATCTCCTTTCAATATTTGAGTGCAGCATATGCTCACCTTTTTCTAAACCTTTACTACAATAATAGGAAAGTTTAAAATTTAAATCAAGGCTTTAACTTTAATTCTGTTCCTTGAGCCATGGTGTGTTTTAAATAGATGGTGGTATATTTGAACAATCTGTTTGGCAATACCTTGCTGACCAAGACTGAGATTTATGCAAGTAGTTTTATCTCAGATTTGTGATTCATAATATATCTTCTTATGAAAAGGTTAAATAAAAGAAATACAACTTTTACAGAGCATAGACTATAAACAGACTCTTAAATGAATCCGTGATTTGTAGGTTAATATTTGAATTTTTAACTTCAGTGCTACACTTTTAATATATTTCAAGTTCCTTGATCCAAAGCTTACTTTATATTCTGAAGGCGTGCGATTGTTTGCTGTAATCTCAAGAGAAGATAAGCATGACATCTGGTTCACACCTGTGGTTTTAGGGATAAGAGCGTAGCTGCTTTATGTATTATTCAGGGCGCTCTGTTGAAACTGCAAGGAATTTGACTCTTTGAGGCCCTTTGTCCCAAGGTTTTTATACTTGTTTAAAGTAAACATGAAATATAGAAGTCTTCTCTCAGTAGGTATTGAAAAGACTATTTATTCCAACCTATGCCTGCTGCCAGGAGGAAAATTAGTTATGCAGGTTAATTATCAGATTTATGATAAAGACTTTACTTGTGCAGCTCCCATATTTCAAAAGTTCCATTGAGGCATTTCATGCTGTGACAGAACAACGTCAGGAGAGGCGAATGTACCAGTAACGCGTATCATGGTGTGGTTTCGTGTGGCAGGTGGTACCTCCCCACTACCACAGCCCAGCCCTGGCTCTCCACGCTGTGTAGTGGGGAGAGGCTGCACCATTTTTAGTGTTTCTAGTTTCCGTTTGTGGTTGCCAGCACAATCCAAGCGTCCCGGGCTGGTGGTGACAACAGTGACTTGAGCAAGAGTTAAATTGGTTGGGCCTCTCTAGAGCCAGAGACACCGAGAGCCCGGAGGAAAGCCAGCAGCTGTTATACTGAGAACCAGAACTTCTCTGGTGCCCTTTACCCAGGTGAATTGTGCAAATGTGAGGTGCTGAGGCAGAAGAGGTGCTTTCAGGAAATACACAGGTGTGAGCCAGAGTGGAAATGTGACTCTTGGGCTTGAGAATCGTTTCTATTATTAAAATGCAGAGTCAAGGGAAACTGGCTCAGGGTCTCACTGAGCAGGGACACAACTGGGCATGTCTTCCCCCAGGAGTGTGTACTGAAAGCTGTACTGAACCACAGCCTGTGAAATTTGGACTCAAATGCCAATGTGGTGGCACTGTTGTGTTAATCGGGACTCAGAATAGTTCCACGTGCTTTTCTTTCAATGTCAACGGGCCTGTAAGAAATTGGAAGTGTTACACCTGAGAGGTTGTTTTAATCATATCATGTATGGTGATGCCACAAGAGAACAGCAGAGTCAGATCCACCAGGGGACTCTGAACATGGCATCTGCAGAGAGGTACGAGTGTGGGAGGGGGTGAGAATCAAAGTTGTGTTTATGTTTCATAGGCATGGAAGAATAACTTTGACATTTTAGCAAAGGACCATTACAAAATGTGTTTGCAGATGTGACAGTGGACAAGGTTTTAACTTTAAAAGACTACACGATTTCTAGCACTTTTACCTTTCTGTCAATTTTACTGCTTACCTCAATATTTTGCTTCTTGCTGTGCTGTAGTTCTTTCTGTTTTGTTAGTGTAAATACAGAATCGTGTCCTAAACACACTGGTGCCATTAAGGTGGTATATTTCTCTGTGTGTGTGTCTGTATACAAAGTCACTAAGACCAGAAGTTTACAAATTTCTTAATACTGCACTTCAGATGTGTGCAGACTTCACTTTCTTCTCTGTAAAACAGTCAGAGGATAAGGGTAAAGAAACCTAGAAAATTAGAAACAGAGTACGGAGATATTACATATAAGGTTTTCCTTGGGGAATTTGAGTAGACAGCCCGTGGTGGGGAAGGATTTCAATTTGAGGTATTTTCAGGAGATCCTGAGTTTTAGAAAGGATATAGTGTACTCAGTCCTTGCATATTAAACCCTTTTGAGAATCTTGAAGTAAAACACCCATATTAAGCAGCTGCATTAGAAAAATCCTTCTGGTGTTCAAATGGGATGGCTGTGGCAGAACTAGTGCTGTCCCTTCCTCCAGGAATCTGCAAATAGCTGCTGAGACCTCTGATGCTGAGCGCCCTGCTTGGTCTACCTTTGGCACTATGGTTGCAGCCTGAGATAGATGTGTATTCTGCAAAATATGGGAAAGCTCAGATTATTTTTACCCTCCAAGTAAGCTCTTGTAATGGACTGGTTCTGCTGTAACTGTCCATATACTTCACAGTTCATAAATAAAAATAACTCTGCAAGTGTACAGCCTGAAGGATTTCGCATCCCCTCAGAGATAGGAATGGCCTTTCGCCCAGCAAAATGCTGCTGAAAACGTGCCCCATCTGCTGCATAGCTTTGAATCCAGGGATGCAATGAAACTATAAATACTTCAGAATTTGTTCTGAGGCATTTGGAAGTTCATGGAAGACCTTGCCNGAATCCAGGGATGCAATGAAACTATAAATACTTCAGAATTTGTTCTGAAGAAAGAAAGAAAGAACCCAACATCAACAACAGCGGAAAAAACCACACACAGAACATTTTGAATTCCACAGTACAAAAAGAATAATTTGTGCTAAGATACGAACTCTCAGAGGAATGAATACTTGTGTTAGTGCATCTTTAAAGTGAACGGGATGTGAAGTTGTATTAATCACACATGCTAGGAAAAGTGTGCTTTTGTAGGGTTTATTCTTCAAGTGCAGCTCCTTTCTTTTCCCTGAAGAGTGCTGGAGTGTGTTTGGTAGGAAATCCCAGTTCTCTCCATTCTGGCAGCGCTTCTTGATGTTTGAAAACGTAAATGGATGCTTGAAAGATGAGCTGAAGTATGGACAGTTTGGGTATTTTGAAGTTTAAAACTCTTCAGTAGTGTAGTTCTCCTTGCAGAAAGGCCATGGGAAGCAGATGAAGAAGACATCTGAGACAGCCACTTTTGGGTGGAGTTCAGAGCTATTCTGTTGATACAGTTAGTCCATCTGGCTTGTTTTAGTTGCTGTGTCATTTGGTGCTTAGCCACTTCCTAAATTGCCTGTTTCAGTTTTTCAACCATGCCAGCAGCTAAGTATTGCCTCTAATTTTTCCATTTGGACAGTTTTAGAAAGCCAAGTTTGTCTCAGCATTGCGTGTTTCCGCTGTCTTGCTTGGAATATGCCACCATTAGACAAAGCCACTGTGGGTGAGACTCAGAACTACTTGATAAATGAACCAAGAAGTCTCTGGCAGAGTCAGAGTCTGGTAGAGGAGCTAAAGACCACTGAAAGACATCGGCTGACCTCCCAGAGCCTGGGAAGGTGCCCTTGCATGTGTGGAGCAGCGCCTTGTGGTAATTGTCTGCACTGAACTCCGGCAACATCAGCCCTCTCACAGAACAGTTTGGATTGGAAGGGACCTTGAAGATCATCTAGTACCAAACCTCCTGCCATGGGCAGGGACACCTTCCACTAGATCAAGTTGCCCACAACCTCATCCAACCTGGCCTTGAACACTTCAGGGATGAAGTGCGAACAATTTCTCATGACGTCTTCTTACGTCAGTTATGAGCTGGTTAGAAGTTGGTACTGGTATTAAGGAGGCAACATACAGTCTCCATGAGGTACCTGTGTGACTATTCTTATTGCAAGATCAAGCAAATGGACCCAAAGTTGTGGGTTTTTTCTAACAGCACTCCAGATGGCACTTTATTTCCCATGATTTTCAACTGTGTGTCACTCTTGGCATTTATTTCCATTTTTTCATGTTTTTCTTCATGAAACATCTAATTAGGGAGGGATGGACAATGACCACTTAGTTTATATGAGGAAACAAGGCCCAGAAATGGGCTGTGGGTCAATGAAAGATAGCAGAAACTCTCTAGTAGTCTTTGCAGTCCAAGGACTAGTAGGTTTCAACTTCTCAAGTCACCAAAAGACTTTTATTTCCTACCTCTACTCAAAAATCAGAATACTGAACTATTTATCTCTCCTTTGGTTTTATCGGCTTCTTAATCTTTTCAGGAGGGAAAGAGCTTTGCATTTTCAAGGTTTTTCTCACAAGCCTGAAGGCAACAGCCACAGTGATTTTAAAATTGCAGTGAAGGTTCTCCTGGAATCACATCATTCCAGGAGAATGGACTTTAAGTGAAATACCGTATGTCAGAAACCCTCTTATAGAGGGGTACAAATGAGCAATACTATGTGGTGTGCAATCCTTTATCCTTATTTTATTTTTACCTCCTTCTCTCCTTGGATCTCTTCCATCCCTTGGACATGTGGTTCACATCCCTTTTACAAGCTGACTGAGCACCCTATTGTACACTTACCACCCACGTTTCCAGAAAAAGAGCCTCCTAAATTTGTGTGTCTAACAAGATGCTGTGATGTATCTGGATACACAGGTATAATTACCACAGGATGAAGATATTTTAAACATTCTTAGAAGATGAGAAGGAAAGGTTCAAAAAAGCCTCCTGCTCATTATGCTTCCGTTCTTGTTTACATCTTGGTATTAAAGTGTTAGTATTATAATTTCCTGTGTTTGGAAGGAGGTCAAATATGAAACAACACTTGTAACACGGAGGAGGATCAGAAAGAAGAGGCACTGCATTGGGAGGTAATAACCACAGCTCTATAATTCAGGGGTCTTGTGTGTTGTGAAAGAGAAGACTTACTGCAGATTTTTATGTTGGTTTTGAATGATTTATAACATTTTACTTGTGGCGGAGTGTTGCAATCTATGTTGTCATGGAAATTCTATTGAATTTATAGTTCCATTTATCCAAAACGATTTTCCAGACTTCATTTCATGGTGAATCATATGGCTGTTAGTTGGAGTACAAAGCAATTGCAAGAAAGTTTCGTGTTAAGGAAAGCATAAACACTGACACCGTTATTTTCATATTACAGAAATACAAATGAATGCAACATGCAGCTTTTTAGTGTCAAATCTGCCTTCGTTGTGTAATGACTCACTAAGTACACATGAGATGAATTTTCTTGTTTGGGATGGGAGCAGGCCTAAGGGGTATTTATTTCTGGCAGTTGAAATCAGGGAAGTTTCTGGCTTGCCAATGTCCTTTTCTCTTAACATTCAGGATTTAACACTCAAGATACTGAGTGATATGGCCACAATCCAACAATGCATTGAAGCCCAGGGCGACCCTTGTGAGCACCATATTTCCTCACTGTTCCTACTGAATTGTCACTGGGCCACTCACAGGTTTAAATGCTGTTCAGACTTAGGGGCAGAACATGCAACGACTGCCAACTTTCAGGTTGAATATGACTATGAAATGGCTTAGTCTCAATTTAGAGCATAGATACACCTACTGCATTGTTTGCAGACAAGAAAGCAGGAATTAAAGCTTCCTATTGAAAAAGATGAAAGGGAAATTTGCCATACTTCTAAGGGATCATCTAAATTGAGTTAAGTTCTGGATTTTTACTTGCATGATCTTTGCTCTTCCTGTTGTTTCAGCTCCTTTCATTTTTTTTCAGCCTAGCATTGTATTCATTATCAAGTTGCAATTACATTAGGGCAAAGTCCCGGGCTGACTCTTTGTTTTGCAATTTTACCCAGCACACTTTTAGGCACTGTAAAATACTAAGTTATGACATTCAAAATACATCTCTGTACCTGCCTAACTATAGTTAAAAATTCACTGATGAATAATAGACTAGGCAGGAAAAACATGCCATTATCTGCTCCTGTTCAACTTTATCTTTTCAAAAAAATGCAATATACTCTGTGTTATTACATCAGGCTCTAGTAGGAGAACTGGAAAACATCACGATTCGCTCTTCCCTCCGCCTTTTCTAAGCAGATTTTGAATATGTTATAAATGATAAGTTTCATGGGTTTTTTAAAGAGAATATAATGAGAAGTCAAACATCAGACTTTATTGCCCCAGTGTACATCTCACACTCCAGTAAACACACAGACTGCGGGACAGTTATTCTGAATTTTTAGTGCTGCAGTGAAGATTACATTATGTCTGTAGAAAAATTTTATTCTAGCCAAATGGATCACATCATCCAGTTCACTGGAAATCTATGCACATATTTAAAGCAGAAGTAAGTTACGTACGAGCTTTCAATTAAGAAAAATCATGTATGATTCATAATCTTAGCACAGAATTTATTGTTGTGTGAGAGGATTTAAATCCAGTTGCAAAAGTGGCTGAGGATAATTTATTCTTACAGTGTAAGCAGCAAAGGCACTAATTAAGAATTAGTATATTCAGTGCTTAACTCCATCATTTAAAGGAAACATTTCAAAATTTTTGGTTCACCGCTCTGCAAGGATTTGCAGTCTACCTGCGATGCCTGAGTGTTCTGCTCTTCTGAAAATACTCTCAGTCTCTAAAGCAGTACATAATAAACCACATTGCTGTTGCCTCTGCGTCTTGCTGCCTGATTCATCAAGAAATTGGCTGACCTATAAAACCTTTTATTTTTTTTATGCTTTTTTACCATGCTTCAAATTGCATGGTAGTCCTTGGATTGCTGGAAGGAAATGAGCAGAAAGCTAATTCTGATGATCTTTTCCCTTGCACCAGAATTCCTGATACTATTGAATATTCTGTACTCCACATCTGTGCACAATGAGCCTTTGTTCATTTTTTAATCTAAAGAGAAATCTGCTGTAGGAGGTTGCACAGGGTGATAGCAGCCCGATTTAAAAGTCTCAATTATTTATTTTTAAAATACTTGGCATCTGTCTATGGAAAATGTACTTGCTTGGTTTCCAGTCTCTTAGAATGGCTTTGAACTCACTCACATCTTCTGGGATCTATCAAACGCTCATTGTGGCTTTTCTCTCATAAGTGCTGAATGAGTTTGGCCATGATAGTCTGCATTGGATGTAAACTTTGTGTCTTTGTAGTGGGGTAATGAGAGCAAAGAGATGTCATGCATGGGAATGGTGATTTCTGTCTGGATGTGTGTCGTGCCAAGCAGAGGAGGAGCAACTGAGCAGAGAGATGGAGCCTTTTATTTGTGGGTGGGTGGCGGGGGGAAGCCATTCATTGGAAGCAGGCTCGGTTTTTGCAAGCCAGTGACATTTCATAATGAGGGTTTAGTCATTCAGAGGCAACTGTACTTAATAAAATCAGAACTAGTCTCTGATGGGCAGTATTTCTCAGTAATACACACGCACATTTGGACAGCCTGCCCTTACAACATCAGCATGGTGGCAGCACAGTTTGACATTAAAATCCAGGCACAGAGCAGCTCACAACATTTTGCCAGGTCTGGGGAACACCGGGTTTCTGTAGAGGTTGGAAAAACAGAGTTGAAGAAAGGTGTATCCGCAGATTGTCTTGGGGAGGAGGGGGTTGCCTGCCCCCAGGTCACAGTGGAGGGTAGGAGTTTGGAGACAAAGACTCTCCAGACTGGAGAATTACCCGCATGTTGGATGTATGTGGTATATTCACCTGTGTGTTGTCAGCTGGAAATAGGCTGGGGGTGCTTGGAAACTGTAATGGTTGGGCACTGGATTTTCCTGGACAGCAGACACTAGAAAACATGACATGTTTTCTCAGGCTGACTGGCAATTACCTCCTGGGTTATGGCTTTCTCTCTAATCCTCTGTTTTAAGGCACTTGTAACAGTCTGAAGATTTGGCCCTCAGTGAGATTTTTTTTCAGGCTTAATCTGGGCTGTACAGCAAATCTCTCTCAAGTTTGAAAACAATTCTTTTATAGTGTGAAGAGTGTCAAAGCATGAAGTTTTTCCATTAAAAGCAAACTCTTGATCTCTCTCCCTGCCTTGGTAAAGCTCTGTAGCTGCAGTGGTTGATAGCATTTTAGGATGGAGAGTCTTCCTGCAAGAAAAGTGCCTTTGTGTCACTAGGGACGGTTTGTCTCAGCTTAGTTTTATCAAAATACTGAAAATTTCAAGTTGCTTGGACACTACATGGTTTTTATAATAGATCTTTACAAGGTACATGCCACCACACTGCCGTGTTGCACATCCGAGATGAAGGAAGCCCGTGTAAGCGTTTCCCAGCCTTGTTGGTTATAATGGGGATGGATGTGAAAGTCTTATAAATCTCATATATTGTGCCACAGAGAACAGGATGCTCGTGCCCTCTGGGACCTGTGCCACAGGGAAGGCTGTTTGGAGCACTATCAGCGTGGATGTGTGGAACAGGGTATTCTGACTGCAGACAGGTAGTGTCACGTTATAGAAAGTATGAAGGGTATTTCAGGCTTTGCCATTACCATGGGATTCTCACAGCCTCTAAATTTTTTAATTTTGGGAAATAGAAGCTATTGTGAAATCACATGCAAAAATGTAGAGAAATTATGGTTTATGGTGCTCAAATCAGGCAGGGCCACAATTCAGGCTGGATGTGCAAGCTTGGATGATGCTCCATTCTGCATTTTGCAAATAGCATATTATAATAGGATCCAAATTTTCTTTAGCTTAAAAGCCTCTTTGTTGCATTCTGTGCTACTGCTTTGCATGTCCCAGGCAGAGACAGCAGAAGTCATTTATATGCAAAGTGCACCATATATTGTATATACTAATTATATAATAAGGAGTAATAATGAAAATTTTCTAGCATGTTTAGGCCACTTAAGTATGCGGTGAAATTAATTTTACAGTTAACTGTCTTATTCCCGCTTTGTGCATAAAGAACATTATTCCACCCATAGAAAATATTAAATTAACTATCTACTGATAAATGTATTCAATATTATGTATATTATGTATAAAAGAACAAAAATACATTTGATACATTTGCATTTTATTGTAAATTGGGGAAAACAGATGAGACTGTATTATGGAAGAGAACAATATGTGATCACATAATTAGAAAATTGTCATAATACTAATGCTCAGCAGTGTCCAGGTGTGGTTTTATGAGCAGCCTGAACCATGAGGCTTTGAGGGTGTAACTTTACTGTCTTTTTTACATTTGCTTTGCAGTGTATGCGTGTGTAAATTATATAATAGCAATTCCTCAGAGACTGTACTCCTAAAATGTTCCTTCTAGCTGTACGAACACATAAGGAAGCTTCTGTATGACAGATGACGATAATTTTTCATACAAGACAGTTCCCCTTGACGTGATGGATGCAGAGAGAGGAACCACGCTCTCTGGAAAAACACCAGGGAGCAGTGGTAAAATGTTCCAATGTGTATGGTAATCAAGGCAGAGTGTGGTTCTTGATTAGTCTGTGAGATTGCACTGCTGAGACGAGGGATCTGAATAAAACACTTTTTTTTACCAAAGCCCTTTGCACTGCTATCCAAAAGTGTATTGTAAAAATTAATTTCCTTAAAATGCTGTGAGCAAAATTGATCCAAAATGATTTTGGCATATGCTGAACTCACTCAGTGATACTTTTCTTCATAAACTCCTATGAGGACTATATAGTGAAGTGTTTTATGTAAGGTATACATAATTTTAGACTTTATTTTAAAGAGGAGTAAAATGTAATTTGTGTTTTCTTAGCTTTGGTCTGTGCTAGCTAAACTGAATTTTAAGCAATTCTACCTGAAACAAATTGCTTTTAATTTCTGCATCAATGAATGGCTATACCTTGATCTGCACTTGTTCAAAGCATGAGCTGTCAGAATCTAGAGGTACCACCAATTTTGTGAGATATCACCAGCATATCTCTATGTGGGGTGTGAGAACTCCGGGAATAGGAAGGCCAAAATAGGGGAAGAAAATTGCTTTCAAATTTTATGAAGCTAGTGCGAGTGCCAATTTTTTTTTTTTTTTTGGCCATTTGTGGACAATCCTCCTGCTGAAAAAAGTACCTCTACCTCTGAAGGCTCTGATCTTCATCTTGGCCTTTTCCCTGTATGATGATGTTTTATTATCTGTATGATATTGGCAAAGCACCTATCCATTACAGGCAATATATCCTGTCAGAAGCCTGAAAATCAGTAAATGCGAGTAAGGAATGTTTCTGAGCAAGATATAAGGGTATGGTCTCATCTGGCATATACACAATACGGGAAAACTACTTTCATTTGTGGATACAGTAGGATCTCTCATGCAGCACTATCTTGGAAAAACCCAAAGCAGTGTTTGAGTCCAGCAGAGTACTTTCCTGCAGACAGACTTGCAGGAGGGAATGATGGTCAGACTGGCAGTGTGTTGGGATGCATGGACAGTCTCAGCTAGACCTTCTTCTCCCTTAAACTGGTGGCTCTGTGGGTGTCTCCTATCACCTAGCAATGCTGTGAAAAGCTCAGGTAATGGGTGATGGGCAGCAGAGAAGCAGGAGTGAGTGTGCAGGGTTCAGGCAAGGGGCCAGTGGCAGAGAAGCCTGGTGGGTCCATTCCTGTTTCATAGCCAGGAACAGATTTATTTTTTCACAGGCATCAGTGTGCACAAGGGAGCCTACACATCAGCCAGCCAGCACTCGTTTGGATCGTGAAATCCATCTGGGAGGTTCCCTACATAGCCCCAGGCAACTGTTGCAAAGTCCAGTTTTTGTGCTTGGCTGTTGCCATCAGGCACGTGGTTTTCATCTGTATTGGGTAGGGCACACATATAACAAACATTACCATTTGTCCTATGACTGTACACACCTGCATGGTGTAATGTTGAGAAGGGAGCATTGAGGGGTTTTGGATGTAAGCCAGATCCTTTGGAGCAGATCATGGCTGATACAGATGGACTAACACTAGGGGTTTCTTTGGGAATGGAGGGGCTGAACAGCTACTGGAGAAGCAGCAGTGTGTTTGGATGGCTGGCAGAAGTGGGAGCTCAGCTGCTGTGGGAAATGGAACAAGAACCATACGAGAAATTAAGAGCAGGACCACCCAGTGTGTATAGTGGCGTGGGATTGTTCACCAGCAAGAGCGTATGGAGGAAGCTGTTTCTTGGTTCTCTGTTTGTGTAACTACAACATTTTCTAGTGTGGGTAGTCATTGTTCTCACCCTTTTTTACTTGGGGTTTGTATAATTATTAATATTTATTATTCATCTGAAAATTACATCAAAATATCTGTGTTTGTCTCATACTTCTTGTGGAATACTAACACTTTGGAAATAAAAGTCATGAAATTTGACTGAAGGCAGGGAAAAGTCTGACCCTAACTGGTAGACCTGAATATCAGAGGCTCATAAAAATGCATTGCTACGGAGACAGACTTTTATCTTACAAATTGCTTTAGGAGTAAAGGCATAATTCTAAACGTTGAAATCCTTTTCAAAATTCTCTATGGTTTCTGAGATAAATATGTTTAGCACATTTAACAGAGCAGGAGATGAGCCTGCAATGAGCAAAGAAATGAAGAGATGCTGCCAGAAAGCACAAAGTTTACCATCTAAACAGACTGACCATACTGTTTATCCTTGCGCTTGGTATTAAAATGCATTGCATTGACTCTGTTCCCTGCTTACTGTCCCAGTAGGGCAGTCATGCTATTAATCAAGATGCTGGTTAAACAGTATTGTTCAGCAGAATTCCTTTATCTTGGGTTCATAACACTGGCTTTACATACAATGTGTGTGCATTACCTCATTTGAATACTGTATGAATCAACACTAATGTGATTTTGTTGGTGGTTTTCATTTTTACAGATGCAGATTTACTTCTACAATCCCGATGACTTTGACAGTTTTGGAACAGCAGTTCTAGAAAACAGGGTAGTAGGAGCCATGGCCGTGTTTTTTCAAGTAAGTTTAAACAAAGGCTATATCCATAAACCAGAGTGTTCACCGAGTACTATTTAATTCATTGAATTGTTTCAAGCTTAATAGATGCATCTGTTTTCTTGTTCCCACCTGTCTAAGTGAAAGATATTTCATACTGTCTATGTGTGATTTAAAATGTAAATAAGTATATTTAAAAACATAATGAAAAATTTTGCATGAATTGTTCTGATTTTATAGCTGCTCTACAGATGCAGATTGGAGAACACATTTATCACGGAACTTCCTTCACTGCCGATGCACATTGCTGCAGTTCCTGGAATACTAACAAACCAACACCAACTGGTTCTGTTTAGGGAAAACTTAAAATTCAAACATAGCTGGAGAGAAAATTAATCAATAAGTTTCATCAATCTTATCTGTAGCAGCTTCTTCTAAATTGTCATAGTAACAAGTTCTTGAACAGACCAGGTTTCCAAATGAGTGAATTTATGCATCCGCTTTTTTTTAAACGCATCCTGAGAGTGGGGCTGCTGGGGGAGCTCATTTGTGGTTCAAAATGCTCCAGAACTGTGGTGTGAGGCAGGGACTGCTGCTTGCCATGGCTGGCGTGTGAGCCACGTGACAGTGCTGGTCAGCAGGGTGAGCTTTTTGTCACGTTGCATCAGAAACAGGGTTTTACCTTTCTGACTGGAGGGTGAGTTGAACGGAGGGAGTTGGAGCCACTCCATACCACCAGGCTGTCACAGGCAGAGAAGTGGCTAATGAAGATTTGAAATATCTTAAGGTCTTGCTTTTCAAAAGAGAGAAAAGGAGGGAGGGAAGAGCAAGAGAAAATGCTGATCCTCTGTGAGGTTTCACACTAGTTTTTACTGAGGAAGAAAGTGATCTTGCTGTTATCTTTGTGAAGCCGGATAAAAAGGAATATGCAAGTACCCATATGTAAATACCTCCCTTCTTCTTATGATGTTAGAGTGACAAGCCTGACTCTGCTGCTCAAATTAAGTAAGGTTGTCTTTTTCCATGTCACTGATTTTGATCAAATGCTTTGATAAGGAGAAAAGGACAGATCCTTGTATTGCATAAATTGCTGTAACTCTGCTGACATCAGGCTAGTGGAAGGAGGCATGTTAAATTCATCACTGTTGGATTCTGAGCACTCCTGTGGCGTTTCATGTTAGGGCAAAGTTGGTGGAGCTGCTATAATTTGCAGTGGCGTGGCATGATGATTCCCCAGACTTCTTAATCTCGATGTGATATGGGATGCTTTGGGCAAATTGAATTTGGCCGTACGAGACAGAAGTTTTGGAATAGAACAGCCAAGGGCTGGTTTGTACCACAGTGAAGAGCTGAGGGCTATATGTGTGTGCTGTGTCAGGAGCCTGCGTCGTGCCGTGGTGTGCAACATGTGTTGTGGCATCGTCTGTCTGGAATTGAATCGCTAAATTACCCTGATGTGCTTCACATCAGCTGTGTGAAGCACTGTCCCATGTCGCACCATTTCCTAATCTGTATGTGACATTTATTCCCTAAATCCTCTTTTTAGACGATCTTAGAATTGTAGTGGGACTGTGTTTTGTATTCCCCACTTGCAAAGCCAGGTGCTGCACTTACTGCAAGTCCCACTTTGCACAGTTCCAAGGGAGCCATTAAACTCACTAAAAATAACTTAAAATAATCTGTAATGCTGTTAAAAAAACCGTCTTTGATTGTAAGAGACCTCAGGCTCTTCAAGACCACAACTGAGTGTTGCAGTCCCTTCAGGGAAGCAGAAATCTATACTTTTCATCATTTCCAGCCCTGCAGGCCACAGGACATGAGGCTGTAAAGTCTGGGTGATGGTGCAGCTGGGCTCCTCTGCTCCAGGAGCCATGAAATCTGAAACCATTACTGATAAACAGTCTCTGATCTTTCCCAGGGAGTGGGAATAAAGTAATTCTTTGGCAAAGTGACCCAGGGACAACCTGTTTTGTGGCAGAAAGGAAAGGAGTTTATTTTTTTGGTACTTTTTTTCTTTGCCTTTGGGTTGAAATGAGAAATCAAGGCTGTGCTGTTAAACTTGTGAGTGTATCAGGTTTTCCTTCTGGGGAGCTTTGCTCCAAGACAGAAAACAGTCAAGATTTGTAGAGCCCAGAGTCCCCAGTCTGGAAGGGCATGTGCTGAATTCTGGTCTGTGTAAGTAAACTCTAAGGACATCAACATGACAACTGCTGTTTTGGCCATCACGAGGGTTTTCCGGAGTTTGTCCTATAGAGCTTGACTTGTTTGTACGTAGGGTTATTGATGGGTGATGATAATCCTTTGCAGATCAGTACTTTGTTTGACTAAGGTGCTGTTTTAGCTCCCTCAGCTGTGTATTGTATACTGGAGCAGGTGATCCACGACTTGGAAAAACCTTTTTATTCGGAAATACTTGGTGTTCCCTGAGCCTTGCTCCCCAGGGCTCCATGTGGATAAGCACACCATCGCTAGTATTTCTAGCAGCTAATTTAAAGCTGTCTTTTAAAACTGATTCTTAGTGACTTCTGAATGAAATGTCCTTAAGATGTCTTATGGTCACATTTTGATTGGCAGTTTAGATTACTCAAGTACTAATTTTATAGCTTTCAATTTTCCAGAGCTGTAGTCCCATCTCAAACTCATTTACCTAGAACTTACCTGTAAAAAAATTGTAGGAAGAGAGGTCACACTGTTTTTTACAAATGCATTAGAAAAGTGAATCATGCTTGCTTTCCTATGTAAATATTTTAACATCAATTATTGGATAGATTTGCCATTAAGTCAAGACTTGGATTTTTGCTAATGCAGTAATGCTGTGTTGGAATGAATGTGTACTGTACCAACTGAGTTTATAGTCTGGCAGGTGTTTTTTGTTTGACTGATGTTCACAAATGTTCCTTTGAAAATTAGGTTCTCTGGTGAGTGAACATTATACTGAACTATATAATTATTGGTGAAACATTAAATAATTAAGAACCCTCTTTCTTCCTTTTTAAATAATTTAATTTGGACTATATAAGAATTTTCCTTATTGAATTAATTATTTCAGGGGCAATTTCCAGGTAAAGTACATTGGTTCTGAACTGGTATAACTGAAGCACTTGGAACTTTGTTGTAAATGCAAACTAAATCTGTGCTTTTCTCATTGCTTTCATGGTAAGCTCTGTTGATAAATTCTATTTCTTTTTGTGTGCTGCAAGTCAGTTGACCTGATTAAAAAAAAAATTACTAGTTGAACTTTGGAAACAATTCTTGCAAATACAAACTGCTCATCTCTGTATCTCATTGTGGACAGACACTGAGAGGGTCTCCCACAAAATAGCACTGTGAGAACTCTAGCAGGTATTCTCAATTTGCAAATGAGATGAGCTGGCCTGAAATCTCTAACCGGGCTCTGAAAGCTTGTTTTAGTTTGTTGTTAAAGAGAGCTCACTTGTTATTTTAACAAAAATCAAAGTCCTCTGGAGACAAATGAGACAAATGAGAAAATGCCTATGATTTCTCTTTGCCTTCTGACAGGTTTTTCAGGAGAACACATTATGGCCATTGCTTTCAGTACTGGGGTTATGTGGTGTTTCTCAAAGTGAAGCTGCTGCTACTGTGAGATGTTTAACTAGACATGCCCCTGACCCGCTGCCAACAGCATCCTCGTGCTTTGCAGTAAAGACTTCTGGATCTGCAGAAGTGGTACCACCTCAGTGACAGACCCGGCTGAGGGACTCGTTGCTTTGTGGGCATCTTACATTTGCCGGTGGCTGCACACGGGGACCCACCATCTGCTGGAACACACACAGCAGGTCCCAGCCCAGCCGGCCACCTCAGGCTTGATCTGAATGATCCTAACGTGAATCGTTGGGGCACACGCTCAGTTTCAGCCCCCGTAACGTTCAGCTTGTGGTTAATGATGTTCTGGCTCCGGGCCTTGGTTAATTGTCAGGCTGAGCTGGTTCTGAAGCAAGCCAGGAGTGGAAGGCAAGGCCCAGATCTCTCATGGTTCCTGAGTCATCCATCCATCCATATACATGTAATACATATTTATAAGTCACATTTAAAATGAGTAGTTGCTTGGATTAAATGCATTCAGACATATTGCATGGCTCTGTTTTAACCATCTAACAATATAATTCATTGCACACTTCACTACTTGCTTTATTAAAGCCAAACTTAAATGTGTTCAAAACAAACATATTGCTTTTGCATTTGAAATATTCATCTTTTAGTCCTGCAGTAGATTCATTATGACAGAGAATACTTCATTCCTTGATTACTGCTGTGAAAAGACACAATACTGATTCCCTAAGCACTCATCAAATATTCGATAGCTCAGAAATTCAGGAGGAGGTGATGGAATTCTTTTTCCTACAGGGAGGGCATATAAATCTATTTTATATTTGCAAAGAAAACCATCAGTGATTAGTTACTGTGTCTCAGGTACTCAAACAAATCATCTCTAAAGAAGTTAAAGTAAAAATGAATTTTAAAATAACTTTTAGCAATGCTTTCATCATTAAAATTAGCTCCATAATGATGAGTGATGTTGATACCTCGATCACTCAAGAGCTTTAGCAGTGCAGAGCTAAATTTTTAAAGGTAATTAGGTACTTGGCAGCAAATGTTCAACTAGCAGTATTTTCAAAAGTACATGGGATAAAAATCAAGGGGTTTACAGGCCTTTTCCTGGGTTGCCATTCTTAATTTTCTTTTCCAATGCTGATACTTTTCTAAGGTCATGAAAAAAATACTGTGTAGCCCTTTTAAATTTTAGATCTATGTGTGTGTTATTTGTATGTAAATGTCTTTAGTTCTAACTCATGTATGCAGAGATTTGTTTTTCAGTAAAATGAGTAATTGTGGCCTTGCTTTTTGTGAGATTTTTTGATAATAGTTCTTGGTGTGTTTCTTCAAGGAGATCAGTGACTTTTCACAGGGACCTAAATGAGCTGATCACAGAATAAATTGGTGGAACACCATCAAAGCCGTTGAATATTTGGCACAAATATGCTTTTTTTAATGTATATTTCTCAAACAACAGAATTCAGCTTTTAACTTCTCTTAGAAGCCTTTTTCTTTCCTCTTCTTCCCTTTCATTAACTGTTTCATGTGTTTGCCATCATAACCAAATAAATTCAGTGAATAAGTGCTTTAAATACAGTAGGTGTTGAGAAAACCATGTCAAGCAGGAGACGAGGGTCCCATGTCCTCATCTCAATTCCTGGAAATTCCCTAATTCTACCTTTCCCTTGAAAGTCTGAGCAAAAGTAGCTTGATTTTGAAAATGAGAATGGAGAAAGAGGTGAGCACTTCTCTTGGAACATTATACCCACCTACATGAAGCATAATTGGTGCTCCAGTGTTTAGGCAATATCTTAGAGGTGATTTGCAGCAGTTAAAATAACATGTGGCATCATTAACATGCAGGGCATCACCTAGAGTAATTCAGAGACTTTTCATTTATTTTAATAGACTTCAGATAGATGTAAAGACCTTAAAATTAAATTACAGTATTAATTCTTTTAATGGTTACATTAGAACCCATGGTGTTTTATTAGTAGTTGCTTATGAATAATAAAACTGTTATTATTGATTAGCAGTGTTATTTATGTATTAGTACAGGTGTATTTTTATTATCTTCATAACATGAAAATGTGTTCAGGCTAAAGCTGCTTACTCAGTGCCTACATACTATTAACTCTCCATGTAAGTGAAGACAAGCAAAACAGTTTGAAATGTGTCCTTCCTCACTAAGTCCAGTTTCTCAGCATTTTGAAGTGTTTCGGTCATTTCAAACCATTAGTTGTTACTAATAAAAGCTGTACCAGGGCCTTTAAGTGGTTGAAGAATAGTATAGAGGTTCAAAGTAGCTACTCTGACATATAAAGGCACAGTCAGAGTAGGTAGATATGGCCAGTACAGCACTGAGAGCACGTTTCTCTGAGACTCACCTTGTACAATACATTGTCATGCTGTACAGTAACATATGAAGCATCTCTGGAGCAGAAAACGGTTCTCCTAATTTTCCAGTGAATAAGTGGATAAAAAAATTTCAAAAGTGATTTTACATTGTGGAGAATTTAAATACAAAGTTTTGAAAGTTTCTAAAAGTCTGTTAGGACTTTCATTTGAGTTCAGTAAGTGAATGGCATGGAACAGCCTCCAGAGGTGGTTTGTTTAGCCAAAACATGCAAGTTCAGGTGCCTAACAACAGCATTCATGCTGAGCCAAATACTTGCACTGAAACCATTTTGATTGGAGGTGGGTTTGTGTAGAAGATAAAAATTCATGGAAGCTGTTTCTAAAAAATATATTCTACCCTTTCCATTAAAGAAAACAGAAATATTTTTTTTAACTAAGCCCAAAGTTCTGATTTTTATTTCAACTCATGTTGAAAGTTTCTTTGGGAAACAGGAATATTTTTGAATATTTTATGTAAAATAAGAAAGGAAGGGGAGAACAGATGGGGAATAGCTCTGTGAGTAAAATATATATCTATATATCTCCAGTTTCAATTTTGATGCTTATTGAGTTTGAAGTGCTTAACAGTGAGACTTTATTCTGATCCATACCATTGCCCAAATTGGTCATGTCTCTGATATTGTTTAAAAGTAAAATTGCTGTTTACAACAGAGATTCTTTAAAAAAATTAAGGTTTCTCGTAATAAGGTGCTTCATCCTTTATTTTAGTAGATAAATGAGCGGGCTGATTTTCAGGAACACTTAACAAACAATCCCTGATGAAATCTTGAGTTTACTAGAGAAGCTTCAAAAGGTTTTTAGCTGTGGAGGGTAATGAAGTTGTGAGATGGGCAGAGCTGCATCCCCTTCTTGAAGATCATCACTTGTGTGAGAGCAGAGAAGCAGGTAAGGAAAGGACAGACTGCAGGGGTGAGCCCTGGGACCTCACTGAGCAAAACCTATGAGCAATTTGGAGAGCACAGGGAGCTGGGCAGGGCTCAGAGCTGTGAGCCCAGTGATGTTCATCACTCAGTGCTGCTGGGCTCAAGAAATGAGGGCTTTGCTAGTGAGCTGAATTGCACTGAAGAAACACTGTTTCACCTGTGGGGTTTTTTTACCAGATAATCTTCAGTTCTCCAAACTTTCTGTCCACTGACAGCAGCAGTGATACACACCTTTGCTGCTGAGGTCACTGTGAGAGCCTGGGCTCCTGGCAATCCTTCATGTCAAAGCCCATGCAAACACAAGCAAAGTTTCTGTTGATGTGCAGGGTGCTGTGGGTTCGGGCTCTCATTTCACACATCTGCGCGCTTGTCATGGCTCATCATGGGAAGGAACACGTGGCTAAATCTGTGAGTGCTAAGAGCAGAGGTGTTCACACAGCAGCCTGAACATCCCGAGCAAGCGTGCTTGGAGGAATGAGGTACAAATGTGTGAGCGAAAGGTGGGCTGGATTTGGAGGCACAGGCTGTCAGGGCGGCTGAAACAGATCGTTCTTGGAAGCAAACACATCGTTCCGCTTCTGCTTGCCTGTGTTCTGCCAAGAGGCATTTGCAGTCTCTAGATCATGATGGCTGCAACCTGCTGTGTTGAAACTTTTCTATCCACAGGCTGACTGTGCAGCGTAGAAGGATAATCTAACTTATGCGCGCTTATCTTCTTCAATGCCCAAGCAATCGTCTTCCTTTCCCTGCTTCTCTTCAGCTCTATGAGCTCATTCATGGTATTTTCCAATAAGGCAGAAAGCCTGATGTTGTCAGATGACCTCCAAAATGCAGTACTTTCAATTAAAGCCTTTTTGTTAGATTAAGTTTTAAAGGATATGAGCTGTACAGAAAGTGGTGCCATGCAGTTCTTTTTACAGTGCAGAGCGAAATACCAGAATGCACAGAGAGTCTTTGGCTTTTATTTTGTTTTTAATCTCAGATGTATCTACAGAAATGAACTTCCAAATTGTCTGAAAAAAATGTAATTGAAGGTAAAAATTGGAATTAGATTTTTTTTTTCCCCAAAAGCATTGTAAATGCTTTTTTAACTGTGCAGTCTGAAACTATAACTCACAACTTGTGCCATCGCCTCTGGTTTGGATGCAGCAGGAAGGAGGGCAGTAATAATGGGGATGGCTTGTTGAGTGACTTCTGCTTTTTGTGATAAATCACAGTCCTTTGCTCACATTTATTTAGTGGAAACATCACAATTGTTGATGCTGGGAAGGAACTGCAAACTTTCTTGCTGTTGAGAGGACTTGGACTCCAAAGTTGTGCAATGCTACAAATTTGAAAAATACTCTCTGTATATTTTATGGGGTCTCTCCTTGATGTCTTGAGCTATCTGTCATAACCATTAGTGAGAGCTGGTTGTGTGCATTGCATGGGGAATAGATCTCTGTGCTCTTCTAGTTTAATGTTCATTTGAATGTCAGGATCACTATCTTTCAGTTTACAGCATTGTAAATGTTTTTGACCTGCAGTTTTTTTGCTTTCTCAATGATTCTTAATTGATTAATGTATTGCAATTAATCCCAAGTGGGATGCCATTATTAACTTGCTCCATTAAGTTGCATACCAATTTGTTAACATTAATTCTTGTAATTGTCCCCTTACATTTCAGTGTTTTTATTTTAATAACTTGCCCTAGAACCTTGATCAGCACACATTTGTGTATTCTTTTGCCTCCCTTTCCTTTCTGTCACCCTTGATGTTCAAAAGTGGATTCACGTTAGGAATATTTATAGTGTCTAATGTCAGCATCTTGAGCACAGTAATTTACTTCTCTGTGATTTAAAAATATCCTGCCTTAAAAAAAACAAACACACTTTTGTAGCCATGCCATGAAATTTTTTACATTTATAGAAAAATGTCTTGTGGAGTTTTCATTACCAAACTTCTGAAAATGACACTTAGATGTCTAATATGTAAAAATTACAGTTGTCAGTCTGTAATCTCACCCCTTCTGTGGTTCAGGAAGATTGATGCTCAGGAAGTCTACTGATTATAACCGTTAGACTAGAAAACAAATTAGTTCCCTAACTACAGTAGTACATTTTTCATTTTGCTCTCTGTTGTGCATTGTTGATGCATGACTTGGTGACTTTGTCAAGCATCACACAGCAGACCTAGAGCTGAGTGCTGGGACAGCTGGGACAAAGTGGAGGGACCCCCAGATTTCAGGCAGGCTCCATTCCTCACCTTTTGTCTGCTCTAGGGAAGGGGCAAGAGCCCCTTGTGGAGTCTCTCTTGAGTCTCTGAGCATTGAGAAGCCATCAAACGTGGCTTCCTTGCTGCAACTAACTTTTCTCTGTGATAGCAAAGATTGCTTTGTCCCCGTCCTTCTTACGTGCTCCAAATATGGTGCATTTTGACTTGACCTTTTTATTTAAGAAAAAGAGAGGAAAAGAGAAGCTGTAAATTAAGCATCTATTTCTTGCTGTCCAAGTCTTCAGGGAGTTTTGCTAGAATTGATCCTAGTTACAGAATCACAGGAAATGTAAAGCTGTGCATTCATCTTCTTTCCTCTCTCCCAAACACAGCAGCTGCCGCTGGTGAGTCCCTGTTTTCTCCCAGTTGTTAAACATCCAGCCCGGATTCCATGAAGATAGTTTTTTATGTCTGTCTGCCTATTTTTAAAATTTAATTTGATTTCTTTTTTCTTATAAAAACCACAAGCAACGAACAGGCTCTGTAGTCATCCAGTACTCATACCCATTTGTCTCTCAGAGGCTTAATCAAGTATATTACATGTGGCTTACATTCATGGGATGCAGGTGGAAAAATCTAGCATTTCAAACAGGAAACTGCAGTTCTCCAGTTCACGTGTTGCCCTGTTCTTCAGGATTTTGCTCAGAATTTGTGTACCCCTTAGAAAAATTACACCTGTTTTCACCCTCTGTATCTTTTATGACACTGCACAGTCTTCATATGTCTCTGGTTACCAGTTAGTGTTATGGCACAGTTTGAGCGAAGGTGAGCACAGGATCTATTCATAAATGATTGCCTAGTTTCACTTTGGGCCATAAAAGAGAGATTGGTTGTAAAGTCTGAATATATAAAATAGATGGGTAAAATTGGGGCTTCCTTTCCCTTTAGATCTTCTGGCTCAGATGAAAAAGTTATTCTTATTAAATATAAGCTGTTCTGCCTGAAGAATTATTACTGTAGTTCCCAGATATAACAGTGCCAGGTTTCTCCTGGTATTGGCAATAATAAACAATACAAGCTTCACACAGAATTTCCTGGGTAGCATGCCAAATGTTCTAGAAAACCTTCTCGGACAGCACCTAATACATTTTTAATACAAATAAAACATAATTCTTTCGTCTTGTTTCAGTTTGATCCCTAAGGTAGAAAAAGTATACCGACTATGCATAATTGATGTGTTTGTTTGAAGTGTTTACCCGGATACTCCATTCACAAAGTCTCTTTTTGCTAATAGGCAGCTGTGAGATGTAAGAATCACTTAGGGCTCAAATTGTACAAATAAATGGAACGTGTCATTTTTGCACAATCGGTGAGGTGGTTATGTAGTCATCCCAATGGTGTCTTTGTCTGCACTGCCCACACCATCCATCCTTAATCAAGTCTCAGAATAGATCCAGCTGAAATGTCAGTGTTTTTCCCAGACTGGATGTGATGGGAAAGCATGAAAGCATGCAAGGGAGGGAAGAGGAGTGGTTGGGAGCAGAGGGTGCTGCCCACCCCTTCCGGGGGTGTCATCGGCATGGATTGGTGTCAGGTTGGCATGTCCATATAGGCACCACCCCTGTTATTACCAGTGATATGTGTGGTTTCTTGTATGATTCCCAAACATTACCCATGATGCAGAGCAGGTGTGCAGGAAAATTTCCCTCAGTAATTTAATTATAATCTGTCCTAAATTACTGTAAATCCAGTGTTACAGGTTACTGCTGTCGGATTGACTTGCTGCTAGTTTTTGTTGTCTGTAGTTTCTGTGCTGCAGGACAAGTATGGCAGAGATGATTATTGAGGGTTTTCTGAGCCTGTGGTTTTCTTTCCGGAGGGTCAAAGAAAGGCAATGAAAGTAAATCAGAGTCTAGTCTGGTCCCTTCTTGATGTCTTTGTACAGAGGCAGACATTTGTATGTATGGCTGATGGTTTAGCTGATAATGCTGATGGCATATCACCCCCTGAAATAATTCTGCAGCCGAGATGGCGGCTTGCCCAGAGAAATCCTTATATCTTATGTTTTACCTCCTGTGAGTCTAAATCAGAAATCTTCAAGTTTGTGGTGTGGAAATGAGGGTGCGTAAACCTGGGAACACTTTTACAGCATAACTTTATAGTAGCTTTCAGATGTATCTTTTACATCTGGGATTCACTGAGGAGCACACTAATTTAACTGAGGTGATGAGTCCGAAATGAGCTCATGGTTTGAAATGAAATGAGGTCCTGGTTTGAGTAATACTAGACCTCATTTTGCTTTAAGTTCAGCTGTGCTTATATCAGAGTTCCCAGAACAAAACCAGCACAGAAGCTGGAATGTGCTCTTACGCTCTCCTGGAGATAGAGGAGAGTCAAAGAATGCCAATCACCATTTTATCCTATGCTGAAAATCAGAATATGTGTTAAATAAAGATTGCTTAAATCTGTTCAGCACCTCTGAAGAGTGAGTTTTGATGGAGCAGGATTTTTCCTATGAGCTTATGGTGTTTGCAACTGTTTCACAGCTCTGAGAAGCCAAGGAAAAGCTGCCTGGCTGACACCATCAGAACAAGTGTTTAGCTGCTGATTGTAACAGTACCATTTCTGTGCATCAAAAATGCATTGTAATGTGGTCATTACCAAGAGCAAAGAGACTTTCTGAAAGAGGGTATTGGTTTTGCAACATCTCTACTGTATAAAATGAAGCCTAACTGGAGATTTAGCAAACTGTTCTTTATAAGTAAAGTAAAATGATATGCCACATTAGAAAGTAGCTCGGTTATTAGAAAGCTCAGTCTTGCTCCTGATAAAATGGATTTTTTTACCATAAAATTCATCTTTACTTGCTACAAGAATATTGCTAAAAGAGATTAACTTTGGATCTCAGCGTATTTTACAGTGTTTCTCATGTTATTTTAAGGCTGTAAATATATTAGCTGATCTATAAGCTTCACTTAAGTTACTGCTTTCTGGGTTTTTGAAGAAATAGGATCATGTTATGCAGGAATCAGGATGATTGAATTAAATCACCCCCTTTGATATTTATTTTCCCTTGGGATCATGCTTACCAGATCAATATTTAAAAACAGCTATATGGGTAAGCGTTGATTAGAAAGCAAAGCTTCATAACCCTAACAGCTAAGCTAGCAAATTTTTTTTGGAGCATTTTATCCGTGGTTTGTATGGCATTATCCACATGCCTGCACATTAGAAGCAGTCAACATAAAATTATTTTCTTACTCCTTCCTCCCCCCTGCCTACCTTGCCACCTGGCAAACCTTTTTTATCATATCTAGATCCTATAAAAATATCTAACAGGATTCGAAATGCTCTTGTGTGAAACATGATTAGACTGCATCAATCACTTTTCAAAGATTTTTTTCCCTGCATTTTGTATTCTAAACTGCTAAAATCACACTTTTTTTATATCCTGCTGCATTTCATGGAAGGCATGAGCAGACAGATAGTTCCCCATCTTGGGTGAACCAGTCTTATTAAATACTCTCCTGAAGTGCATACCAGTCAAATTAAGCTTTAGGTTAACGTTTTGGAATGCTCTCCTCTTGCCAACTCATTACCAGTGATGTGGCTAAGCAAACTGTTGCCTTCTGCTATTCCAGATATCTACAGAGATTTATTACATTTCAGCTAATAAGCTTACCTTCCCTAATAGCATGCAGCCCACCCCACCTTATGGCTTGACTTGTCTCTGCTCATAACTTGGGCAGAGAATTAAAGGCCAAAAGTAAAGCTGGCTTTTAAACCTGTCTGGATAGAGCTGTTTGGGGATGCCTGTGTTGTGGATGGGAACATGCATCACTTTGGAGTCTGAACTCACTCATTACCTAGACCAGCTCTGCACTACCCCTCAAGTTGATAGCAGTACCTCTCTGTGGACAGATAGTGGTGCCGGATGAGGGTGATGCCAGGGCAGGTGGCACCACCTTGGTGTGCTGCAGAACCATCTGGGCACTAGAGAAACTTTGGTCTGTGCATGCAGTACAGCTGGCTGTTACCACACCTGTCTAATGGAGTTGTTGAAAGATTGTATAAATCCTTGCTGAGCTGTGGAGATTATCTCTGTCAGCTGTTCTTGTGTCAGAAGCCATTTTTTTTAATGCTGCATTTGTGTCCTAAGTGCCCAGCCTATGCCTGCCTTTGAGGAAGTGCCCTCTTTCTTCCTTGGTTATTGCTTGCATTGCATCTGGACCATATAACTAGTGTCTTGACCCTAAAGGGAGGAGATTTTTTTTTTATTCCTTCCTTGGGCAGTGGTACTTGGTGCCCTCAGCTCTGAAAAACCTCTTATCCTCAAAGCAGCCAGTGGTGTTCCTCATATGCATGTAACACTGGGCTGGAATTCAGGCTGTGTTGGGTCCCAGGCATTTTGGGTAGGATTGCCTGTGCAGCCTGGCAGTGAACATGTCCCTCTGTGCCAGCCCTCTGTGGATTGCCCTCACAGAGCACTGGCATCTTAGCTCACTCCATCCGAGCTCAGGCTCTTGGCAGGGAAAAACCAAGTGTGGGTTGTGGTGTCAGTCACAGGTGGTTACATGAAGGTGGTGACATCAAAAGACCGTGCAGCCTGCCAGGTTTTAAGAAGAGAGATAAGAAACTTTCTTAGAGGTGGGTGCCAGAACTGGGGTCATGGCAAAGCATGTGCCAGGAGCCTGGATGGTCCAGCTGACTGCCACAGAATTAGTGATCAGATCATAACCAGCGTGCATGATCTGTGGACACCCAGGAGTTAAAGTGCTGGGGTGTGAGAAGGAAGAAAAAAGAATAAGGAAACACCTCAAATTAATAGCCAGGTTGTCTGGTGAGCAGATTCAGAGAGGAGGAGAGGAGATGGAAGACTCTTCCTGAGAGTATTCCTGTGTACACCCACCTGCAGGAAGCATCTTCACTGCTCTGGGTCAGGCTAGACTTGTTCAAAGAACACCTTTTGTTCTAACTGTGTTTTAAGTTTTGTTTTAAATCTTGTTCAGTTGTATTTTATTCTTTCTCTCCTACCTTTCCCTGAGATTTTGAGATTCTGGCAATTTTGAAGTTAGATCCTGTGTAGGAGGAGGGCTTCCTGACCAGAGACAGAGCTTGAAAACCCCCTCCATAGATGGGTCACGCTCCACAGGAGCACTGGAAAGCTGTAAGAAGCCTGTGGAGAGGAGGCATGAAGGCTAGAGCATCCTGAGGAGTTCTGTGGCTTTAAGACTATCACCTAGTCGCAGTGATTGAATAGCATTCACTTTGCCACTGCTGAAATGTAGAACATCTTGAAACAAGCATACATGTCATGTTAGTTTTTGTGTTTCTTTGTATTTCGAGAGGAAGAAACTGCTGCCACAAACTGAATGTTTCCCAGGCTTTTAATGCACTTGTGTTCTAAGTGCTGTTTTTCTGCACACAAAATTTCCACATTTCCTTTAAACTATATAGCTATGATACTTGTTGAAGTGTTTTTGTAAGGAACCGAGTGAGCTGTTGGGTCATGCTAACCCAGTGCAAAATAAACATCTCGATGTGATCCTCACTGTTGTGTGTAGTGTTACACCAGATGAGATAGGCCGAGGTGAGCTGTACTTTTGTTGCTGCAGGAGGTTGAACAGTTTAGAAGCAGCTGAGAAAAAAATTGCAGGCCACATACTGCCGCTCTTAATTCAGTGGCTTGAAGGAGATTGAGATGGACTGCCTCATCTTACCTGCTTCTTGGAGCTCTACTGCTGCAACTGCCCCACAGTTGGTAGCCACCCTGGCTCAAAGATGGGGCTCGGGGTGCACCCACGCTGGAAGCCCACTGGCTCTGGAATCTTTGGCAATCCTGCAGCTGGTATCCTTGGCACCCTGTCTGCTGGAATCCATGTTTCCCCTGGACAAACCCACTCACCATCCTGGATAGCCAAGGCTACTTCTTTCTCCTGTCTCCATGAAGAACATCCAGGGGGGTGGACGGGCACAGGGACTTCCTTGGGGAAGCAGGAGGTGGAGAGGATGAGGTGGGAGAGTTGTGCAAGGGTGCTCAAGGGGGTAAGTGGAACGGTTTGGGAAGGGAGGATGCTGTAATGTTGGAGGAGACAGAAACAGCTCACTGGGTGGGAAGAGAACGAGGAGGATGTGGCGGGTGGGTGATGGAAGAGGGAGGCAACTCAGACATGAGAGCGGAGGCAGAAGTGAGGAGAGTCTGAGGATTAGTTGGTGCTTTCTGCCTTAGGTACCGTGAGCACTGAATTGTGCAAGTTCATAGCATTTTCCAAAGCTGCACACATCTGCAAGAATTTAAACGACACTGAAAATTTACAAAATATAAGTAAAAATGGAAGAACTTGCTTGAAAGAAACTTAGAAATGCAAAAATGTATCATGGTTGTCCTTTTGTGCTGGAAAGCTATTAATGAACACCACTGGTTTAATGTTGTGTTTATGTACCACAAAGATGCCTGGAAGCCCGAGAGCCCTCCCAGCCCGTGACTGCTGCATTAGACATGGGGAATTTAGTGTAGCAAAAATTCCTGCTGCAGTTTTGGGAGATCAGCTCACACCAGCTTCCTTAAAAATGAGGTAAAAGAAATGGCAAACAAACTGTGTTAGAATTTGATTTTTCAAAGCATGAGATTAAAAAAACAATCTGCCCTACAACAATTTGTTTTCACTGGATTTCTAATTTAATTGTGAACTGAGGTGTGGTTGTCATTAGGGAAGTGACTGTGTGACTTAATTGACATTTCTGCATCCTTTGTGTTTGTGACTCATAGATGCCGGCTTGAGTCATCTGTACTGCCGGGCTGGAGGGAGCCCAGGGCAGTGCTGGGAGAGAAAAAAATGAGGACTTTTCATGTGGAATGAATGAAAGATGTTGGGAAGCTGAGACGATTCCTTTTCTTCATTTTAAGGGAGTGATTGATGTGACCCCTCTCACCAAAATCCTTTGTGTTGGCTGGAAGAGAGGAAAAGGCTGGAAATCTCTGCTGCATCCCAGGCAAGCTTAGCTGGCACAATCAAATTAAACCCCTGCAAAATGCTGGAGTTCCAGATGTCCATCTGAGCTGTTCCCTTCCACCCTTTGCATTTTGCCCAGCACATTTTGCTTGTTTAGCCACCAGATTTCATTTAAAAAAAAAAAAAAAAAAAA
>VZRE01004774.1:1227674-1369875 GCA_013396775.1 Cephalopterus ornatus | reverse complement strand
AGAAAAATGAGAAAAGAGTAGCTGAAGACATTTTTTTCTCATTTGCACACTTCTGTACCAAATTCAAGCCAGGAGCAGAAGAAAATGAGAGCCAACTTCCATTTGTGTTTTCACAGTTTTGAGTTTAGCCTCTCCAAATGTGTGAAGCTGTACATCAAGGAGTGGGTGTTGTAGGATGATCTGGCTGTAGTGCTCATTATATTTTTTTTTCTTTTCCTCCCAACTTAGGTCAAAATGGTTATTTTTTTACCTAAAAAATCCTGTAAACTGAGCAAATCTTGAAAACTCTGAGAGACCCAACTCCTCTCCTCCCTCCACCCCACCTTTTTTTTTTCTTTTTTTTTTCCTTTTTTTTTTTAACTCAGATGGTGAGAACAGTTTATAACTGATGGCAGTTTTTATAAAATAGCCTCCATCCTGATAAAATGTTACCCCCTGGTGTGTCATTTTTCCAGCTGAACTACTGGTAGGATTGAAAGATCTCGCACACTGCTGCTTAAATAAGTAGACTACATGCCCTATGAAGAAATCATATTATTTTCTCAAAGGAGAACAAGTAGGCTCAGTGCACCGAAATTGCTTTAAATAAACTTGCAGCTCCTCTAGCCCTTTTTTGCGCAGCTGCAGATGATAAAGTCTATCAATCAAGCTTTCCCAGCTTTGAGAAGCTGCCGCTGAAGCTGCCTCTCCTCTGTGTTGCAATTACATTTTTGTCTTTTACAGAGCTTTGTATCTGAGATATTCTATTGCTCCTAATCAGATTGTGCTTTTGGGCTGCACATACCTTTTGTTTTTCCTTAGATATATGTGTATGAAGATCTTTCAATAATTTGTTAATTGAATCTGCTATTCACTTGCAGTAAATTAGCTGCATTCGTGCAAGAATGCTTTGGGGAAATTAATTCTTAACTTATCAATGGAGAGAGTCAAAGTTTGGGCAAATGAGTGCCTTACAAAAAGAAAGGAAAATACATTGCTGGCTGTTTCTTACCATCCTGCTGGTTGCAAATCTTGTGACAGTGAATGGAAGTAATGCTGTGGAGGGGAAGCTGCAGAGTCTTCCTCAGCCCGGTGATCCGATCAGTCGCTGCCAGCAGGTGTACAATGCACGATCAATGTTTCTGTCTGCTAACAAAGAAACTCAGTGTGCAGGGACACAGAGTACTCTGAGCTGAGTTATTAAGCAGACTTAACTCTACCTCTGAGTTCCTCAGTCTTGCTTTTTTTGAGGCAGTCTCCTGTATCAGCACACTGCACCAAGACGCCGGCGCAGGTTCTGTTGTATGTTCTTCTGCGGTGCCAGTGCCGTGCCTTCGCTCTTCTTAGGACATGGATATTTCAGCCAACCTTTGGTGTAAAAGAGGCTGTTTATGCTGCTTGTGTTTTCAAGCATCCCTACTGGACATAATGAAAGGAGAAGTTGCTGATCAACAACCTAGTTTGTCCCATCCTTGTCCCAGGATGTCTCTAACTAACTCAGGTCCAGAGGCTGTGACGGAGGGGGTGAGTTAAAGGCTGAGAGGAGCAGTTGCAATCAGTGGCATTGAACTCAACCAAAGATGAGGGACAGCCAGAACACCTAACCCCAAAGTCAGTTCAATAGCTTTTAAAACCATTTTGGACTTTAAAAAAGTAAAGGAAAAAGTGCAGCTTCCTCTTTGGCACTGTTACTTAATATCTCAGTGTAGATACCCTCCAAAGCTCTAGTGAAATATGAAGTTAATACATCACTAGCAAGCTTTCAGTCAGAATGATGTATTATTCAAAGTGGAATTAGCTAGAAGGATCAATGCACACCCATTACCCTATTTAAAATAATCATTGGAAGACTCATTTAACTTCCCCCCCCCAAAAAAAACCCACAATGAATGAGACATTTAGGAACACCCCCTCCTCCAGCATATGCACCTCTATGACTTCAGTATATTTTCATTCATATCAGGATTATTAACACCTGAAGGCAAAAACCTAGATTTAACTCAACAGAGTTTGCCTTCAAATCACTGAACCTGAAACCAGTTGCCATAGGCAAAGGCAAAATCAGCTCTAATGCACTTTTTCAAAAAATCAAAGGTCATGGTAGTATCTGTGTGAAATAGTGCATGTGCCAGCATAAGGTGCAGTGTCACATTTTGCCTGGGTACCTGTTATTCTCTCTGATTTTACACATGAGCAGCAACTTGAAGTATTAAGGGGGCTGTTTCCATTTCTTGTTTTCCCTTACAAATATATTCTGCAGGATACTACTTTGGGCAGTCCATTCATTACACAGCAAATGCCTTCTGCCTCCCAGCTCACCTCTGTCAGGCTGCAGGCTCTTGGCCACATTTGTCCTTTTGCATCGACTCAAACGAGAGATGTGCAATTATAGCTTATATGGGGGAGATGGAAGAAAATATCATCTGTGGAGGAGCAGGAATATATCATTCTTGGATCATTTAGTGCTTGTGGAGGTGAAAAACTTAGAGCACCAAATCTAGCTTATCATTATGTCAGGAGCTTTGTAGGCATTTTCTTGGCTCCACAGATATCTCAGTGTGCTGTAGTGTCGACCAGTATGCCTTCTCACCCGTCAGTTCTCCTGAAAAGTCCAGATGAGTATTTCCTACTTTATTTCAAAGCAAAGCACATGTAAACTTTTCATATCTGTTCATCCACATTCCAGATCCGGCTGAAATATTTCACTTCCTTTTATTCAGAAATGTTTAAGAAATGAGATATTTATCCACAAGCAGATTTTGCAATGTGGACTTCAAAAGGGAGAGAAGTGAGAGGTGAGACAATGGACATAGTGCAGAGTAGAAGGGTGGGGACCACAAAGCCAGGATGTGTGTCCTTTCCCAATGCTGCAGCCCGGTGCGGGAAAAAGAATTGTTGTGCAGAGGGGTTAGGAGTAGGGATAGCTAGCCCTGAAATTATTTGGCCCCAGAGATACAAATTTGAAGAGTTTCACAAGCAATATCCCTAGTACTTTCCCGTTACTGAGAAAAAAAGTGTTTCTTTTTATGGCAATTATCTTGGATTCTTTGAAATCCTGTTGCTGTGATAGTAAAATATATATTGTGTGACACAATGTTCACATTAATGGGATTCTTCTAATTTCTTTTCTAAGCCAGTGAAAATCAGGTCCTTTCCTGTAGAGATTGAGGACTGGCATCTGTCCAACACCACTGAGCTGATAAAAGAATAAATTGTTTAACCATGTTGATTGTCCTGAAACACTACAGGACAATTTAATCTATGCGACATAGTTAATTTATAGTAGTTTTCTTTTTCTTCTCAGTTGTTTGTACAGGGTGTTTGGAGACCTGGGTATTTGGCTGGTGAGTTGTGTATCTTTACCGCAAACTGTATGGGAGCTGAAAGTGCACAGTTGGGGGAATATTACCCCTGACTTTCACCATTGTAATTGAAAGCAGAGTTTGACACATTGGCATCTCTCTGTGTCAGCCCCTGTCACTGGCTTCAGCTGCCACGGTTAAGTATGTAGTCATTCATCCTTGGCAGACACCGTCCTTTACAGCACGAGAGGATGGTCTCTGGATGTTAATGCCACAGCAGTCTGGGAGCAGCTGGCTATATCGAATTCAAGGCATGCAGATTGTCTTGGCCATTTTACTTAGCAGATGGGTAAGGCTTGATAGATTGAAGATTTAGTTTCCAAGTCAAGGGCCAAATGTTGCAGTGGGAGAGAAAAGTAAATTATATCACTATTCGGAGGGGAAAGGCTCAGGTACTGTATCACAAAATTGTTGCCATCCATTTTCCTCTGCCTTGAACAAAATGCATGTCATTTCACCTCTCAATATAGCCGACTATGGCATTCTCCTTCACTTTGAGATGCTTTGCAATACTGTCTGTGAGCCCATTTAATGAGCTTGAAAGCAGTTGCTGCAAATTTATGACAGTTTAATGTCTAAATGCCAGATTTTCTTTAAGGTGGAAATGAAAGAGAAATTTGTATTTCGTATCAACACAAATAGGTGGGTTTTCTTCAGTTCTGTTTTCCCCACACCCTTTTTTTTCCCATCCAACGGATCTATTTAAACATATTTTTAAAAGGGAAGTGTATTCCTTACTCCTGAGCTGTTCAAGCAATTAATATTCACCTACTTCTCACAAGGTGACTGGTGCCAGTGATCATTAGAGAGCTTTGTGGTGTTTCCCTGAGCCTTTCGTGTGTTGGCTGGCGGGAGGATAACCTGGTTTTCCAGGATGCTGCCCGGAGTGAAGGGGAAGGGAGTCTGACCCTTTGGGCAGGGGTCTTATAAGTAAAGTCTGGTGTTGCTGTGTGACCTAACTGCCTCACTATATATTTGGGGCTTCCCCTGTTTTTATTTGTTACTGTTTCTGAAATAAGCATCGCAAGCTCAGTATTTTTGCCAGAGATCTTTTTTTATTGCTTTATAGGACTGTTTCCAGCAGAAAGACAGGTCGTAGATTACTTGCATGACTTTAGCATATGGCTTAAATTATATAGCATGTTATACAAATTTTACCACTTTACAGCTCTGCTGAGTTGTGAGAAGTCAGAGTCTTCAGGAGGTTCTGAGTTTGTCCTATAAAATAATCAGACGAACAGAGAGCTTTAGCTACTTCATATACAGTGAGCGATAGAGAATGAGAACTGGTTGGGACGTTTTAACTCTTTAGGTCACACTGAGCTTAGTACTGCTGTAACACAGGGGCTTTCCATAGAGTACTACCTTACCCACTACAGTCTGTTTCTACACGCTGTGTCTTGGTGCCCATACTGGCATGGACAGCCTGGCTGAGGTGCTGTGTGTCCTCCTTGCACTCCTACTCTGCTTTTTCACTGGAACTGTCCTCTTTGGAGCAGTAATAATGTTATCCTGAGAAGGTGCTGAGCTCCCTGGTCTGTCCGTGGGGGTAGAGCTGTAAAAACAGCACTTTTCAAGCAAGGGGACAACAGGTTGTGCTGCTGAGAGGTGTTAACACTGTTGTCAATAGAATTCATTATTTGATCAACCTTGTTCACTGAGGAAGGAATCATTTCTCAGTCCCTGGATCAGATGTGGGAGCTGTAAGTCTAACCTGTCTCAAGTAATGATTTCCACCATGACTTCATGTGAAAAACATCTCTAGTTTATGACTGCAGAATGGGGTCACTTGTGTCTTGCCTTTTCCTATATTGCAAATGTTTGTTTTGTTCATTGCATTAACATCAAGCCATTTGTTCTGTTCGGAATGGCATGTGCACCAGGTATCAAAGTCACCAAAGGGTGCAAGAAACAAAGAGATTTTGCTTCTTCATGTCATGTTCATCCCATATTTACCCTGTGGTGAGAGCTCTGTTAGCACAGAAAACTGCTTAATGATATCTCTGTGTTTGTTTTTCCATTGTGCTTAGCATGATAGTTACCTGTTTATTTCTGCTGAAGAGGATTACAGGCATTTTTCAATTATAAATGGTGCACACAAAGCATTATTTAATCTGTTTTCTTCAGACCTATAGAGTGTTAGTCAGTCTTGAGCAAAAGCATCTTGTTCAAGAAACAACATTTGCAGTAGTGGTACTGTGGGTATTCTAGGGCAGTTTCAGGACGCTTTTCCATCTGTCTGTTAATACTCACTGAGCAGCAAGCTCGTGGCCAGCAGCATCACAGGTTTGTGTTTGTGCCTGAAATTCCTGTGCTTGAGAAGTTGCCATTCGTGGTGTTTCTTCTGTGCTAGGGTCTTGAAGGAGAAGGGGGAAATTCATGACTCTTCTGTCACAGGAAAAGAAAAACTTTGCCCAGCTTTGGCAGGTGTTTGTTGGGTGAAGCTCAAGTGCCAAGACCCAGTTGCAGTTCTATGATCTTACTCTTGTAGCCAAGGCATCGGCAGAAACGTGGCATATAAAATCAATCTGAAGAATTCATTGCTGTTTTGCTTCAGGATATATTCATAAGATAATAAAAATACACTGCTGTAACACATATTATATAACAAAGAAAGATAAAAGCGGTTTGCAGAAGGATATAAGCTCAAGCTTCATGACATGGAATCATAAAGCAGGTCAGAAGGACACTTCTTATTCTGGAGATTTTTGTCCTTTTTTTTTTCCTTCAGCTATTTTTTGCCCTTCCTTTCTTTTGAGTATCAGCTGTTGTCAGAGACAGGATTCTTGTATGGGTGAATCTCTGATCTCTACCAGCGTGGTAGCTGCAGGCCGGTTAAACGAGAGACGTACAGCAACGGGGATAGAACTTGACATTTTGGGTTTCAGAAACCTCCTTTTCTCTGTGAACACAGCCAGAAAAAGGATACAGAGAAGTGCAAAAAAAAAGAGAGAGAGGAAATTCAAGGCGGGATTTTTGGTTTGGGGTTTTTTTTTAAGAATTTCAAGAAGAAAAAGATGTGAGAAAATTTTTGTTCTGAAGTCTGAACCCTTCCACAAAATGAGAAAACTTTTAGGCACTTTTCTAATGGTCTTGCTAAGATCCTGAAACAGTTGTAGTGAAGTGCGAGGGAACCATGTGAGAGTATAAGGAAAAAAGAGGGAAAGCATCTGGAAGGAAAATATATCCCATACAGGTCTGAACTGACATCTCTGCAAGTGATACTTGTTTGAATGTGGTTTTAAAGGAAACATGAGATTCCACACCTTATACCCTTGGAGAAAACGTGATTACAGATGCGTGGAGCATTTGCTTCCCAGCCCCCAAAGAAATAACGTGCCTCTTGATTTCAGGCTATTGAAGAACACAGTGCATTTGCAGAATGTGCTATCAAAAAGACTGTGTGCATCTGTACAGTCAAACCACCTCAGCAGATTAAAGGGGCGCTGCTAGGACTGAGGTTAAGGATTGATCTACTTTGACACAAAGTCCCAAAAGGAAGAGCTCTAACCTTTAGGATTCTTTCTATCTATTTGCTTTCTTCAAACTGATTGCAGCTGTCACCAGAAATAAAACCAATGTAAACAAAATAAAGCTCTTTACTGCTTATGGTTAGGCAGCAATAAATATAACATTGTTTAAGTCCAGTGCAAGGTTTTCTTACATTCTTGTGCTTAATTGCTGGTAGCATTTTAATGATTTTTTTTTTTTAGTGGATTTTTTTTTTGTGAAACCTGGTAAATGGAGAAGATGCAGGAATGTGTTTCGCAACAGGCTCTGTATTTTCGGTGTTTGTTGTTGACTTGTCAGATGCCAGACAGAACCTACAAAGTGAGTCTTTGGGTCCACTGTGCTGTAATTATTATTTACACAGGATCCAAAGTCTACAGAGCACCCCTTTGGGCATATAAAAGTTCATGCTTCAAAGAGCTTACAGCCTTCAGGGCTAATAGTATTATGTCCAGTAACATCTAAGCTGTATATATTTCAAAGCTGCTTTCTCTACTTTCATAATTTTATTGCATTTCTTGCCCTAGTTGATCATTGCAAGTTCTGAAGTATTGTGATGAGAAAAGGATTTTCAATTTCCATTTACAACACCAAACCAAACAATTTTGTCTCTAGAGCAGTGCATGAAAATGCATCCAGAACACAGCAGAGTAGTTCAAAGGCCAAATAAACAGAAAAAAGAAAGGTGGTTTGTTGTGGTTTATCTCAATGTAGTTGGCTGAGAAGATGATGAGGTTTCTAAGATTCCTGATTAGTCATGGGGAGGAAGGACGAGAAGAGATGTGATTGTGAAACTTGGGCAGTGGATTCCAGTTTTCTTGTCTGGCCTTTAAATTTCTGATATTTTTTACAATAACACATTTTTTGGATGTGCTGTTGTCAATTATGTCCTCTTCCTAAACAGGAGCTCCAAGTTGATTCTGTGCTTCCGGCAATAGTGTGTTTGTTCCCTGTTGGGCACAAGGTTCCTTCTCAGGGTTTTCTTCTTTTGTCTCTACTCCTTTCTGAATATATTGATACATAGCCATAATGTGATTAAACTCTGCTATTCCTCATGACGTTGAGGTCATCAGCAGGCAGTAAAGTACAGAGGAGCTCCTTTGCATTTGATGTGTTGCCCACTGGGAGCAGTCCATCCAGAAACGATCAACACTGCTCAGGTTCTGAAGCTGACTGGTGGGCAAAAAAAAGAGAAATGTGCCCCATGAATGAGATACATGCCAGTATTTATCTCCCAAAAGTAAATTGGCAAGTAACCTAAATAATGGAACATGTTCCCAGAATTTGTGAGTTATTCCTTCAATACCTCTGAAGAGGCAAAAGGTTAAAAAAAAAAAAAAAATAATTGCATTATTAGTTGTAAATTCCTTGGCTGTGTGCAAGTAAGGGACTGAAGCGATGGGTTTAATTTGGAAGTTGTAGAGCTCAACGGAGTTAATCCTTCCTGCTGCCTTCCCCTCCTCTCTCTGGTCTGGATCTCACTGTTGCAGAGGACGTGGGCTGGGTGATAGAAGGAATTCTGCAGGTTTTGGTCTGGCACTGCAGGCAATTATATTGTCGAAAACTGGTGATTTTTTCTATATCTTCTCACAAAGCTTTTTTCCCTTTCTTTTGTCCAAGTAACACTAAATTAACTAAACTTAAAAAATATGAATAGCAACGAGATGCCAAGGCCCAGCTCCATTAGGGCTGAAAGGGGTCCAGCTTCACTGACTGCGGTTGGCAGCACCAGATTTACAGCCGTATCAGTAAGGAATGAACTGGTCCAAGATAACTTCTGTTTATCACAGCAGTTTTCCTCTATGAAAGCAGAAGTAGATGGAGAAAAATCAGCTCTGTGTTTCTAGGCTTTGCAGGGCTGATAATGTGGCTAATGTTTTAAAGAATTCAGAGGACACTTTCTTTTGATTTAACCTTCCTCACTTTATTTTATTACACCATGTATCTTTGGCATTTGGTGAAGATCCATTGTAAATGTGAGAACTAAGCAGCTTGTTAGATAACATCTTTTTTTTTCCTCTTTAGAAGATTAAACTGAGACTGTTCTGCCTGATGCCAGAGTAGATGTAACCAATCCTGTATCCTTTGCATGTAGGTCAGTCAGAGGGACAATTCAGCACTGGATCCCATTATCCATGGGTTGAAGGGCGTCGTACATCACGGTAAGTAGCTGTTTAAACTTTCTTCTTGCTGGGAAGGGGAGAAGGGCAGGAATATTGTCCTTACGGGATCAAGTCACCCCTGGAAGGACACAGCGAGCCTACACATTCCTCATTCACTGATGTTTAAGGGCATCACAGCCATTATTTGATTGGTAAAGATCAGAGTCATTTGTTACCTGAAAATGGTTTGGGGTTAACAGTAAACAATTTGTTTCTTTTCAGTCACTGCTCTACAATGCGTAAGTTATCAATCAAAACCTGCTGCAATATATCATTCATATTAGTACTTCGAAGGCAGCGTGGATGCTTCACTCTGTTATTTATCTTCTGTTTGCTCTAAAAATACTCCTCTCTGAAGTTTCTATTTGTTTATAAATTATTTGTCTTTCAAATTTAGGGAACTGATAATGAAACAGAAAATTAACTATCTATGAAAATTAATTAAACTTTGCAGCAGATGAACATCTTTCTAATGCTGACATAAATACGATCATTCAGCTGTTCTGATGCATATACCTATTATCCTTGAACTTATAGCAGGTACTGAAATAAATATTAATATATTTTATACTTTTATAACCAATTTTTTACTTAGGAATTTTCCTGAAGCCTTACCACAGGCAATGCATCATCAGCAATGACATCAAGATGCTCCGGTTCCCAAAGTACTCTTGTCAGGTTTTAATATAATGATTTGTAAAGTTTTAATAATCTCATTGTAACTCAAAAGGCATCTGCTGGAATGGTGCTCGGTACAATAATAAATCTCCATCCCATCTATAGTGCTGTGATAAAACATCTTTGCACTTTTCCGAGGATTGTCTTTAGACATTAGCTAGTGCTGTAGAGCTTAACAAACATTTTTTTTTTTCTCTTGACTGCAAACCTAAAACTAGTTGACACTCTTGGATTAAAACAAGTAGGATTTTGGATTAATTGTTCTACTTTCAGAATCATTTAACATTGCAACTGGGAAGGCCAGTAAATCTAAACAAGTAAAAAACGTGTTAAATGATATCAGACCATAAAGTCCTTCATTTAGAGAATTTTCCGTAGGTTTTGCTGTTTATAAATTGCAGTGTTCTGCCGTGAAATAAAAACAACACACCGAGCTGAAAAACTGGTGTTGTTTTCCACAAAAATAGGTGTTATTACCTCACTCCCACTGGGTAACAAAACAGGCTCACAAAAGCAAAGTGAGGACAAGCAGGGCTGCAAGGATTCTTCAGTGGCCAAGTCATTTGACTCTGAGGCCAAGCTGCCATTTAACTGGACTAGGATCTCTTTTTGGTTTTGTTTTTTTACCTGCTTTCTATTTCAGGTAAATAAACCTCTGCAAGTTGTGACAGTGGTTTAGCCATCTCATCGGGCTTTTCTGCTTTCTCTTTTGCTTCTCACTCCGCAGACAAAATAGCCACTCATGGATAATCACAGCAGTGTCTCCTAAGAGGATTATCCCATTCCCAAAAATAATTGTTTGGGTAGGATGTGACTCGGTCCCGAGGCTGTGGTTCCCTAACTGCATAATGATCAGTCCACCTCAGTGCCATCTACCCACAGAAAATCTGGGTGGATAAAAGGCATTTATTTTTGTTTTGCGCACAATGCACAGAAGTCTGCTCGTGTTTCAAGTAAAGGAAATCGCTTGATATATTTCAATAGCTTGTTTCCTTTTCAAAACATTAAGGAAGAAAAAGAGGAAAATCATGCTTTCCTTCCTGTTTCAAAGGCCCTGATTAAAGGCCTTTTCTAAGGCTCTTTTGGTGGCTAGAGTAAAGGAATTTCCTTCTGCAAAGCAGTTGTTCAAAGAGATCGTTCTCTTTAACTTAAATATTGATGGAATGCTTCAGTGAAGAATTTTCATATCATAATCTCTCTTTTAATGTTATTATATAGAATAATAGTAAAGATGTGAGTTTTTATTCCAGATGCTTGCAATTCTGTTCTTGATGTGATTTACTTACATCTTACATGAGCACAGTTTTATGAATTTATCTGAAAAGCTTTTTCCTGCCTTCCGTTTGGCTGCATTCAACTGGGACCCTAAGGCAACGTGGACTTTTTGGCTGAAATACAGTGGAAAACTCTTGTGGTTTTTTGATAGAGTGGTTGGATCAAGAAGGGATCCAACAAAAGGAAGCAAAATTAAGACCTTAAGTTTCTTTGCATTTTATAACATTTCCATGCCCACATTAGTTTTAGGTGGTTGTCTCAATACAGAGGCACTTGCCTATAATGTAAAAAACAAGAAGACATATGAATTGAGGTAACTACCTTGAGATGGTTGAGATAACTACCTTGCTTTCAGATTAGACCATGGTCACATATCCTGTGCTGGCTGGAGAGATCACCACCCTTCCAGCTTTAGTCCTCCCATGTGCCTCATCTCAACAAGATTTCCTCCCCCTCCAACTGGTAGAGCATCCTTCTTCAGTTGTGCTCAACAGTCACTCGTTCCTCGCAATGACTGAGTTTTCAAAGAGGAAATGACACACCCACGCAAACACTCATCTTTATCCTCGTTTCTTCATTTACCAGAAGGCCTGGTCTTACATGGGGACTCTGCTCTGGGTAAGGCTCTCACACTGTCCCCATAATGGTGACAGATCTGGTGACCCTCAGATAGATGTAGGGATGGTACTCATGAGTGTATGAGCTGTGTTTGAATTTTCCTTGCATAGCTTTTCTTTTTTCTGTGAAGTTCTTGTACTCTTACAGTGCCCTTCCAGGGGTCAGTGTACAATTCCAGAGTCAGAAGGACTTTCTGTGGAAGTGAAAGCAATTCTTGCTTGAGATTTCGTCAGGGATTTGAATTACTCAGTAATGTGATGGAACATAAATAATTGTGCCCTTCACAGTGTCACCAGCTTAGTAGTAATGATAGAGACACACACGCATAAAAATCAATACAGGCTTAGTCACTACTTAGTTCACTTTGTTTCCTCATCTCCAGGCATAATTTTGTAGACTCTTAATGCCACATTAGGCTTAATTTTACATGAGCAACCATATAATGTTCCTTAGCTGGAAGGAAAACCATGGTGTACCAGGCTGCCTAACAGCGTCTAGATCAATGATAGTGCTTTGAGATTTGCCCCATTTTTCCTGCTGAACAGTCCGTTCCCACACCATCGACGGTCCCCAACTCCCGCATCCACCCTCAGAGAGCATCCTAACGGCACAGGAACGGCAAGGAGGCTCTTGTAAGAGCTGTCAGATGCTTGCTGCTGATTTTAAAACTACTCTCAGTTTTGTGCTCTGCCAAGGATTTGTCACACCTCCCGCCAGCCAGGTGCCCGCTATTCTCACTCCTGCTTTCCCTGCCGCGGAGCACGCGGCGAGTGCGTCTGCCACGGAGCCCACCCGGGACTGACAGCTGGGAGCAGGCAACCCTCTCTGGAGAAGGGGTGGGGTATGGGCAGGTGGGATATGAATTTTCTGATGCTGCCTTGCCAGTGTCTTTCAGCTCTGATGGCTGGGGGTCTTTTTTAGCCCCTCTTTAAATGTTTTTCTCATCATGAAAGCTGGTGGGAAGAGTCTCCAGCAATGCTGGTGCTGGTAGAATGATTCACGTCGTTAGCTGACACTGGACCCTTAGGTAATAAAGTCACTAGTGCCTGGCTGTGCTTACACCACACGTGGGGCAGTCTTTGTGCTGCAAATCAGATTGTTTTGCCTCTGTTTTGCTGCCAATGTGCTCGGCTGGGCGACCTGCCCTGAGCCCCTCACTGTTCCTCATCCTTCCTTGTGATGCTGAGGAGCACAGGGCAGGAAGGAGCTGCTCTTGTGCAAGGGCTGAGGGGACTCAGGAGGCCTCAGAGAGAATGATTGTGCCCTTGTGGGAATAGGGGACTGTGAAATACCAGGTTATGTGTATAGTTGATTTGCATTAAAATGGTTACTAAAGCTTTTGTCTGCCACATGCTTCAGCAAGGTCTCAGAGGAGCACCTGGCAGGATGGAACTATTGCACAGAAACATTGCTTTTCCCACCTTTGCTGCCTTTGATTTGCCCTTTTCAGTACTGTTTTGTATGTAAGCCTCTTAGAGAAGCCTTTTCCTTGTTCTTACCAGCTGCCTGCAAAGCATTAAAATGAATCTTCTTTCTCAATGTCTGTCCTGGGGACAGCACCCAGTGGTGGAGGCTGTGTGTCCTCTCCCAGCCTGGGCATGGGTGCTCTGCACAGGACCACAGTCCTGTTTTACTGTGCAGGCAAAGGTTATCAGAGGGAACAGCAGCCCACGCTACTCCAGGCCGCTGGAAAATCTTTCAGGGTGATGAAAACCATGTTTTGTCACTCTGTCCTGTTCTCTGTGGCTGACATCAAGAATCTACACAGATCAGCAGAAAATTATTAGCAGAGCACAAATAAATTACCACAGCAGAAAAGGCTCTATTAATGTCACAAAAATGGGGCTCTCATTCCCTTCCTTGTCAAAAGTGAGCACTGAAAATCAAAGTGCTACCAGATCAAAAGCCCAGGTACAAAGTGAATCTATGGCATCTGTTGCTTGTTTGTGAACGTGAGGTGGGGTGAGGGGAGGAGAGGAACCTTTGTTTATTTAAAAGAGAACGTGGAAAAAAGTCTTCCTTTTTTTTCTTCTGCTTTTATATTATTAAAAAGCTATAACTGAAACTCAGCATGGAGCAGAGTGTAGCCTTGGATCTCCCTCGAGGTGGGCAAGAAGTGTTCAGGCAAGTGACCACAAAAGTTTCAGGGCCTGCTGGGAACACCCTACCAAAATACAGCAGAAACAGAATTGCTCTAATAATGAAAAAGGGTAGAGAATAAATATGTTCACATCTCTCCAGTTGTCCTAGGTGAAAAATCAGCGAATAAGCTGTTAAAATAAACCAGCACTAAAAAAGAAGCAATATAGACGGTGTTAGTTACCCTGTGGATCTATCACACCAGAAAGCATAATAACAAGAAAACACCATTAGCACCATGGCAGGTTTTTTCTTTTGTTAACTTTAACCATAACACCACCTGACAAGCTGTTTGCCTCCTGCACCAAAAATCCAGGAGCTGTAGAGAAGAAAGGTGAGGGAGAGAGGTGAGGGTGAGATGTGATACCATGGGATCTCATGTTTGAAAGTAAAACTTTGAAGAAAGCAGAACCCCAATTTGGAACAAGAAGGGCCATCAAAGGGAGAACAGTGCGGTGCATTAAACTGAGAAGGAAACGTGGAGGAGCGTTTCTTTTTCCTCAGGGATGATCTGGATATATTCTTTTGTTTTCTGATCTGTTCTTGTGTTCACAGTCAGAGTAACCGTGTGAAAAGGGCCAGGACACGATTGCTGTGGAGCAAAGGGGAGGAGGAGGGAAGTGGGAAATGAAGATGAGAGCAGAGGTGATAAGTTCACACCTTTATATAGGGCAGCTCTGTGCATAGCTGCAGGGGTCTGTATCATTTAAAGAAATACATGATGGAAGTGTTGCAAATCTCTGGTCCTTCACCTGTCTGCTCTGGGGAAAGCAGTGTTGGTCACGGCTGAGCAAAGACCAGCGAGCTGACAGAGAATTAATATATTGCACAGAAAAACTAATTCAAGCTAACAAAAAGAAGACTGCAGTTACTGAAAGTTAAGAATTAAGGTTGATGCTGAATGTGAACAAAGCATCTGCACGGAGTAGGAGCTGGGTGCTTTGCTGGTGGGTTTTGAGAACATTTGCTGAGAAAAGAGGTGGGGAAGTCTGAGGATGTATGGTTTTGCTCTGGTTCTGCTGGAGCAGACATGAACAGCCCACAGTCCTCTGGGCACTTCTGCTTTGCTTCAGTCTCTGCCAGGGTCCAGTTTTTTGCAGGGATCCTCTTCTCTAAACTCTTTCTCATAGTTTCTTTTTCTTCCTGTCACTGGTGCCCATTCTGTATTTCTTAGTTTCTGTGCCTCTCCAGCCTCATGTACTTCCACATGTACCTCTGCCTCAGGTTAGGTTTTGTGAAACCTGAGGAAGTCTCATCCAAGTCTAGAATGGTAACAGCTGCTCTGCATCAGCATGGCTTAAGCATTAAAGGTTCAAAATTACATTTTACTTCTTTAAAGAGTTAAGACCTCTCCTCCCCAGCTAAACCTTTTCTTCCTAAGCTGTTTTAAGTGAGGGAGTGAGAAAAATTAAGCCCAAAGCCAACACCTGGCACAGAAATGCTTTTTTTTTTTTGTGAATAAGAGACTTGCTTTTTTTATTCTTTCCTCCTGTTTTTTTGTAGCACTCATTGGTTGTCTCAGATTAAATTAGTCTGCAGGACTGTGTTATTATCTCATTCCCCTCCTCCCTGCCATGCTGTTCTTTCTGTGTCCTTACAGTTCCTTACATTGCTCAGCAGAGGCTCTGTTTTTTAAAAAACTAAATAAAAGTGAGAAAAATAATTGCACAATAAATGACAAGAATTACCCTGAGTACAGAGGACTGTCAGAAACTGCTTTTCCTGTGGGATTCACACAGCAAGTACTCATCTGCTGATCTTTTCAGTTAAAGTAATATATAATATTTGTAATCTCATCTTTGAAATCACCCCCATGAGTCTGGCCCTTGGCTGTGCTGTGCGTCCTGCTTTATCTGGGGAGTTCTGGCTCAGTGGGTGTGCGACATGGTGTCCTTTTGATTATTTTTGTGTGTTTGCTTTTTCAATGTTTGAATGCAGAAGCTTTAGAATGTCTTGGCTCATTGTGAAAATGAAATTGGCAGTAACATTGTTTAACAAATTTGGGAGACTTTCAAAGCTCTTCATATTGGTATTGCAGATTTCAGTTATTCAAAGTGTAACTGGGTAACGTTTCCACCTATCAGGCACTGCACATACGTTAATTTTGGAAATAAGCTCATTTTAAGATATTGCTTTCAATGCAGCCAAGTTCCTGTTTTCTTGCAGAAAAGCACGATGAAAGTCCCAAAGCATTCCATGAGATATAAATGGACTTGGCATATAGTTATTTTCTTGTGATGTCCAATCCAAGTTCCTGTTAGATTTAAAAGGGTTTTGATCACAGATAGTTGTGTGCTGTTTACCTGCATATCTCAAGAAGCCTCTTGCTCTACAGTGATTTGGTTAAAATTCAGGTCTATCTTTATTCAGCAATTTACGGAATCTATTTTTAGCAAGTCAGTCCTTCAAGGCAAAATGTTCCACTGATGGCTCTTGCAATATAATATTTGGTGGCATCAGCTTGTGAAAGCTGCAATAGTCGGTGAAGATTCACTACTGATACCTGGTTTAAGATCTGATATTTTTCCTCTGCTGAGAAAAATATTGTGCACAATTTATTAGTTCATTCTAGTGGTGATGACTTGACAAGGAGTGTAAATAGGTCAGCCTTCTAAAGCATGCCTTCAATTGCTCTGCCTTTGGGGTTGGTGTTACAGAAAATGGCCCTTTGTCCCATGCAAAACACCGGTGGGATTTCTCAGCCTGAACAAAGGATATGCTGGGTGTGACTTTTCACATTGCTGTTGTGAGAGAAGGACCAAGAGGTAAATATGAGTGTTGTATCAGAAGGTCAAATATGTTACCAGCTGGCTCTGTTAATTGTTTTTTGTGAATGTAACAGTTGAAATACAATATTGTCCTTTTATGCTGCGGAACACTCAGTAGTTTAAATGTCACATTCATTGTCTTAATGGTCAACAGCAAATCTGTGGTGCTTGCTATTTTTACCTTTGGGGATATTAGAGTGAACACATTTTCCCAAGCACTGGTGCTGTAAAGAAAGCATCGCTGTTTGTTACCTGTGGATAAGATTGTCTGCATTAGTGGAGCATCTCAGTGGAGGTTTCGGGTGCTGCTCTTTGCTGCATCACCTGGGACGCTGGTGAGAGCAGGCTCATTGTTCTTTCCCAGAGGAATGCTCCCTCGTTGGAGAGCCTGACTTCAGGGGCTCTATCTCTGGGGCTCTGCTTTCCCGGTTTTACCAACAACAGCAAATGATTTAAGATTGAAATTTTTAGAGTGACGTGACTTCAAAATCTCATTTTTGAAACTGTCTCAATCTCTTTGGAACTTAACTTCGTGGCATTTATGGTTTCTATATGCTCTTGAAGGATGTGGCAGGTAGACTCCTGAATTTCTAAATCTCTTTAAGCTTTACGTGAAGATCTCTTTGTGACTCTGATTTCTAAAACTCTGCACCATGCATCTAGATGGCAGCAGTATAAATGAATGATCTGTTTTCAAAAGTGTTATTAAAGCATAATCAATTGATTATCATCTATTTTAGTAGTCATTTAATCCAATTATATGTGTTTTTTTATTTTAATCCTTGGAATTCATTAGTGAAAACTTAGAGCGTTGCTTGTAGCCATGAAAAATTAGATCGAGTGCACCCTGCCCTACTTAAACTGTGTATTAGCAAAGCTACTTTTTCCCCAAGAAACACTCTTTTTCACAGTTGACGATGACTTTTTAAGTGCTTCGGAAAAAACTCTCCCTAATTGATAACCAAAAATTAATCATAGTCGGATACTTCCAGTTTGCATTCAAATAAGGTATTTCTCTGTCTAAATAAGCTTCCCTTAGTTGATTATTCATATTGTAGTTCAAAATGTTTAAAAATGAAAGACAGAGTTGGATGAAATGTAGACTACTTAATACAGTGTGTATTTAATATAAAAGTCATGCATTATTCATTTTTGCAATTTGAATAACTTTGAATTTAGCATCCCTGTTCTTCATCTTTTCCTTTGATGAACAATTAATTATTAAAATATAATATTGTTAGCATATGGCACAAAAATCCTTGAAAGTGTAAAATGAGCTTCCTTCTCCTGCCGTCATTTGACAAAGGGATACTCCATATTAGTGGTTTTTCAGTGTTTATCCAGCATCTTAAGTGATTCCATCAGTCTAAATAAAAGATTACAAAAGTTAAAATAGTTAAATTGTTAATTTTAACGGAAACATTTTTTTTCTTAAGCTCAGGAGGAAAGCACTTTTCAAAATGTGCCTCTGCCTCCCATCTGTTTCATGCACAGTCATTTTCTGTTCAAATGCTCTTTTGGATTCATCGTGGCCACTGTGTGCTCAGCGCCCAGATAGAGAGAGGCAGCTTCTGAAATAGAAAGCTGATGTCGAGGTGTGTGTGTGTGCTGCATTTGGAAATCAAATCCTGTGACTGAGTTTGTACTTTTTCTAACCAAGTTTTGCTGCATAAAAATGAGCCAATCAAATTAAATACGACCTTTTGCTGTGATTATGACTTCTTGATTAGAATCCCTTCAAACTTTGGCCAATCATATATGTTTTACTGTTTATTATTTAAGCACTTTTTTTTCCCCCCAGAGGTATGTTTTGATGAGGAAAAAATGTGGTTTATTATTTGTTTGTTTCCTTTTTGGAGATGCAGAAGTGGTTGAAATCTACTTAGATTAGGAGGAAAGGAGTTGTTAATGAAGAGATTGCAGTATTGCCTTGACTTTAATAGAATTACTCATATTTTCGAATGCTAAAGGCTATGAAAACATTGCACACCTGTTGATACTGTGCAGAAAATAGAAGATATCTGAAGTGCATGTATCATTGGCACTTTGCAGCAGCAGTGGAGGAAAAAAAATGCCTGATTATCAGACTGCTGCTCAGAGGTATGGGCAACTCCTGATTTGATCAAGACTTCTAGAGAGCTGTGGGATGCTGGGGAAGTGAATTCTGCAGACTTCATCCTTTTTGGAAGATGTGTGTGTCAATCACCAGCCTACCTGCTTCTCCACTCTGTTGGGGTGGGGAGGGGGGCTGTGGGTTTGCTTAGCAGCTGTGGCGAGACAGAAAGAGAACAGTTCCCTTTACCCGAATGTGGGCTCCTGTTGGAGGCTTGCAGAATATCGAAAGTGAGGAATAGAGATGTACAGCCTGGCATGTCAGCATGCCTGGAGGCAGTGAGCACCTTTGCACAGGCTGAGAGGGCGCTTCAGCCTGTGAGTCAACATAAATTGCAGAGGATAAATGCTCAGGAATGGCAGGGAAATTGTCTTGCCTGCAGCTGTTCCCTTCTTTTGTTTATTTATTTTTCTTCGCAGTGTTAAGTATTACCAGCTTGTCATTGTTACTTGAAGGTAAATGCTTCCAGTGCTTAGGTCTGCATTTCAAGCTGTCCAGGGAGCTTCTCAGAGGAAAGGGTTTGTCCCTGAGACTGCTGGACTCTAGGAAGGAGTTTCTTGGATTTTGGAGAAGAGGCAGCAGTTTTACCTCTGAAACATATCCCTGGTGCGGGCAGTCCTGGGTGAGCACTGAGTGGATGTTACTTTGAGCACCATGTTGAGCTTCAGACGTGCCCTGCTGCCCTGTATTCCTGCTCCTCAGCTCGTCCGCCTGGAAGCTCCCAGAGGAGTTTGGCTGAGCAGCATGGCTCTGCCTCCTCCATCTCAGCAACCCACCGAGGGTTTGACCCCGTTCCTGCATCCCCCAGCGGCGCAGACGGGATGGATGTGCTGCCTGATGCTCTTTGGTCAGGCAGCAGCAAGCAGGACCTCTGGGGCCTGGCTGTGTCCCACTGGGTCCTGGTGAACCCCCACTGCCATCAAGCTGAAGAGCCATGCACTGAGTGCTGAAACCATTGAATACAGTATTATGTCTATGCTAACGTAAACCAGTGGGATAGCAAGTGCATTTCACACCTGTACACATTCAAAACAGGAGGGGGTGTGTTCAGTATGGGACTGACTAGCATTTTGGCTGCTCTTTTAATAATCCATGCATCAGCTCTTACAGAGCCTTTCTGGTAGGGTGTTCCCATCTTTCGTTACATACATGATAAAATATGTTGTTGCCATTACACCTTGTTAGGCTGCCTAGCAATGTGATGTCTGTTTTAAAGACACATAAAAAAAAGTGTAATTCTGCTTGTCAATCTTCCCACAGAGAAGGAGACCTTTCTGGATCCCTTTGTGCTGAGGGAACTTCTGCCAACTTCGCTGGGGAGCTACTACCGCTACACAGGTTCCCTGACTACTCCTCCGTGTAGCGAGATCGTGGAGTGGATTGTTTTTCGGAAGCCTGTTACCATTTCTTATCATCAGGTGTGTTTATTTTCTTAGTGAAGTCCATCTCTTGATTTGCCCTCCTTAAGACAGCGTTTTCAAAACCTGCCGGTTTAGTTTTCAGAACACAAATATTTCTGTTGACAGAAAAGGAAGTGTCGGTAATTTTTTTTTATTCTCTTAAGCAATATTGTTTCTGAACATGAGCCATCAGTCTTGAGAAGACAGTACAACATGAAACCCAGTTTCCTTACAGTGATTTATTTGGTATTGTTTTTGTTAAGATTAAATTAAGCTATGGTATAAATATTTACATGGAGTTCCTTTTTATTCTTTTTAATTGAAACTTTCTTTTCAAAGTAAAGTGAGCGATTTCAGTTCTGCTCAGATTTAGTAATTTGAACTAATTACATTAGAAAAGACATCTTTCCATTAATTCTCCATGCTTAACTGTTTTTATAACACAGTAAAGCTGCCATTATGTGCTCTGAGAGCTGGTGCACAAATCTTTAAAATTAGCACATAGCAGCTTTTAATGCAAATAGACACAATGTCTGGAGTTTGAAGAATGCTCCCGATAAAGCAATGGCTAGATGGAGTCAAATGTTTACCAGTTCAGTGCATTTTGGCATTGTAAGACTGTTGTCTTTAGAAAGTCAACCTGCTGGAGTTAGTCTTGCCTTTTATTCATCTGGCATAATAAGCTACTGAAAACAAACTTTTTACATACACTAATTCTGTGAAGCACAAATGAACAGTGCACTGGGTGATCCTGGCTGACAGATACTGTGCTCAAAGGTTCATAAGTATAGAAGCAATTGCCATGTTCCTGCTCCACGTTTTTTTTTACATGTTTTCTAGATCACGCCTCTTCTCCTGTAGACTCTTTCATCTTTTTTTGACAGCCTGTGTGACAGTGCTTCAGCTGGGGCCCCCCAGGGGCTGAGGGACATGGCAGGATCCATGTCTCCAGCCACCTGCCTTGGTGTTATCTTGCCTGTTTCACAAAAGCGTGACGGTACTGCCCGTGTTCAGCTCCTGGTCAGCACGAACCCTTTTGCTGGAGGCTTTCCCTGGAGCTCTCTGGCAGTGCTGAGCACATCGTGCCCCCAGGCAGCCCCCGGTTCTGGCTGGAGCCTGGGACTCTGCACATGGTCCCGTTTGAATCGGACCCTTTGTTTTTTTCAGGCTATTTCTCTGATTGTCGAGATCATTTTGAATTCTGTCCTTGCCTGCAGGATACTTGCAATCCCTTGTAGCTTTTCACTACATCAATAAGTTTACTGTTTATTATTTGGTGGCTGCAAGGCCTGGCCCACACTCAGTTTTATACCCTGTGTGTGCATCAGGTGGGTCACAACTTCTTTTTTCTTTTTAACAAATGCAAATAAACTGGTAAATACCAATTAGGGCTGTCGGTATAAAGGTACTTTATCCTGGCATAGCTCCTTTCCCGTGCTGTACAGCAGTAACTGTGCCAAGTTAAGCCTTTAAAATTTGGCGTTGTGCTGCTCTGTGCATGTGTGTGTGGTTGAAGGGCTGGGAATTCTGTGTGCAGACAGACTTTCATTGATACTACAACACATGTGGAATAAATAATAGTATTCTTTCCCCCCGGCAGCTCGAGATGTGTGTATTTTAAGAGCCTGCCACCCTGCCACTGCTATGATTATTATTTTTTCCTCTAACAGAAACAGTGTGACATAATCCATTGCCATAGTTTAACCTTCTTTATCACAAACCCCATGAAGCAGCCTGTAATCCCAGGGGAGGAAAGTGATATTGTTTAAGCTTTGTTGCTGTTCCAATTAAATTCTTGCTTTTGTGCAAAATACCTTGCTGAAAAAAGGACAGTACTGAAGTGGTCCATTTGTGGAGGCTTCTCTGTTTTATTCTCAATCCTCCATCATCATCATCTTTCCTTATAATTAGACCTCAAAACAGTACAAGCTGTGTCACCCTGCAGATGCATTGTAAAGCTAAGTGCATTCAATGACCCAAAGCGTGGCATTATCTCTCGTAATGCATACCTCAGAGTATCTCATTGTGCTTATAACAGTTTCAGTATTTTTAATCGCCATTTGTATATCCAGTCCTTAGAAAGCTACACATCAGGGTTTAATGGTTTATAATTGCATGACTCAGAGTTTTAGATCAGGTTTTCCTGTATCTATCGTAGTCTTACAAGAGCTTTTAATTTCTTCTTCCGAACATGAGCTCTTGTACTCCTTGAAGAGCATGAATATAGCTCCTTGACTGCAGATCTTATAATATTTTTTTTCTGGCAGCTATGGATAGATTAGTTTCTCATTTGTCGTAGATAATATTTTTATAGTGAAAGTGAGGTTGAAATTACTTATATATACTTCAACACATAAAAAGGGGAAGGTTAAAAATCATGTTTGAATTGGCAGTTGTTAAAATGCAATTATACCTCCCCAAGGTAGCGTGGCAGAAGAAAATATTTTAAAAGTTCTCTCTGAAAGTTTAAAAATTCAATTAATGTCATAGATGTCTAGCCTAGAGACTTGACTTCAGAGAAGCAGTTGCTACCCAAGTTCTTGAGCTTTCATAAAGTCACCTTAAACCCTGTTAGCTGGCTTCATCAAAACTGCTTCTTTAGTGCATGAAGTGCAAAAGGTATGTAAATAAGCCTAAGAGTTTTGAGCTGTGTTTTTATAGAAGGGCATATCAGGATCATGTGTTGGGGGGTTTTTTGTCAATACAAAAGTGTAAGATAATAGTCCCTTTACCCCTTTTAGCCCTTCAGTGCTTTTGAGGGGCTCCTGCTAATAATTAGGAAATGGTTTTCACATTCTTCCCAGTTTTGAGTTTCAGGGCTCACATGTTTCTCCATAGCTTTTAGAGCAGACACACTTAATGAAAAGGGTGTTGCTTTCAGAGTGACCTGTCATTAAGCTATAAATGTGACTCAAGTCCCTTTTTGAAGTCCTGGGCCAGATTCTGTGCTCCCAAAATCCATGCTATCAATAACTGATGTGATGCAAACACTATCAGGACTGATTCTTTCCCTGCTCTGTCTTGCTCAGTCTTTCCAGCAGCAACATAACTAATTCTAGTTCTTGACCTGAATGATAACAAGGTAATAGTAATTGCTATACTGACCTTGATAGCTGTGAGAAAAGCAGCTGAAAATGTTTTCATCTTAGTTTGCTAGAATTTTTTTTTTAAGAAATACTAAGATACAAAGTAACAGAAAAGTTTTCCAATTACAGTTCTTTCTTACAAGTTAATATGTTTTCTTATAAATAGCTCAGATCTGAATCCAACAGAAGAAACTTATTCCCAGAGGAGTATATGCTAGCTGTGCCTGTAAGTGCTGCATGAGCTGTCTGTGAAGCTTAGCCTGGCAGCTAAACTTTGTGAGGTATTTGGAGATAAGGCCGCATTGCCTTGTCCAGGAGAAAGCTCTTGGGGTGGAATGACCTGGAAGCACTTTTTGACGCAATACTGTGAAACCAAACGGTGCCAGCGGTGAGGAGGGTTTGGCAGGGCTGTGTCACACACAAAATCCTTCCAGACAAGGGGTCTAAGGGCAAGTGTTTCCTTGTCCATGACAGACATCCACAGGCTGCTAGAAGGCCTTCTCCCGTGTTGGGCAGGATAAGCCCTTTGCCGAGATAAGGCGGCTGGCAGAGATTGCAGTGGGCAGTCTGACTTCCCATGTGGTTTATCAGTCTTGGCATCAACATTTTACTTCCTCCCATTTTACTGTCTTATCAGCCACCCGGATTTCACCACATTGTTTTTCTAATCAACGTCCTTTCTCTCCCCTGCCATGATGGCTATGATCAGCTGGAGGCATTCTACTCCATCTTCACCACTGAACAGCAAGACCATGTCAAGTCCGTGGAGTACCTGAGGAATAACTTCCGACCACAGCAAAGCCTGAACAACAGGAAGGTATCCAAGTCTGCCGTGAAGGATGCTTGGAACCAAGATATGACAGACATCTTGGAAAATCCACTCGGCACAGAAGCTTCCAAAGGTAGATCTATTTGTTTATTTATTTATAAGAATTTTACACTTGGCTAATAGGAGAATTTTTTTTTTGTCTACTTTGTCATCAAATGGTGTTGAGGACAGCTGTGAGCTACCAACAAAATAATGCACGTTATGCTGGCATTCCTTGTCGGTATGTGTCAATAAATTAACTAATCCTGCTTATGCTGCAATTAGCTGTGAAACTCGCTGTCACAAGGTGCCATGGCAGTAAAGCCCTAGAATAAATAAGTCTCAAAGCCACAGGATATGTAAGTCTCAAATTGATGATGTCCCTGTTTCTGCCAACTGGCTGTAGGGCCTTAAAGATGCCTGACAAAAGGGAAACACGAAGGGACAAGGTCAAAGGTAAAAATTCAGCCCCATTAGCACTGATGCACTGGGTGTTTGAATGGAAATAGAGTATCCAGATGTGGTTATGGGATTCATTTCTACAGTAACTAGACTTTTGAAGAACTGTCGACCTTTTAATTCAACGTTTGTATCAGTCTGTTGGTAATGGTGACAGGAGGAAAAAAAAAACCCTTCCTTATAGGCAGGTGATTTTCTAATGTCTTGCTGAAGCGTTTCATGTGCCTTTCTGTAGAGCAGCTGGCGCTTGCTTCTGTCAGACACCGGCTAATGAGCTGGATGGAGGGGGGTGGCAGGGAGGTTGCAGTCGCATTGGCACAGACAGCCCTGGCTAGAGGAGCACATCAGAAATTCTGAGGGAAACGTGCACTGGATAAAATAAGACTAGAAATAAATATCGTTTACTACCTTTATTTGCCTTTATTTTATTGACTGGTGTTATTTATAGGCAGGAGGGATGACATGTACTTCCCAGTCTTCAGTCTTGCGAAGTGCTTGGTGATTAACCAGTTCTGGGTAGAGGTAAAGAAGAGAGGGGCAGTTTGCCAGGAGGGAACAGCTCAGCAGATTTACAAGCTTCCCTTTCGTACCTGGCATTTTCACCTGGCCAGGCACAGAAAGTGTAGATTTTAGAGGACGTGAATCATGCAAACAGCTGCGTTCAGCAGCCTCACCCTCCCAAGAGAGTGCTGGGAGAGTGAATTTCTCAGGGCTCATTATTCTGTAAGCGTGCTTATTTTTATATAGATATAGATATATATATAATATACACGTACACAAACCTCCTGTGCATTAAAGGTAGCCTTGGGACAGAGTATTTACATCAGAAGTGAGGAGATCTTGGGAATGAAGAAACCCTGCTACGCTCGGATGCTCTGGTCTGCAGTTTCTAATCAGTGTTGTAACAGCAACATGTGTCTGTAATTTCTGCAGTTATATCCTGCGTACATATTATTTACCCAGAACAGTGATGAAAGTTAATGGGTTACATTATGTTAAAAGTGACAAAACTGACTAGTTTTTATTTTGAGTGCAGCCAAGGTACCTCTGGTACATGTGGTATAATATTCAAGAGGATTTTACTGCTTTGGCCACATGCCTGCATATTCCTCACCTCACTGGATCGTTTTTAAGATTATAAAGATGCCTTGGGTGATTTTCAGCACCATAGTAAATAACTGAAACCCACAATTTTGTCAGAGCATTGCAAACACTAAGGTCTGTAGTTAATGGGCTGATATTGAATTTGGAAACATCGAGACCAAAGGAGCACTTGAATAACTGGAAAGATTCACTTTGACTTGGATCTCTAAGAACCAAGCACACATGGCTTAGTTAACATGATGTGAGCCAGTCCACAGGAGCAAGGGAGCTGCACAACCACCAGTCCATGTTTAGATAGCTTGGTGCTCAGGTACTTGACACTTGCCATGCTTGGGGACTGGTTTCCTGAGCAGGTTGCCTCTAGGTCCAAGTACGGTAATGCTTGCCTGAGAATTTGAGCTTACAACATGCTCAAGAGAGACCCTCAGGTGGGGGACATGCATTTCCTGTGGTCTGACAACATGCCATCTGATGGCAGGGATGGTGTTGGAGTCAGTGATTTCTTTTTCCCTTGAGCTTTTGCTATAGGAGGCTAATGGCTGGGCAGCCAGTCATTCTGTGCCAGCTCTGTCAGCTTGTCACTTTCTGGGTTGTGTGCACACCAGGGGACACTGAAAAGAGGTGCATTTTTTTCATGAACTTATAAATAAATAGGTTGCTGCAGTGTTGCTAACACAAAATGGATTGTAGTATATCCTCCAAAGGTTACAGGGATGAGATATACCTGTTCCAGAGATATAACAACGTGGATGTTTCTGGCCCCTTCTTTGACAAAGGTGAACAGTGATGATGTGCCTGGTCCACTGCACATTCTGAACTACTGACATATAAATGAAATGAGTTGAAGTCATAATACTTGAGTGAAAGCAAAACCTATTGTTTATTCAGCTAGTAAATACAGTACCTCTTTATATAGTGTCATTCATGCAAAAGTACTGAGAAGCCAAGTGCACGGAGTGCTTTCCAGCCAGACAGCCCAGCATGCAAGTGTAAGAGTATAAGGTTAGCATAACAAATTTATTTTATGCAGACTCTTCTGCATACCTCATGGTTGCACCTCACTGCTTTCCACATTGCGTTAAGCAATGTGACCAGTGGCTGTCACATGTTGGCTCTTGTGTGCCCTCCCTGTTCTTGATTCGTGTTTTGCAAAGGCAGGGTCACGAAAATGTGTCTTTTACTTGCTGCAAGGTGATATGGTTTGTGATGGTCTTCAGCTCTGGAGGGGAAGTTTGGGTTTGTTTGTCGGTGTGAATTTTTGCAATTTGTTTCCTCTGTCACACTCTATTAAGTCAGTGGGCAGTGTTGCTAATCTGGAAAACAGTGTAGTGTTCATTATGTAAGCCTTCCTTATTTTGGAGAAAAATGTGCCCAGAACAATTTGCATAACGTTCAGAATAATTTTCAGAATTCCCTAGTGAATAGGGAATTTCAGATCAGCACAAATTGGTGCAGCTCTGCAGTTGTCCATTGGCAAACGTGCTATCCTGAACAGTTTGGCAGCAAACAGGAATGTCTTTTCTTCCAGCTGTCAAAGCTATCTCAGGTCACAGAACTGTGACCAGTAGCATAACCTGCAGATACACTGAAGGAAAACTATGTCTCATTTTATGTCTGAGACTTTATGTCTGAGTATTTCCTTACCAAAACCCTGAAAGTGGTGGCATTTGGTAAACAAAATGTCTTCTGGGAAAGGCTATTTTAGGTCAACCAGAACTGTCAGTGCATTTGGATCCAGTTTGTTAAGAAGTATGAATGTTACCAGCCTTTTGTTTTGCAGTTACTCTCCTCTCCCTCCTCTTTTCTCAATTTTAAAGAGGAAATGAAGAGAGGGGCAGTGTTTTCAATCATCAGAATACAAGATGGTGAAAAAATACTTTAGCTAATTTGAAATAGGGCTAATTTTTCACTTAGAAGTGAAAACTCTAGATTTTCTTTTGTGTCAAGTTTAGCAAGATGAGTTTTTTTTTATACCATTATCTCATTCCTTCCTCCTGTTGGCAAAAGCTGATTTAAAACAGTTCTCTTGGGGGCTGCTTGTATTCCTAGAATAAAAGCATATGCATAAGGCCTTTGCTGAATCAGAGCCCATGAGCTGAGCTTAATTCTCACGTTGACCCTGGTGCTATTTCAAGAAACCATACAGATGATCTTTAAAGATCTTATTTCAGAAATATACCATTCAGGTTAAATGCTGTTCAGCTGTGTAATTGTAGTAACTGGTGGATTGATAATAAAGCATTGTACAGTGATAATTTTTAAGAAGATGGAACTTTCAGAGATCCAAGGTGTACAGTAGATCTTGCTCTTGGATCATGCTGTTAAATCAGGCAGATCATCAGGCGTGTAAAATTTAACAAGAGGGCTCACCCATGTTACAGTACTGATTTATGTAAAGTTTTGGGAAGTTAGAGGTTCTCTGTACAGGCATACTAAACAAGGAATGCATTTGTAAAATATTAATGAGATATTGTAAGTATCAGTGACAGTGGTAGTGTTCGACTTCTTGCACGTGATCATCTCTGTTAAAATTTCCTCCTTTCTCCTCTGGCCTGTCCTCTGTGGCTCAGGACTGTGTTGCTCTGTTACATCGTATATTGTGCTCCTGCAGCTCCTGGGCTGCTCTCAAGCAGCTCTGCTAGAGGGATTGCTAATTATTTACTGCTTTAATAGTGTATGTTGCTCTTCAGTGGCAAATAGACAGAATTCCTACATGAAAGTCCATCCAGTTCAACGGTCTAAGTCTGCATGAGCTTTACTATTTTCACATGTTGTCCCATCAGGCAGAGGTGTATTTACGAAACATTAGCTGCTTCAGTAAAGGTGTAGGCATGGAAACTCAGGAAGAAAAGGTGTTTCATTTCCTTGTTTCAGGAAGTACCCCATGTGCAATAATACTTGCCTGTTTTATTTTGCTGCTGATTACATCAAATGTTATTTCTTTCTCTTTATGTTTTTTTTACACTCAAAAAAAACCAAACCCACACCTTTAACCTTTCTGTCTCATTAAACGTGCTGCAAGCCTTACAACACTTAAACAAGCATCCCATGTGAGGGGCTCTTGACATCAGAGTTTTCTTTCACAGATGCCTGATTACTTCCCCAAAGGTGTCTGATTACTCTTTGCTGGAGTCTCAAATGATGCTGTTTCCCATCAGTGGGATTTCGCCTTAGAGTACCATCTGTAATTATCATCCTAGACTAAGTTAAATAATGAGCAGTCATAAATTCACTCCAGTAAAACTTAGCTTTGGACTCTAAATTAACAGCTGGGACATTTCTCTAGTAGTGCACAGGTGGTGATTTTCCTTACTGTTCTCTTTGTTACACACAGTCTGGAAGTCCTTTTAACTTAATGCTACTAAAACATGGATAGAAGATATTTGGATTTTCCCTCCTGCATGCTTTGTGTTGGAGACATGGCTCAGGCCATCAACCTGCAGCCAAAGGAACTGCACTGCTCAGGCAAAGCGGTTTAGTTCTTACTCATTTCATGGCTTCTGATGGCAGAAATTAAACTACAGCCACCTGCCGAGGTATTGCCTTTTCCGCACAGTGTTGGAGTGTACCTCCCATGCAGCAGCATCCAGAGTTCTGGAGATTCAGTGCACTGACATCATCACTTTGAGGCAGATAATTTAGAGCATCAGCAGTAGCGTTTCTGAATGAGAACAAGTTATTTGTCTCATTTATAGCCTCTGTTATTACTCCCAGTAATTTGTTTTTGCTTTCTAAATGCCCATGTTTTATAAGAACTCTCTCGAAACAACTTTGCAGTCTCTTCATGCCCTCAGGGTCTCTCTGGGAGTCCAAAAAGAGCATTAGGTAGAAAAGTTCTACTCTTGCAGAATGTCGTTTATGTATTTTAGTCAAATTTAAATTACTACAAAATATAATGTAGTAATAGGTGTAATATATCCAAAATAACAATATAGTGCATGTAAATTTTAAATTATACACTATTGAAAATTTAAGTCAGGATGGCTAAAGCAAAATTTAACTATTTACTTTCTTTAAATATCTTAGGGAAAATCAAAATAAGCAAGAACCATTTTTAGTTAATTTATGGTACGTTTGCCATTAGAGTTTATTCTTCTTGTCCTTTGGAAGTCTTGGAAGATTTCTTCATAGATTAACAACCCCTTCCCACTTTCCTTGGGTAACTGGACTTCTGCTATTTGCTTTTTGATTTCCTTTTTTTATGAGGATTATCCTTTCCCAGTTCCATCCCCCTTTAATCAGGTCAGCACCCTACTGCAGGGTGCTGGTGCAGATGTATCAATGTCTCATTAGGATTTCTGTTTGGGTAGCAGCCTGGCTGGGTGTGAAAGGTCGTGCTTGAGGGTGGTAACACTGTCCTGCTAATTGCTTGCCCTGCATCTCTGCACTACAGACCTGCCCAGATGCCGCTGTGCCCCAGTGCTCCAGGTAAATGTACTCGCCTGTAGCTGCAGGAGTCTCTTTCGACGTGCACCTCAAGTGCCTGCTGGAAGCACGTTTTAGGCAGAAATCAGTGTGCTCCTTCTGCATATTTCATCCCTTCCACCTCATCCATGTCTTGCTCTGCAACGCTGGGTCCTGGGGTGTGCAGTTGTCTTGGAGAACATCATGCAAAAGCGGGAAGGAACGGCTGCTGCCTTCCAGAGAGTTTCGGGTCAGTCAGGTGAAACAAAGCTTTACAGTAAAAAAACTGACCCATTTTAAGGGGGAGTCAGATGAAAAAAGATGTGATACTTATACCTGTCATAGGTTTCATGCTTCCCCTTGCAGTAGCTCTGTTCTGCAGGTTCTGTTTGCACCTGTAGTAAATTCTGTGTGGTTATAATGTGAGCAGCACATGTATCTGTGCCTGAATGTAGTGGACAACTTACCAATAGATTTATTAATATGCAATAAGTAATCGCTTACATTTCTTTAGAGATTATAAAGGGTCTGAACCAACAGAGCAAGAGAAATTCAGTGTGAAAGTGTGATTTGGGCTCACAGCTGCCACTGAAGCTGGAAGAGCTAAGGTACTTGTAAGGGAGCTTGGTGATTTATTCCATTTACACCTGGAGGGAATTCCTTTCTGCACTGCCCACCTGCTGGTCCAGCTGTTTGGCCCACAGAAGTACACACTTTAATTTGAACCATGAGTGCCTGCAGCTCATCCTTTGTGTTCAAAAAAGCCTCCAGAAACTATGAAAGGAAAGCTGCTTTCCTGGTCTGGTTTTGGGCATCCCATGGACGTGTACTGAGATGATCTACACAGCCTATTGACTTGTCCTTCCTGTGCTCCCCAGTCCAAAAAACCCTCACCAGAATATTGGAAAGGTCAGCTTGACTAACCCTGACAAGTCTGTGTCCTTTTGGCAGGAAATCCTCCTTTCTCCCTTTTGATGTAGCTTATGTCACTGAATGTGATCACACGTGTTGCACAGGCACACTGTATAAATAAGGACATGAGTGTACATTTTAAACACAAGTCACCTCCTGTGTGTGTGTGTGCAATATAAACACAAAACTTGCAGGGCAGATCCTTGTCAGACATCAGTTCGGCCCAGTGTGGCATCTGATGGTACAAGGCTGATCTGCACCCGCTGAGGACTCAAGCCACAGCTGTAGAAACAGTATTTGTGAAATATATTAAATATTTGGGCTCAAACACAGCATGGTAAAACACACAGTCCTTGCCTTTCGTTAAAACAGGTTCTGTTGCTGTGATGCCATGGAAACTCAGGTGCTACAAAAAAAAGCCATACAGGTATTAATTCAAATGCTGGCTGTGTGTCCACTTCGATAAATGGGCCAGCAACAGAGGGGGAAAAACCCAGCTTGCCCAGAGCCTCTGTGTCAGAAGGGTCCCATGTGCTCCTTTGCCTGTGAGGTTATTTCACCAGGCTCATAAAGCACGTGTGGGGTCTGTTGGTGTCCCTCACACCTCAAGAAACAGCCCTGTCTGTTTGAAGCATAGTGAAAGGTAAGAGCAGGGAAGATAAATAGTCTGTCTCCTAGCTACATTCTGCCTGTGGATTGAAGTAGATCAACACAAATATTTGTGTGTACAGCATGCTCAGGAGCCTGCCAATGCCTGCTGGCAAAGTGCAGACAAAGGTAAAGGAAAAATGTATGCTTCTCTTTAAAGTAATTATCTTTATATATTAATAATGTCATTTGTAAGTACTCTGAGAAGTCAACAATGTACACTGAAGCAAAGCAAAAAACCTGCGAACATTTAGTAAAAAGAGAAGGGGGGAAATGTTGCAAGTATGCCTCTTAGCACTTTCCGATATATTAAAGTCTGTTGTCTCTGCATATGATCCTGTTAGCCTATTTGTTATCCTTTGGGAGCAGAGCCCTCAGTGAACTCCAGGATTGAATCCGACAGCCCAAAGCATGCTGTTGTTTGTTATGGATCAGTCTCTTCCCAAGCACCTCCAACGAGTCACACCAGTTCAAGGTAGCTCAATCTGGCCCTGCATCACTTCCCTTACCATGGCACTGAAAGCAAGCTTGAGCTTTCTTGTTGCAGCATAACCCATATTTTTGCATTGCAGGGTCTATTTGAAGTTTTGAGGATCTAATAATCAGAAAGAATAGATATATGTGTATGTACATATTTTAGAGTACTGCTTTTCTCTTCTCTGTTGGTGGCATTGCTTTTTTCTTGTCTGCAGTCACGTACCTGAGGGTGACAGGGCTGAGTGAACTTGGTGCAGTGTTTTGGCAATAGCACAGGCATTGATCACAGTTTTCAGGCCTCTCTGAAATCAGCTGGAATACTTGGTGGCTGACTTTCTGCTCACTGCAGAAGTAGTGGTCCATCTGTCCTGCAGGACTGGTCTTTCCAGCTCCCTCCGAGGGCTGGGACAGAGGGAAAGGAAAGACTCTCTCCCTGGAGAGCTTGGCCACCAACTTGTTTGCCCTTTTAGGGAAGAAAGGCATGAAACCCCATACTGACCTCTGTTTCTCTTCTCCTAAGTGTGTGGGAAGAAATACCCCATCTGCCTTCCTTTGTGATAGAGGAACACTGTTCCCTGCCACTCATCCCATGCCACATCCAGATCGGTGAGAAAGAGGAGAAGTGAGGCCTCACTCACATTATGGCCAGGAGCTGCCTCCCAGAGCAAGACCCTTGTCTCAGTCTTTTACCTACCACTGAGCAGCCCCGAGCCAGTAACATGCTCTGGGCACATCCTGACACCGATGTTTCTTCCCTCCACGTAGGAATTGCCTTAGAAGATCCATACCCATCTCGCAATGAGCAATTCAGGACTTCACTGGCATGTTGCTTTTCTGTGCCAAAAATTGTCAGGGCTTCATCACACGACATGTATCCCACGGCACCAAGGAGAGGAATGGCAGTTTTGCATTGCTGAGACATTCAGCGGGAGGGAGAGTGGGATTTTCCAAAGGAGGGCAGAGCACAGCTAGAAATAACTGCCTTTAAAGTGGTGACATTTTTCTGCATGGAAGAGCTAACTTAGAACATTTTTAGAGGTTTTTATAAATCCTGCTGAGCCCAGTGCAACTGAATTCATCATATGAGGCACATGTTTTACTGGGAGGAGGTATACAAGCAATAACCGAATATACAGTTTTTGCACTCTTTCAAAGTATCCCTAAATAGCTCTTTTCATAACCACAGGTAGGATATGCAGAAAGCATGATGAAACCCAGAAAGTTTGGCTGGTTTTGAATTTCTCTCTTTGCAAAGAAATGTAGGCTGCTTTTAAAGAATAATACTAACAGAAAAAAGCTGTAATATTCTCTTACGTGCCCTTTCTGTGTTCATGGGTGTGTCTTAATATCAGCAATTAAGTTCTGCAAAACAATAAGCCCCCTTTTTGTCTTTCAACTCTCTGAAATGGAGCTGCCAGGAGCTTTTGTATTAAGCTTTATCAGGCTTCAGTTAGGAAAGCCTCGTGGAGGTTACGTAGCCAAGTACAACATACAAATCAAATTATGGGAGAGATGAATACAGAGTTGTTAAATTAATTTTGTTTGTTCCAGCCCATTGGAATGTTTTTAACATGAAGAAAATAATTCTCTGCTGTATGGCTGGCCTGCCCAGTGCTTAGGGCTGTATTAGCATGCTGCGTTTGTCTGCCAGTGGCAAACAGGTTTTCTCCAGGCTTGAGTGAGCCCTGGAAGATGAGGCTGGCCAAAGTGCTGGCTTGTCCCCTGCCTTCCCCAATGGGCTAATCTGCAGAGAAAAGCCTGTATCGAGGTCCTGGGCAGCCCCACACGTGGTCAGCAGCTGGAATAGCCACTGAGGCTGCCTTTTGTCAGGTCAGAGGGCTTCCTCCAGATGCACCCGCACAACCTCCCGCCTCTGCAGGACTTTTCCATAAGGCAGGAGCCAGCTTGTTTGCCAGGTTCTCCCAGTTCAGGTCATCTCTGACTGGAAGGTGAGGGTGTTTTTTTCACTCCAGGAGGTCCAGGGAAAGTCTCTCTGCCTGCAGTGAAGCATTCCCATGTTTAGTGCCTCTGAGATGTGGCCCTGTGGCCCCAGCCAGGGTTTTCTGCTTCCAGAAGTCTTGGCTTGGGGGTCTGCTAGCCCTGGATATAGTGACTTTGGTGTCCTGCTATAGACCTATGCAGAGCCAGTTCAGGTATCTGCTCAGGATTGCACTACAACACAGAAAGATATCCTGAAATCCCCCATAATATTTTGTTATCTCTTAGGATGTGAATTTCAAAGAAAGCATTAGTAATATTTTTTCTAAAATTAGCTGAGATGCTATTTTAGTGTGAAATGATGCTGGTTGTTGGGTTTGGTTCTCTTTTTTTTCCTCAAGCAATCATGAATTCACAGGGTTTTTTTTGCTTATTAAGCCTGGTTTTATGAAAAAAAAAAAAAAGGAAATGAAAAGAAAGAAAAGCTTGTGTTTCTTTTTCTGTTTCTCTTCAGTGTGTCCTGATTAAGCTTCCCCCTCCCTGCCCCAACCTCTTCCTCCATTTCTATCTGTCCTTTAGCTGCACATTTTACAAATCAGTAGAGGTCCTTCAGCATCTAAAAAAAAAAAAAAGTAGGAAGTCTGTGATTCTTTTAATCTTTAAAAAATCCAAGGCACAGAGAGTATTGAAAGGAAAATTAGATCTCTGGGAAATGCCAGTTGTTTTATAGATGGTCAAATCATTACACTTTTTTCTTTGCTTTTCAGACGTTCACTATGTTACTATGTATCACTTTAATTAAATCATCAAATTGAATTACTGGATCAAATGTTTTTTTATTCCATTGTGTCCTAAGCAGGTTTGGTTAAATTAATAAAACCATATGTTTCATTTAAAAAAAAAAAAGATATTTCTTTTTTGCCCATTCATAAGCTGTTAAAAAAAAAAAATGTGGCTGAACAGAAAAGGTCGGTTATTACTTAATTACATCAAGTGCCTTGGAGTAATTTGAACGAAGTCATACTAAGTCATGAAAATTTTGTAACATTTACTGTGAAATAGCAATATTGTAAATTCAGCCTCATTTTAGCTGGCTGTGAGTGAGGCTTGACCTCAGTGAAGTCATTGGAGTCACTCAGGTGCTTAGAAGTGCTTATGACCTTCTTGGATCAGGCTGCAGGGTCAGGGAGGGTCACTCAACTCTGAGCTTGTGAGTCTCCTGTTTACCCTTGGGAAATACCCACTTCTCTGACTGGCATGAGCTATTCCAAATGGCATCAAAGCCAGTGGCATGTCACAGCCCCCTCTCCCTCGAGTGGCTTGGGGTCTTTGTCTGCAAACCAGCTGGCCAGCCATCGTTCAGAAGGCTACTGAAATTAAGGTAGGTCTCTCTGTCTCCTGGGAAGGTTACCTGCTTGAGTTATTTCTAAAACAATTTGTTGCATGATTACTTTAAATATATAAATCTCTGCATGTCCTCCTGGAGGACGAGGACTGCATAAGGGGTTTAGGTCTGGGTAGTCCTTCACCCGGGTTCTTATCTCTGATGGGATTTGATTATGTGGACTGATAAAGGCTGGCCTGGCATTTTGAAGTGTAATTCTGTGATGACAAAGGGCGTCAAAGGGGGCAGTTATGATTTATTGGTGCAGTTATCAATAAACAGTGATGTCAGTGAGAATTGATCTGACTATCTCAGCGGAAAGAGGTGAGCATGGAGAGGCATACTAAGGATCAGGAAGCTCTGTGAATAGTGATAACAGCATCTGCTTTCAGCTGTGCCCTTTTGTCCAGGTCCTGGCCACCTTCATGCCATGCTCTGCAGCACCCTGGCTCTGTGGGCCCCCTGCAGCAACCAGGAGGGAGCCAGAGGGAAGGTGTCTGCAGACCATGGTCTGGCTTCTGGCTTTGTGGCATTGACAGCAGAATGCTGTTTTGATCCCTTCGACTCTGTGTAAATAGAAACTCATATAGTTGGAGGTACTGTAGGGCTTGTTTGCTTTGCTGGATCATCCTTCTCAGTTGAGCAGAAGGATCTACTGCAAAACTGCAGGATTGTCACCTCTCATGGCAAGAGCAAACATCAAAGACCTTTCCTTCCCAAAGAGTATTTGTGCAATTTTCATTGTCTGGTTCAGGCTAGCTACAAATGTGAGCTATAAGTGCACAAGTGCATTTCACAGATATTTTTCTATTGTGCTAGTAGTATTGGTGTATAAAGCATTTAATCATTTTTATTTAAGAACTGTAGCTGTTTCAGTAATGTAACAGCAGAGCTGCATGACCAGCCTGCAAGTCCAGGCATAGGAGTTGACATTTCTCTCCTTCAGTGCTGCCAGGACTCTTTAGAAGTGAAATAATGGCCAGATATACACACAGTCACATACCTGCAGAGTGCAAATAAGCTCAGTGTGTTGGCTTTAAATGGAAAAGTTGCATGGGGAAAAATAATTCTGCAAACAGCGTCAGCCTGATGGGCTGGGTGACACTTTGCCTTTCCCTGGCAGAAGAGATCATCTCCTTTGCCATGGCACATGTGTTTAGGTATCATTGCAAGTGATTTTTCTTGGTTCAGAGTTTATATTGGGAAAGAGAATGTGAGAATCTGCCCTGAATTGGATATTTTGAATGTGATTTTTAAAGCTTGGAAAAAAAATCTCAACTCGTTATAGCTGAGAAGGGGATGATGTATTTTTCCCATAGCATGTGAGTGCCATCTAGTGTTGTGCATCCCCACCTGGACCCTTCCATGGCAACACCTGGAAAAGTGGGTTTGTTTCAGTGGCTGTGAGGGGGCTGTGCACACCCCACTCTTTGAGTGGATGGGCTGGGTTTGCACCTGGGCTTGGTCTCCCCCACAGAAGTTTGGGGTTTGGTGCTGCTGCAAGCAGAAGCCGTGTTTTTCGCACTGGTTAAGCTGTTCCAATGTTCATGTCCCTAGTGACTTAAGTGTGGGTGAGAAGTGACTTGTGCCCCCATGCTGCAGGCAGGGTTAGGAAGGCAGAGCTTTCAGAGGCTGGCTGGGTGTTCCTCCCCCTGCCATCAAGAACCATTTTCCTGTGCTAGCAATATGTTACTGGCAAACAGTTGAGCATCTCTGAAGGAAAATACATAGAAAGAAGAGCATAAAATAACTTCTGACATATGTAAAAATGTACTAGGTTAAGAGGAAAATACTTACTGACCCAATAGTGTTACATTTTCAGAGGTTTCAACTCTTTCCAGGGCCAGCAGAGTACACTGGGGTATTAACGCCTTACAGCAGGAGGGCGTGGATGAGGGAAGCTGTGGATCAGGTCGACTGGACTTCTTAATGTTCCAGTGTAGAGCTCTTAAGTCACAAAGTTAAAGTGTATGTACAATGTCAGGACTGAAAACAAGTCAAGAACTAAGCAACCTGCCTGCAGAGAATGGATTCTCTTGCTCCCTTTACTCAGGAGAGCAGAAAGCAGCTGCAGGTGGTGTTAAATCCCATTGGTCTCAGTGGATTGCAGTCTAAGCTGTTACTGTAGGGAAGGGCATTAAAGAAAAAAACCTGGCTCTTACAGCGAGGCACAGTTCTTCCTGTTTGTTTTCTCTTGGTTATTTAGGAGAGTTTCATCTTTTTTCCTTCTGTGTTTCAGCTTGCAGCACTCCTCCAGTCAACATGAAAGTGCAGCCTGTGAACAGGACGGCGTTACTGGTAACCTGGAACCAACCAGAAACCATCTACCACCCTCCGATCATGAACTACATGATCTCATATAGCTGGGCTAAAAATGAAGATGAAAAGGAGAAGACTTTCACCAAGGACAGTGACAAGGACCTGGTAAAAGCACAGCATCAAAACCAGACATATGTATCATGCTATCCTTATATTGTTATTTTCTTGGTAGAAGGAGTTAGAGGAGGAAAAGAAGTTTTTGCCTTACAGACAGATTAGTGTTTGACTCACAATGAATTGCTATTTAAATGTTCAGTATTAGTTGAACGTTGCCAAATAGGCTACCCCAAACATTGGAGTGTGAATTTATAGTTTATGTGAGTGCATAAAATCTGCAGACACTTTTTCATATACTGTTGCTGAGAAGAAGCAGCTGGGTCAGGAAATGTTTAGGCTCTGAATATCACAGATTTTCGCATTAAAAGTCCAATCCCCCCCAAATCTGTTCCTGGGCTCAGGCTTTTCACTGTGCATAGCCCCTTGCAGTCTTTGCAGCAGTTTCTGGCAGTAAGGGCTGCCAGAGGCAGGAGTGCATAGTCAGGGCTAGAAGATTATTGTGGAGTGGCCCTGTACAAGCACTGCCTGCATCTGGCAGTGTGAGGAAAAGAGGGAAGAGCAAGACAGTTCCAGCACAGATGGAAACACTGCTCTATCTCCTCCATTTAGGATTTCATCTGCTTGTCATTCTTGTCTAAGTGGAAGCAAGTATTGTACTGGTCCTTAACATTCTCTGCATATAAAATCAAAGTGACATATTCAGGTTTGAAAGGCCTCCATTTATTGTTAATCAAAGAAAGCCTCTAGAATAATGAAATCAGTAATTGTATATGCACATGAAAAATGCAGCAGCTCAGTGTTATTCCTAATGACTGTTACCATTTTTTTTTTTTCAAATACACAGTCCTCTGGGCCCATTCAATCAGTTATACAATGATACTTCTCTTATTCCCTTAGATGAAGATTCTTTTACTTCATTTCCATTTATATTTTCAATTTCCCCACTAGACATTGTTATCTGGGTCACATTAGGGAATGATCTGCCTCACAAAATCAGAAAGGAACCTATTGAAAGGCACCCAAGGTTATGATGTATTGTAACCTCTCTTTTGCCATAATTTCACACTCTTAAGGGGAGATTTTTTTTTTAATCAGGTATAAGATAGAAGCCCTTAATCAGCAAAAATGAGGTTTGCACCATGAAAGCATCCTGTTTTATGTAAAATAAATAATTAAAAGTGCAGGGGATGCGATGGAGTGATAACTTGGAAATAAATTGCAGTGAGACCCTGTGCTGTTCAGCAGAGCTTAGAGGTTAAGAAAGCAATGACAGTTTAGTCCATTTTAGGGGCAAGAGAAGAAGGAAACCCTTTTTCAGAGGAAAGTGCAATTTTTTTCAGCGCTCTGGCAGATTCAGTTGAGCTGTTCCATCTTGAATCAGAGCTGGGCAGTCTTTAGGTAAGGATATCATGGGTATTTCAAGTGGCCCACACAGCTACTGCTGTGAACTGATGTGATTTGAACTAAGGCAGTACAAAAGAGTTTCTGGAAAGCATCAGAGCAATATCTCAGGTCTAGGAGTAAGCAGGGATATCCCAGCCCAGGGTGCTGAGCCTTCATGTTGTACAGTAGTACACCAGCATCAAATTGCCATAGCCAGTTTGTTGCAAAATAAAGTCAGTTCGAACATGCAGTGATTTTTCTGGGCTTATCCCATGTTTGGGACATGGAGCTCCACCTATAAAAATCTTATTTTAATCCCTGTAAGGTTGAATGACTTGAACTTTAAGTTTTTCTGAGGAAAGCAGAGACTTTCAGGCATGAAGACTGTCATGAGAATAGACGTGGGACGTGTTCATTTCTTTCTCTTAGGCAGAGTCTGGGTGCATCCCTTTGGCCTTGGGCCTTGCCCACTTCCAAGGGACCAGTGAATATTTCTGTTTAGAAATGTAGTTTGCCTTACATGACATAAATGTCCTGTGTTAGCACAATGCTTTATATATTTCAAACTGATCGTGGACAGTACTGTGGGGGTAAAAAACTGAATAATATCTATTTTTTTTAAACAGAAGGCCATCATTAGCCATGTCTCACCTGACATCCTTTATCTGTTCAGAGTTCAAGCAGTTTGCCGAAATGAAATGCGTAGTGACTTTAGCCAGACTATGCTCTTTCAAGGTAACAAAACCACATACCTATTTTTATATTAAACGATTGTTTGTTTCATATTTTCTCTTCACAGTGCAATATGGTGTGAAATGATTTCAGAAGATGTTTGAGTCCATGTAGACAATACTAATTTCAGATTGTGGCCAGTGACTTGATCTGAATCCCATTTCTAGTGATGAGGGTTTGTCTACAACTCTCTGCTGGCAGGGTTTGTCAGGTTTTAGGAGAATTCAAAGCTTTTCTTGGTACTAGTTTTCTCAAACAAATGCGTCAGAGGCTGCTTGTACATCAGAGGCACAGCTATAGCAGAATGTGAGTCTGATCGGTGTCTGTTTTATGTAAAGAGGAAAGGAGATCAGTCCTACCTTGACAACCACACGTGGAGACATTCAGGTTTTACCATGCATACAACCTCAGTGATTTCCAAAACATACATATTTAAAGGAAATCAAAAGTACTAGATGCTAAGCTGTCCTTTGTCATGGATTTCCTTTTAAGTTTATTGGAGAAATCTGGTAGTGCTGAGATTTGGTAGAAGAATTTGAAGTTTTTAGAGCTTTTTTAAGTGCTGAAGTTTTGCTCCTTCCTGGGAATTTATTACTACGTTTTTTACTAAGTAGGGCAAAATTTACCTCTACTGAGAGCATTCCCTCCCACTCCAGCTTATGGATACATAAATCCTGTAATGGGCAATGGAAGAATAAAACAAGTGGAGAGTTAAAAATTTATATCTTTAACATAAAGAAAGGAGCTGTCACTTGGATCTGATGCCGTATAGGGAACAAAATAATGGAGATGTTTTTCTGTGCAATTTTTGGAAAAGGGGTGGGGAGGGGGAGTTAATCCTACTCTGCTAGCACGTAGTATCTGAAGGATATCAAGCTGTGGACAGAGTTTACTTCTGTGGTGATGTCCTGCCACAGTGTTATCAGCATTGCAGGGACAGCAGGGGTCAGACAAGAAGTGTCCTATCCAGCCCACATCTCATATGTAGCTCTCTGTTCTTAGTACCTCAGCACAGTGTTTTGGACTTGACTGTAAATGCCAGGCAGAAGTCAGAAACTGGTATGTCGCAGATTATGACCTCTTTCAGCAGATGACAGAATGGAAAAATTCTTTGAAATTTGACCATGATACCTGTTTAATCACAGTTAGGAGTAAGTCATTATTGACAGCTTTGTTGGATATTCTTGGGGCACTCTAGCCCAGTGTTCAAAGCAGTGGAAGCGATTCACGCATCTGCAATGGGAGTAGATGATGTGATTCCTTCTACATGTCCCCGAAAAGGATCTGCTGTTCTAATCTTTGGCTGTACCCAAGATCTAACCTAGAAAATGAATCCACTTGAGCTTTCAAAGCATTATTCAGAGCTTGATTATGGTTGTAGTTGAGATATATAGCAATAAATAATGATAAGGACAGGAAAAAACTATTATCATCAGCCACTCTCACTTCCTGTGTAAGTCAGGATGTTTCATCCAGTTAGAAGGAGAGAGTGTGTTTTCTGACAGTGCACTTAAACTGGCATTGCTGGGCCTGAGTAATTAAAGCCAAGCAAATCTGTCTTTAGGCACATGTACAAGATAAGGTGAGTAATGCCAAACGAGCTGAGTTGCTTTTGCTCCAAACTGAGACCTGCATCCGTATTTTGTAGCAGCATGTTCAGCAATTGCTCAGCAGTTGTATCGCTGCCTCCTTTCTCAACTCGCTGACACGCTGCTCTTCTTCCTCCCTCAGCTAACACCACTCGAATTTTCGAGGGGACCAGAATTGTGAAGACAGGAGTGGTAAGTTGTGGATCTGGGGAGCTGGGATTTGGGGACGTTCCCACCAGGTGGCAGCACGGTGTTGGAAATCTGCGGCAGGACCCAGCTTTCCAGGGGAGGGGGTTGTTCAGGCCCACCACAGAAGGATTTATAACATACAACATATTTCCAATATGAAATATTGGAAGGGGTTTGGTTTTCTAGCTTCATGCTCTGAGAGGTTTTGACTACTGAAGAATCGAGTGTTAAAACAGTCTTCCCAAATCTATATTCAACCCATTTAGAGGGGATTTGTAATCTTAATGACGACGGTGGAAATAAATTTAATTTCTTTTATTAACGGATGACCAGAAGTATATGCACGAGGAAAAAGACCTCACACACAACATCTTTACTCTTCTAGTGCTCTAAGGATATCTGTTATAGTGTGAATAAAGCCTCAACAATCTCTTTGTTTGAATTTTAATTCACAAGTCACGGGAGCCAACTTTTGTGTTCCAGACTCAGAAATGTTGGTACTTTTACAGTAAAACTGGAATACATTGTTTCAGTTTTTAAAGCATCTTATTAGTTTATTTAACATAAACTATCTATAACCTAAAGTTCTTAGCATTCAGTTTACTGAATCATTCCATCATATTTATGGACTGGATTCACACTACTGAATTTACTCTAAGGACATTGCTTCTGGTTTTATTCTGTTGCAGTTTGATATGCTCCCTAGTAAGCAAATAACACATATAAAGCTTGCATTTGAATGATTAATGTTTGTTTAATGATGTATAGAGGTATTCTAGACATATGAAATCTGCTGTCAAATTTTAATACTCAGTCCAGCTTTGAGACCGTTCATGCCAGTGAAAAGCAAATCTCACAGTGCCGCAGGGATTCACATTGATAAGTATCTGAAAGTTTAGATGCTTATTTAAAGTTTTGGCTTGAAATCTCTAAAGCACGGCTTTTCAGCTGAGATCTCAGGTTCTCTGTGATTGCAGCTGGTCAAAAATAACGTGAGAAAGCAGCCTTCCTTGGTTTGCTGCAGCATTTCAATTACATGGCCTGACTGAACCTGGGAATTGCAGAGAGATGCAGAAATACTGTGAAGTATATACATTTCAGTTTTAAAAATTAACATTTTACTTTTTCAAAAGATGTTCAGTAGCACCTATTTAATCCTTGTTTGTACTCATCTGGTGTGTACCTTTCCAGCTAATGGTGTTCCCAGTCGTGAATTCTGTAACGCGAGACATTTTTCAGTAAATCAAAGAGGGTGGTCAGGTTGTCCAGGCAGAACTGCTGGCTCAGCTCTTACACAGAATTATTCCTCATCTTTAGTCAATTCACTTCAGTGTCTTTTTCCACATGTAATTCAGGAAGGGGAATGACTAATTCCTTATGTATAGACCAAGGTTTAGTTCTTTATGTATATACCAAGGGGTTTTGTTTCCAGTAGAGCACGCATGTGCACAGAGACCTGCATGCAAGCATGTGTGCAGTGGGCTGACCTTAGAATAACAGTGGCAGGGTGCAGAGGATGCAAAGTCCATGGCTCATTCCTTGCTTCCTCTCAGCTCCCTGAGGGAAGTGGGCAGTGTCAGGCCTGGCTTTGGGTCGCTGGTGGTGGCCAGGGAGAGTCCTGTGGTTGTAGAAAACCGAGTCTATACATGAGTGTTGCAGCCTGGTGGTCCTGGCAGAGGTAGTGGTGGCTTGCTGAAGGGTTCCTGATGCTCTCCAAGTGCTTCATGACTGCCCAGCTGGCCATGCTGCTGGTCTTTTCTAATGAGAGTGATACCTCACTGCAGCACCAGTCCTTAGGGGAATAATGCCGATGGGTAAATTAATGAAATAAAAATAGTACCATTTGAGGGCCTCACAATGTGTGTGGGATGAGCCAGAGTTCCTTGTCAGAACAGACCCACCAGCCACGGATGCTCGCGTTGGCAGCACAGCCATTATTTTGAGACAGCCATTATGTAACACTGTATTTTTAAACTTCTGTATTCCGAGGATTAAAGCACTGTGAGTAATGCAGCTAAACTCAGTAAACTCCTTTACATTCTCCTCATCCCTGAGAGGAAACGTTACTCACAAGTCAGCAGTGACGTGGGTGGAGAAGGTCCCGATGTAAAATAAAGATAAGGATAAAGAGGGTTTTGATGATGATGTGGTGAATGCAGGGAGGTTTCTTCCCTTTGTGGTTTGCTGGTAGCTCTGTGGCTTGTCCTCTCCTGGCTCAGCCCTGCATCCAGCTGGTGGGAGTCTTTGGCTTTAAGAGAACAGCAACCAGAATGGCACATGTGTGGAGAGGGAGGGAAATGCAAAAGAAAAACAACGCCAGGTAACATGTTGGGCCCCTGCTGATTCTCTCTGCTGTGTTTTCTTCCCCTCTGCTGCCGGTGACCTCCTCAAGCCCACGGCATCTCCTGCCTCCTCAGCTGACATGGCTCCTATCAGCTCCGGCTCCTCCACCTGGACCTCCTCGGGGCTCCCTTTCTCCTTCGTGTCCATGGCCACAGGGATGGGGCCTTCCTCCAGTGGCAGCCAGGCCACCGTGGCCTCAGTGGTGACCAGCACCTTGCTGGCAGGACTGGGCTTCAGCGGTGGTGGCATCTCCTCCTTCCCCAGCAGCGTCTGGCCCACCCGGCTGCCCACGGCGGCCGCCCCCAGCAAACAGGCGGGACGGTCCGTGGTGGCCACCACCGAGGCCGCCGCCGCCTCTCCAGGGCCAGAGCGGGACTCGGCACTGACCAAGGATGGCGAGGGAGCTGAGGAGGGGGAGAAGGATGAAAAGAGTGAAAGTGAGGATGGGGAGCGGGAGCACGAGGAAGAGGAAGAAAAGGATGCTGAAAAGAAGGAGAGAAACAGGGCGACGGCAGCCGCGGAGGCGCGCAATAGCACGGAGCCCAGCGTGGCCGTGGCTTCCCCCAACCGGACTGCTGAGGAAGAAGGAAATAAAACCATATCGGGTGAAGAGCCAAACCAAAACGTTGTCCCCGAGGCTGGAGGTCCCAAGGAGGAGAGGTTGGATGAACCCAACACTCAGCCCCAGCCGCTCCCTTCCACCCAAGTGCCACCAGCGTTCACCGATGAACTGTACCCAGGCAAGATCCCAAGAAGACCAGAGACTACAAGAAAACCTCCTCCAAAGGAGGACAGGTTTCCAGAGGAATACCCCTCAGATAACAAATTCATCACCATTAATCCAGGTGAGTGACCTCCGGGGAAAAGTGGTTTTACCAGCATGAGAGTGTTGGAAAATGACACAATCCAAATTCCTTACTGATTTCCAGGAGATACATTTTTGTGGTACTTGACTTCATCCAATGGGCAGGTTGTCAGAGGACCCAATGCACAAATTGTTACTGGTGGGGAGCAGAGCGGGAAGGAACATCCTTTTCTTTTGCTGGGACAGATTCATGATCCTTGTAACTTACTGCAAGAGCAAACTTGCAAAACGTTAATGCCCAACATGCTGCATCAAGAATTTTGTTTAAAAGAGAAAGAGTGGGGAATGCAGTGAACCATTGCTGTGAAATTAATTTGGAAGAACGGCTGCTGTGCCAAACTAGTGTTTCATGGGAAGTTTGCTATATATGCTGCAGGCTAATTTATTTTATCTGCAGGATTCTCCCTGATAGGGCTTTGAGATATTCTCCCAAATATGGGAACATTGCTGCTTTATTTTTCACCACAAAACCTACATGCTCTGATCTTCCAAAACAAGGCACCTTCTGCACTGGAGTTACCTTCTTTGTTTTCCTTTGGGAAGGAAAAATCTTAGCCAGGCAGAGTTCACATATTTTCTGCTTGTCCTAATGAGAATTATCAGTGCTCCTGTACACACCAACTCTGGGTGTATGTACCAACTCCACAGTATGTACACAGCAAACACAACCTTTTGGAAGCCTGCCCAGGTGATCTGCATGTGCACCAAGCCCGGTGTGGTCCAGGTTTGCTGCACAGGCCTCTGCAAACAGGTATCTCATGGTGCTACCAATGTGTGGAATGTCCACACGTGTTTCTGCTCGGGGAGCTCCAGGCATCGGTGAGGAAAACTGCAAGGAGCAAATGGAGTACACACGTGTGGATTTATTTGCAGAGTGAATACTGGGATTTAGATACAGTGACGAGTTTGTATGAGTGATTATGTGTATTACCACGGCATTTATAAGATAGTGCACTTTTTTTGTTCGGGGTGGGTATTTTTACTGGTATTGTTTATTTTGATAATCTTGGAGTGTTTTGTAATTTTCTTTTTCCATCAAATCTGCTCTAGACTACTGTGAAAAAACCTTGCATATTTATTTTTCCCTACACTGATAAACACAAAAATGCAGACATTGTGCACTCAGTTATAGCTCAGAACCAATTTAAAAAACAAAGCTAAATCCAATCTTTAATAACATTTTTTACAGAAATGCTGACCTGACTCTAACTCTGTGAATCATAACTGTTCTGTAAGAGATCAGATTAACAATGCAGAAGACAAGAAGCCTGCACCCAAATTGTGCTGATTTTTTTAAAAGACAGTGCTGTTTTTCTTACTCCTCAACTGGAAGTCTTCAAAGTCCAGTGCTCCCACTGAACGTGGTCTGAGATGCCTGTCAGGAAGCTTTCAACGTGCCACTTGCCCTAATCACCTTTTTGTCAGAAAGGAGGGAACTTTGCAATGTTAGGAGTAAGCGTTCAGCACCATTTAGGTTCAAATCCCAGCAATTCAGTCTGCCTGGGTAAACCTGCTTCTGAAATAGTTGCTTTTGGTTCTTCCTGCCTTTGGCTTCCCTGTTTCTCATGTGCCAGTTTCTTGCATGGCCCAAGTACAATGTCTCTTATATAAGACCTAGAAAGGGCCTCATGGCTTGTTCTCAGCCTAAAAAATTGGAAAATTCTTATCTCGTGGCAAAGAGATTGTTAACAATTCCATAGTGAAGTTAAGATAAAAATACTAAAATCAATGACAGGGGAAATATTTTTAATATTGCTAAGAAATACTTACTAGTTATTGTGAATTGTATCCCCTTAGTCTGTCTCTTTTTACCGTGCAGAGAACTATTACTGAAATTGGTTCAGTACAGCTTTGCCTCCTACTAGACAGCCTCTTTTAGAGCTCTGCTCACTTCCAGGCTTGATGGCTTGAAGTCACTGTGCCTGAGGACTACATACAACAAAGACAATCAGTTTTGAAAGTACCCTGCAAATTAGGTTTTCCATACCTATATATGGCGGGAGGATAACTTACTATGATCACTGCATCTTAAAAAAGTGGCTTCCATATGTAGGAAACTATATCTGACATAATGAGCACATGTTAGATGGGGGGAAAGATAAGTGAGAAGTTACCTGTTTCCTGCAAATTAACCTTAGTTAAATCATAGTTAAACCTCTGGTGAGCTACCCAGGATAAGGAGAAGAAACTGCAGCATTTTTTCCAGCTTCCCAGACAAGCCTCTCCCAGATCCCTCAGTGTCCTGAAGAGGACACTCAACAGCAAAAGGGCTGGGAATGGCTATTCAGAGGTGAAGAAAGGCCTATTTGTGCCAGTTGCTTGTAGTACAGGCTCATTCCCTATCCATGACTTCCAGGTGGAAAAATTTAGGTTGATCACAAACCTGGTGAGTCCCTGTCCAGACATTGGGAAAGGCTAATAGTGAGAACATTTTGAGGTGTTTCTTATTGGCTTCGGAATGGAGCCTTTCAGTCTGAATCTCTTTGTACCATGTGTGAAGACCTTGTCCTTCAAAGTCTCTTCAGGCAAGTCCTTCATTTCTTTTTGTCTTGAGCCACCAGGCTTTGATAGATGAGGTCTAACTAGCCTGGAATTTGCCCAAATATTTCACTAGATGTGTCCAAATAAGGCCTGCCTGGCCTGTTGGAGAAGACACTTGGGAATGCAGGAGAAGGAGCTTTCTTCCAGGCTCGATGTAGGTTACCAAAGACTCACGCTGGTGAGTTAGACTAGCACAAAGCCTAAGACTAGTTGATTCAGGTTAATTGTTTTCCACAGTAATATGGAAATTTTCAGTTCATGCAGACAGACCTGACCTAGCTGATGCCAGCTGAGTTCAGTGAAACTGCAGCCATAGCAAGACCTCGTCTATGAGAAATGGCCTTAAAGGTTTTCCATAACAAGGTAAACCTGAAATCAAGACAAGTGAAGCCAAGAGGGCAATTCCAGAAGTGTCTGAAAGGATTTCTGAGCATCAGGACAGTTAAGAGTGTCAAGACCACTTCCAAAGTGAGCAGAAAGCACCCCTGCAGTTTACTGTGTGTCACTGTGAGGGCAGGAACATTTTTGGATGCCTTTTTCCTCCCCAAAAGCAGGTTTTAAAAAGCAGTCAAGGTTTCAAAACTGGTTTTGTGAGTAGAAAGTTTAATCATTTTAAAGAGTAGAAAATTGTTTCATAACAATGTGCACTTGTAAAATTAATTATATAGCATCAAATTAGCAGTTGTAAGGAGATAACTGAATGGGGAAGTACTCATGAGTGTGGATGATTAGAGGAGAACAGGGAACTCATGAGAAATTATGGGGAAAGTGCAAGGCCAATTAGTACAGCAAGGCTCATTTTCTTTTAGTGCTTATTTCACACGCACATACACACACCTCTCCTGAGGCCATGTCATTATTTTCCAAATGGCATTGGCCTCTTCTTGCCTGGTGGTATCGGCCAAGGCTGATGATTTTCTTCTGTCACCGAACGCTTGCTTGCATTCTCCTCTTTCATTTTCCTGATCATCCTTTTCTGTGTTTTGGTGCCCACATTAGACTAATTGTACCTTTGATCTGCAACTGTTATACACACAGCTGCTCAGCATTGTCCGTGACTCTGAAACCTGAAAATTAGAAAAACAGCAATTAGAATGATACTCTACCAAGAAAGGGGGAGGGGGGGCAGGCAAGGAAAGAAAAAAAGCGAGGGGAAAAAATGAAAACCTGGATGATTCAGTTTCATCAGGCTAGAGAGGATACAATCCCGCAGAATTCTGGTTGATTGTGCCAGACAGTTAAACAGATCCTTTGTTTTTGACAGGAGATAACAACTAGGCTGTTGTGGGCAAAGTAACAGCTGTCCAGTTGGGGCTTTGGCCTGAGTGGTGAGCTGGGACTGAGAACAGAAACATGGGTTTGGCTCTTTGTCCAAATTTCAGCCGGTCCTCCCACCCCTCACTGCTCACCCACTTCTGAGTGCCTCCCACAAGGGGGCTTTGTAGAGACAGAGATGATGTGCAGGGTTAAATTTCAAGCCTGGTGTATGCCTTTAACAGAGACTGAATTTTGATTTTTAGAGCAGTCTTTGCCAGGTCTGAGGTTACAAAAGCCTTTTGGGAATAACCTCATTAAGATAATTAAACATCTGTGTAATTCTTTCTTCTCCATACACAGCGAGGATTATTAAGCTGTATTTTCATGTAGCATTTGAGCCGTTTTCACACAGGATCACAGAATGAATAAGGTTGGGAGGGACCACTGAAGTCAGCTAGTCCAACCTCACTTCTCAAAAAGGGAGCATGTTACTCAGGATTGTGTCCAGACAGCTTTTAAATATCTTCAGAGATTTACATGGCAGCTTACAGGAAGAAACATCAGACTGGCTTGAAAATAAAAGAATTTAATTATTTAATGTCTGCAAACTATGAATTTCAGATATAGGATTAAAGATGATTGGCATCTGTTTACAAAGCAGTGAAAAGCCATGTTTAGCTGTGTACAGCCTGTAATTGTGACCACTGCAGGAATGCATTTAAAAAAATAGGGAAAAAATAGCTGCACAATGACATGAGCTTGTATCAAAGGTAATACATTTTAAAAAAACATGGTTTTGCCTTTTCATCGTTTAATAATATGGCAAATACTATTTTTCAGAATTAATTAATACCTTTGTATAAGTCCATAACTTCACTTACTCAAAGGAAAGATGAGCAAGGTGACTGTCTTTTAAGAGAGGCCATGTGATCTGAGGCAGTCCAGCAGCAGGGCTTTTGTTTTTAGTTAATGGTATCTGTAATGGTACAACAAACAGAACTTTGTCCTGGCAGTTTGTGCAATGATGAGGAATGATAAAAGTAGATCGGTTATATAGTACAGCTATGGTTGCTTATTATAGCAAGCAGTGTTACTTAAGGGAAATAAACATGTTTCTTTTCTCAGGAACCAATTACCAAGAATTTGCAGGAAAAAAAGTACATTTCACAAGTGGTAGAAGCCTCTTTCTTATCTTGACCTTTGTGCAAGAGTTGCACTGCCAGAGCTTCCCTCGCTGCCTGACGCCATCCAATACTCCCTGTGCCAGGGCTCATCCATCCAGTGCCTGGGTGGAACTGCTGAATGGGTGGTTCACAGAAGTTACGGATTTTTCCAGACGCAGGAGTAGATTTAGCAGTGCCAGGGCTTGTATCATGTGGGACCTCCTGAAACAGATATGCTGTAATAATTTTTATTCCTTCCTACTGGGATGAATTCCAAGCCAGTAAAAGGCAAACTGAATTAATTCAACGAAGGCATATGCCACTGGAAACTGTTTACATTTCTTAGCAAAAATGGAGTTTCCTAGTCCGTTTTTTAAGCTTACCACCACCAGCACCAAATACAGCTTATGGTGGGCATCATTACAAGGATATGCTGTTTGTTTAAGCTCTCTCAACACATTATTTAAGCAGTGGAAAACACCTAAGACTTTTTCTTCAAAGCCCACACAGGAACTGTGTCTTTTTTTCTGAAGCACATCACTGTTTGGGCATTCCCAACTGGAATTTCAGGGCCAATCATCAGCATGCAGGAGTGGCATTTGCTATTCTGGCACTCAGCATACTGAGCACTTTCTTATCCTCACATCTGTGGTACTGGGAGTTGGCAGGGGCAGATAAGTGTGTTCTCCACAGTAGACTAAATAAGAGGAGCATCGTGAGCACTACAGAATTTAATAGTGTGCATTGGGACTCCAGCCCATGCTGTGCTTACAATGGAATTTAATTTTCTTCCCATGCAAACAGAAACATATGTTTTTGTGTTGAAAGATGTGGAGGTGAAACTAAACAGAGTACTGTCCTTGGAGAGAACTGGAGCAACACCCTAATGGACGTAAGGTGGTGGGACTACTTGGCTCTCCTATCAAGTTTTATTACATTGCATGTTTTTTTGCTTTGCCCCTTTTATCATTCTGATTAGTAAGACTTACCTCACAGGCTTACTCTTCCCATGCTGATAAATGATTTGAAATGCACTGGTAAAAACTGATGCCTCAAGACTTACAATTTTGTAAGTTTGGCAAATACCGAGAATAAGCCTTTGCTTTAATTTTGGGGTTGGTTTTTTCCTTACTCTTTCTAGTCAAGGAAATCAGAGATGTTCAATCAAAGTGCACCTTCCGTTCCTCCAAACACCCCTCTTATTAGCACCTCATTTAGGCTGCTTGCTAAAGGGCATTACCTCTATCAGCCTAGTTCTTAAAACTAGAAAGATTTCTTGCTGGGCTTGCAGCAGCCTGCAGCCTTGCTCTGTTTTCAGCAGTCAGGCAAAAGCATTTACAATTAACCTTTACTTCCACGTTAGTTGAATTTTACTCCTGCCTACCGAGGAGTATAATCTAAATGCTATTAAAATAGAGTATGACTTCATATTATGTGACATCTGGTGACTTCCAATTATCTGTGTTTTGCCTGCCTATGGTGAAAAGGCAATTACGTTCTTCTGGTAGGATTTGCAGCAGTTTCAGAAGATATGATAATGCAATACTGAACAAGGGCAAGGAATCACATTGGTAAGGAAAGACTCACATAGGCTAAAAAGTAGAAGTCAAGTGTGCATGTTTCAATCCTCAAAATCTGAAGCTGTTTATATTAATCCTTTTCCATTATGTCCTGTTGGCAGGTATTGATCAGATACTGCCTGTTTGTTAGGAAACACGAAAAAGATAGAGAATCCACTTCTGTATTTTTCTTCTATCATTCTGTCTAAACCAATTTATTCATCAAGTCTACATGAATTTGCACAAATTAGGTGTCTTTTGAAATACATTGGTACAGTGTCTATGCTCATTGGCTCCAGTACTTGCAGAAGCTCTAGATATTCATCTTCTATATGATACAATCATTTTAATGAGATGTCATGCAAAAAGTGAAGCAGAGTTACTCGGCCAGATCTCAGGATATTGACGAACTTTAATTTTGTTCAAAAGCTGTGGCATAATGATTTCTTCTGTCGGTTACAACACATCCTATTCATTCATTCATCCACCCATCTTGACAATCCATATGCTAAAAAGTGCTTTCGTGTGCAGTAACCCACCAGATTGTGACAATTCTGCAAATGATGTGACATGACACCCAACATGTTGAGGATTTTTTATTTTAAGATAGTTACCAAGAAATTTATTTCTGAGGCAAAGTATTACACAGAGCTTTGCAAACAGGGCTGCCCTGTAGTATTGAGAAACAGAGAGCATTTATCTGCAAACACTGATGACGGAGCACAGCGTTTACTTAGTTACCGTAGTGAAATGGCTCAGTGGGGTACTCCACATCTGATAATAGGTGCTTGCACAAAAGAGTCCTAAAAGTGTCTATGAGACCATAATTACAGGCAGTAGTAAAATCCAAGCCATATGTGGCAATAAACACCATACTTCTGTGCTCTCATGTCTCAGACTGAAGACAAATGGAGTCCCACCCTGCAGTTAGAGGATCCCTGCTCTGTTTACTCATTCCATGTAAAATGGATAAGCTATTTGTTTTGTTTACAGCTTTTTCCATACAGTAATACTTTTTTCCATTCAGTGATTGGTTTTGTTATCTGTTTAACACACAGCTGGCAAGAACAGCTCCAGCATGGCCACGAGACCTTCTCCTGGTAAAATGGAATGGATCATCCCACTCATTGTGGTCTCAGCACTGACCTTTGTGTGCCTCATTCTCCTCATCGCTGTGCTTGTCTACTGGAGGTGAGCCTGCTTCCTTATCACTGGAAACTGATTATGATTTAAAACACATTCCAGGTGCTGTTTTTGATGTGTCCCTGTGTTTTTTATTTTATTAGAAGTTATGGTGATAGATGCATTAGATAACTCTCTGGATGCTAGAACAGCTTGGTTGGCTAGCTGTTCAGCTGCCTTAAATACTGATTTTTGTGTCACGAAAATGGGCTTGGCAGGGCTCTAGCAATGGTAGAGCCAGCTGTAATGGCGACAAATATTTTCACAATTAGTCCCTCCAAAATAGCTATAAAAAGTTATCTTTGTCTTGGCCTTCAGGAAAAACGGTTGTGGCAGAAAAGCCCAGTGAGACTGGCCTTGGTTCCATGGGTGTCTTTACCACAAACCTCCTGTATAATCTTAAGCAGTTCTTTCCTTCCTTTGACTTTATTTCAAGTAAGGGGACTAAGCTTGTTTCACATTCCATAGGGATGCTCCGAGTCGGAGTTCTGTAGCACTGCAAGGTCTTGAAAGAAAAGATTGCCTCTTACAAAGAGACACTGTCATTCACACCAATGGACGTTGCTTCAGCGGTGGAGACTAGGATTAGCATCAACAAATCCATCTCCATTTGATTTAGAGTAAATTAAAACCTGCAGCACCTGCTTAAGTCAGAACCAGAACCCAAAGACACCTCATTTGTCTGGAAGTTAAAATTAACCAGAGATTAGTCACATACAAGGTATTCAGGAATTATTTGATTAGACGGGACACAGGAAAGTAGCTTTGATGAGAAATACCAGCCCATTGATCATTATATTTGCAGAATCAATTAAAAAAGTACCAAGCCATTTTTCAGTGCACCCATTCTGCTGACAATTAATTGGCCAAATTATTGAGGCTGAGAAAATTTGAAATAATTAATAAATAGGTGACAATAGCCTTGTGAAAATCATTTCTATTAACATTTGCAAATAATTAACATCCTTGCAGTAAGACAGTGAATAAAATTGCAGTGATACATGCACACAAGCTGAAATTAAAAATGTTCCGAAGATCCCGTTGTAGTGTCCTGTGTTTCAATATGTATTTTCCTCGTTTGAAAGACTAAACTTGGTCACATCCACACAAGGCAAGCCCTGGAAGGGTATGGTGTATCCTGAAGCACTGTAATGAGGGGTTTGTAATATTTAGCTCATGTTGATACAAAATGCTCTTCTACAGAGAAAACATTTTGGAATGCAATACTAACAGCAATTATCTAGAGGAATGTTGGTACCTCTCACTATTTGCAAAACATTTCCATTTCTTTGCAATTTCACTAATGGATTGAGAGAAATAATTGCAAAATTAGTGTTTAATGTGCTCAAAGAGTAACAGTACCATTCCTGAGAAGATATTAAAGTTGGAATGTACTGGCTTAGTGACCAACAGTTAGAGACTAACTTTTGATAAATATTAGTTTTCTGTTATAGATCATAATATTACTCTAGTAAAATTCAGGTATGTTAATTAAAGTTAAAATATTTTTGATCTTCAAAATTCCTAACCATCCACCTCATAAAATTTTTATTTGCTTCGTAATAGCCAACACACACATAAATCAAGGAAGATAAGTCAACAAAGACTTCAGCTGAAACCAAATTACTTTTCCAATAATGTTTGCAATTTTTGTGTACGGACAATAATTGTTTCTTATCTGCTCTCCATAGCATGCATCAATAGTTAACATTCATCAGTGGCTTTGGTAAAACTATGAGTTTTTAATTAATACCCTTGAGAGCAGTAGATCAGGGTTTTTTTGCCAAAAATTGATACTAAAAAAGGTGGAAATGAAAAATTAATATAGAATGGAAATTATGTCATGTAGCAGTCAAAGGTTTTTGATAAATATAAAGCAACAAACTGAGAAACAATAAACAAACTTGAGAGCATATGTGTACTAGCTTCAAAATAAAGTGTATTTATTTACCTTCTTAGTTCTGAGGATTTTTAACAAATACAGGGAGTGTATTGAAAAAGTAAAGATGTGTTTTAGGATAAATCAACAAACAACTAGAACACAGATTGTCCACAGTAACATTTTGCATTCTGCAAACCATGTCACATGGCAACACAGCATTTCACGTGCCCTTTGCAGTGTGATCGCCCTTCCTTATGAAAAAATAAAATGTTTATCTCTGTTAGCGTTTTAAAGTAAGGGCAAAAGAGATTCTCAAACACTGCAGAGTCTAATTTAGAAGTTTGAAAGGAACAGTGATTTGGATTTTCAGGAAGAAATACTTAGCTTAAAATGTAATGGGCAACATATGGAATAATTTGCTAAATAACACCATCAAAGCAAATGGCATGAAAACGAGTTTGAGACAGATATTTCAGTAAGGGAAACATGGTATTGAAGTGCACAGCAGAGAAACACTTGATGAAAGGATAACCCTCAAGGGGACAGGCATGCTGGACCACGGGGTCTTTTCTTGCACAGCAGTTCTTTGTTTTGGTGTGAGGAAAAGCATTACAAAACAAAACCCAGAGAACTAGAAAAAGCAGAAGAGACATAGTTACCCTTTGGCAATACATTTTGAGGGTAAAACAAATGATATTTTCACTTTCGCATTTTTGAGCATTTGTGGAATTAGATGATTTGAGACCAGAAGTGACATAGGCAGAACAATGAAGCAGAGAGAAACCTTCTGCTTGTTTCCCTCGCATCAGTGCCCTATTATCCAGGGACCAAAATAAGGAGTTAGGGAAGTTTCTTGTGAAGGTTTGGCAAAGCCTTTATCTCTGTTTGGACTCTTCGTAGCTCATTCCATGATACAGCAAAGAAATAAGTTTTGTGAAGATGACTTGCTGTAAGGAAGCTTCATTTTCTGTTCCCTTTATTTGAACAGGAGAGTGATAGGAAACAGTCATTGTTTGATGAAGCTTTTCCTTTTTTTGTCTGTTGAGCTTCCATGCTGGGTTCATTAGAGACTCCTTGTAATTGAATATATTTGGAAATGATCTGTGCCATTTCTGAACGAGACTCCCTTATTTGCAGAGGTAATTTGCTGTTCTCAGTTCCTTTTCCATGTGGATCTTGGACAAATGGTGAAAGAATATAACTGATGTTTAAGAGAAAGGGTCACTTCCATCTTTTTCACATGGTGGCCATCTCAGTAATGAAAAGGGATGGGAACTTGCAGGCAAGCGGCAGCTCTGAATTACCTTTCTACTAAAGTTTCCCGAATTCAGTACTTTTAATGGCACTGCTGCGCAAAGAGGGATGTGTGATTTTTAAGTTGCTAAGTGGAAAATAAACTAGGTCAGCATAATGAAGCTGCAAAAATTGTGCTGCCTTTTATCCCAGAGAAATGAGGAGAGCACAATCACGGGGTGACCAGGAGCCTTGACATCCGCAGGGGCCGGGTGGCAGCTGGGCTCCCTGGGCAGGAGGGACAATGAGGGCTGTAGTTTCAGTTTGCTTCTGTGCATCTTTGATTCCTCTTGAGGAAAAGCTGGCCTGGCTGATCCTTGAGCTGTCACGGGTATGACGAAGGGGACTGTTGCTCCCAGGACCTCGAGTGCTTGAAACTGATTTCTTTTAGCATCTAGTTGAGAATTTGAGTCTTAGCAGACAGAAAAGATGAGGAGACCAGATCCCTGTTTTACTCACCATATGGATTCACCATTCGCTTCTGCAGTGGCACAATGGTACTTTTTCTGCTTTCTTTCCTTACATACTGGTTCTTGAAATTGTGTGCTGTAGGGACAACCACTGAGAGTTCTTGAGAACAGTGCACTGGGATTTTAGGATCTTTGCTGGAGCACTGATGGCTTGTCTAGAGCCCATTAAAACATGGGCATTGAGAGGTGCAGTTTCCCAAGCACGTTACTTTTGCATTTCTGGGCATTTGTTTTGCATCTGTGATTTTATACACAGACTCACTATCATGAGATCTTTCAGCAGTTCTTCAAGGTCAGTTTAAAATTTGACTTGGGTTGTCTTAAGTCTTTGCCACTGTTACTCTCACAGCCTTTTCTGCGAGCTCAGAGAACTGCAGAGTGTGTTTGGTAGTGACCTCCAAACTATTTAGGGATTGAGTGTGACTTCAGTTTTTTTTGCAACGAGTTCCTATAGTATGCTGAGCCGTAATATGGCTTGAAACATGTCTTTTCTAGAACTTCCACTACATTCTGTTGCAAATTGAACAAGTCCTGAGTATTGACACTTAGGGGTAAACCCAGGGTCAGTGTCACTTTCTTTTTCACAGAGGTGCAGGAGGGTGACTAGAGCTGGGAAATCAACTGAAATACTTTCATACACAATAAGTTCTGTCATTCTAGGGGGAAAAAATGTATTTTAGGAGGGAGTGGTGACCTTCCACTGTTTGTTTTCCATTCTGATTTTTAATCTAAACATTGCAGTCCTATAGACTATGGTTTCAAAGGGAAAAAATAAGCTGAGAATATTAAGAAGCAATTAAGATTTTAGAGTTTAGCCAACAGCAACTTTTAAATGGGAACTAAATTATAGCCATTTCTCATTTTCAGCTAAGAGGAAGAAATTAATTCATGACTATAGCTGGAGAGTTTTCTTTTTCTTTCTTTTAAGCAGATACCATAATTCACCTTGAATTATTGCCACCATCAACATCGCGATCCTAAAGACAAAGCGGGAATATTGTATTGCATTTCTTATTAAATCAGGCTGTTTATACAGTGCTAATATGTTTACATTCAGGAGGGATTTTTGGAACAACACAGCTGCTGCCTTTCAAAGAGCGAGCAAGCTTGTGTTGCTTGTTTTATAGTCATGCGTGTATGTGAGACAGCTTGGGAAAAAGATGTCTTTAATTTTCCTTAGGCAAAACCCTATAGAATTTAGTAGTAAGAGTTTTCTTAGGTTTTCCTTAAGCATCCTCTCAAATTGAACAGAATCCTTGGGACACATCCTGTGACAGAGCCTTGCTCTTCTCTGGCAGTGCCTTTCTGTGCAGAAGAAATTACATTGAGCACCAGGAGATGCAGGTTCTTTCTCTGACTCAGTCATCGATTTTCTGTGTGACCTGGGGCCAAGTCATTTACGGGTGGAGAGTATTGTTGTTGAACTCAGTGGCAAAGACCTCAGTGGGAGCAAGCTCAGGTGTTCAATATTTCAGCATCTGAGTTCTGACACTGGTAAAATAGCACTGAAGAAGGTTGGTCAGCCATATTTGTAAATCAACTTGTAATATAGAAATGAAAGCTGCAACGTAAGCCCAAGAACTCTTGTATTTACCATGTCTAGTAACCATGCCTTGGAAAACTACTTTTTGGTGTTAAAATCTGGGGAACTTGCACATCTCCTTAGCTAAGAGAATGTAAAAACCTAATTGGGAGGAAAAAAATAGCTTGTGCCTGTGGCAGGTTGTAAAAAGTGCTGAAATTGGTTTTCGAACCTATTTCTAGGTTTTATTTTATGAATACACAATGTGTTGTTCATCTACTGTACTGATTGGAAAAGGAACATTGCAAATTTACAGACCATTGTAAAATTGTTTGCTTACAGTGATAAAAGCTTCTTTCAGCTTACTCTGAAATATCTGTGATTCTGCTCATTTCTCACTCATGGAGGATACTAGGTGGTAACACTTTTTGAGACCCTGGGTGGTAATTTTAAGAATGCCTCGGGTGCAGTTGCATGAGTATTTATTTCAGCAGCAGCAGTTCCTGTGGCATCCTCTGTCCCTGGCCTTGCTCTGCCCTCTGTGACCCTAGTGCAAATGTTTGTACGACCATTTGAGGAGCTGGATTGTGAAATAATCCATGGTAAAAAAAAAAAAAAAGAAGAAGAGAGGCGCTCTCGTGTCCTGATTTAAACCAGATTAGCTCCCAGCCTGGTTCATGTAGTAACCAGACAGAGCTGTACCAGCCTAACCCAGGGACCAGCACGAGGCAGGAATGAAGAGGATGGATGGGGATGTTCACTCTGACACTGCCCTCAGTGATGCCTGAGGATCTTGTCGAGGTGCTTGTGCTCAGCTCAGGGATGGCTGTGCCCCGGAGCACAACTCGTGTCATCACAGGCAGAGAGGAGAATTAGCCAACAAGGGCAAGAGACTTCCTAAGCCAGAAACAGGCAACACCACAGGGACACGAGGGGAAACATGGAGGTGAGTGGCATACCTGAAACTTCTTCCAGCTTGTCTCTTTTTTAGTGCCCAGATGTGCCCTGCTCATATCAAACAGGGCATGCCTTTGTTTTCCTCTGGGAACAGCCACATCTAGTCCCACATAACGACAAACAGCCTCAGGTGGATGGAAACAGGGCAGATCACTGGCTTGCAAGTGGCATGCAGCCCAGCCTGATTGAGAGTCCTCTGATGTCCCTGTCTCAACCCAGACAGTGCAGGAAAAGCACTTCAGCTGGTATTGCAGAAGATCCAGGTTTTATGTGATTTTGACAGTGCCAGAGGTAAAGGTACTGAATCTTGGGCCCTTTTGTGTTTTGTATCTCAGGGTGCTGTTTGTTTTCATCAAAAGAGAGCAGGCCTGTGATCAGCTCCCTCTTATCCCACACAGGGAACTGAGCTCACCCTTTGTGCTGACTCAGGTAGCTCACTTTCAAGCCTGAAGCTTAGGGCAGCTGCCAGTTGCTTGTTCTATCTGTTCGTATCATACTTTGAGCGCTCGTCATTCTTCAATTATGAGGAAAATCAATATGAAAACTCCTTTGACAGAATCTGTGCTCTTTCATCCAGCAACGTACAGCCTGGGGCAAGGGGCAGAGCCCACAGGTAGATCCGCTAAAGACCAAATCACAGTGAGCCACCGCTGTTCCTGCCATTGTTGTCTTGTGGGATTTTATCATCTCCTCTTGCAGGGAGCAGAGCCTGGCTGTTCCCGAAGGGTGGTGGGACATGGGGTTGGCTCCCTGTTGGAAAGGCTGAGGAAGGGGAGCTCAGCCATCCCTTCCCCACTTCTTGCTCATAACCATTTCCCAAATGGCTACTTTAGGGCCTTCTTGAAATCACAGGAGTTGTTGTCAGTTGTTATAGTAACGGACCCCCTGCTGCTGAATTGGCCCCGAGGTGCCCATTTGGGCTTTTGAACAGCCTAACTCCTGCTCATTAGACAAAAAAGAGAGAGAGACAGATTTGCAGATGGAAAGTTGCTTTTTAAGCATGCTGGATGATCTGTTAAGAGCTTGACTGTGGAAAGGGGCATGTTCTCTCATTATATGCCTGTTACTTTTACTCTTTTTTAATTAACACTAGTTTCACTTTTATCGCAAACCAGAATTCTGCAAGATTCCCCTTTCCTCTCTGGTGAGGCCGGTAGTGAGTTGCTGCTTTACCCACCAACATATTTTGTCTTGAGAAAGGAAAAGAACTTGGAAAAGCTTAAATGCAGATCAGTGGTGATTTCCAGAACTATCAGGATATTGAGAAAGCCCAGAAACCATACTTTTAATACTAATTGTAGAGCATCAGGAGAAAAATCAAAAATCAGTAAAGCTCGTTCTGACCCAGGAATGTCCCATTCCAAGATGAGGACAGTCTAGATTTTGCTTCAGGTTTAAACCTGAGTCATCCCACTGATGTTAACAGAGTGTTAACTTCTGAATAACTATCAGCTCCACTAGACCTTGCCCTTGTAAATTTGAGTTCACATGACTGAAGAACCTGTAGCACCTTAGAGGGGCTCTCAAGGATATGCAATTGCAATAATTAGTTACTTTTTCCCAGGTATTTGAAGACAGCTTCTTCCTATGTCACACACGCCCAGCCTTCGTCTGAATGTCAAGAATCAGTGCTCTCCTCTCAGCTGTCCTGTAAATGAAAAGCAGCTCCAGGTTTATAGCAGGCTGGTGTATCTCCAGGTGTAAATAAGAGAGGACTCTGCTTGGTTTTATGTGATACACCTTTTCTACAAGGAAGATTGTTGGATCAGGTGGGCAGGCAGGGCTGTTAGCAGAGAGCGAAGTGCTCTAGTGCGTGAAAGGGGTCTGCAAGGAATATGTGACCTTATGCTGGGAATGAGGGGCCTTTGGCTTAAATTGCAGCAAGAGAGAAATACAGGTTGGACATTAGAAACAGCTTCATGATAGGAAAGGCAATAAAGTAGTGGCCTGTAGAATTTTCCATCATTTCTAGGTTCCAAAAGCAGCTCCAGTCAGGAGCACCAGAGGAGTCTGATCCTGCACAGGAGCTTCCAGGCCTGTTCTCCACAGCTCTGCAGGGGGAGTTTTAAAGGACATATGTAAGTGTTGGAAAAGAGAAGAGGTGGTGCAGTGTGATAAATTGTCCTGTAAATCACAGGCTAGAGCCTGAAAAGCATTTGAAAGACACAGTTTAAATGCATCATGTTTAAAGTGGATAATGTGAAGCTGATAAAAGAGCACATCTAAGATTTGGGGGGAGGAGCAAGGGAGGGTGCTAGCTTTGGAGAGAATGAAAGGAAGATACAATTGGGCAGGAAAGAAACTGCAAAGGCAGCTTGCAGAGGACGCCTGTGTCAGGAGACCCACAGGTTGGTGGAAAAAAATCTGTTTGGAGTTTTGTTCCATCTGTTCTCCTGCAGCAGGGAGCCTAAAAGTAGGGGAGAGTTAAGAGTACAACGATTTGCATTTTAAAAACAAAATAGAGGAGGAGGGGTTGGTGTAGCTGCAGTTTGTTGCCCCCGTTGTGTGTTAGCTAAGGCGCCATCCAAACTGCTCGTGTCGATACTGCCCCGTTGGCAGCAGTGAGTGCCACTCTGAGGCCACCCCTGGTGCCAAGGGCAAAGATCCTGTGAGCAAACACAGAGGGTGGGCGAATCAAGACATCCCTGGAGAGACTGGAAGTATTTTCATGCTCAGGAGAATGGTGATTGTTTGAAGAACCAAAATTTCACAGCTGTGAAAGTACCCATCTCAGCGCTGGCTATCCTGGTGCATGCTGGATTGTGATTATTTTACCAGTGCCTTTAAATGAGAACTCTTACTCTAAAAGTGTTTGTAGCATGTGGGTCAGTTGTGTGAACATCTTTCTGCAGGCACTTTTATGGATGTGGCCGCTGAACTCAGTGGGAGCCCAGATCCACATCACCTTATTTTAAAAGATAATGTCAAGCATGCAATCATGAGCCAAACAACAGGAGAATACATGCTTTGGGGGTGTGGAAGACTAGAATTCAAAATATCATCTTCGTGACCTTGAAAACTCCCAAAACCAAAACATATACTTTTTATTTTTAATTTGTTACATGACATGTCCTATAAGAGCTGAGACACTGGTGCTGTGCTTTGCCCACAGGCCCACCCCTAAGGAGGTGGAATTTATGCAAAAGCATTGGCAGCAAGTTGGAAAACTGCTAACACCCCTCGTCCCCACCTCATTTAGAGGTGTAGCCAAATTTCCCCAACATTTACAGAAATACTTTTTTCTGCAGAGAGAGCAGAGGAGAACAGGCAAGGAAGGGCAGCTGAGGTCAGGCAAGGAGGGATCTGCAGCGCGGCTGCAATCGATCTTTGTGTTTCGTTTCTGTGGAACTAATTAAATGGATTAATTGCAGACATATTTTTTCTGGAAATGCCTTCCCCAGTGCTGGTGTAATGGTGAGATCTGGGAAAAAAAAAAAAAAAGAGCAAGATTTTATCTGTGCAGTTACTGGATTAAAGGTAGTAGTTTATAATGCACAAGTTTGAATAAGTTTTAAATACCAAAATATTCTAATTAAGCTCCATTAAGAACAGGTTGGTAGGTGCTGAGAAATCATGTGCTATGAGGAGTGCGGCTTTTTTCATAACTACAGTGGTAGAGGATGCCAGGCTGGAGGATACCACTGGCTTCTCGTAATGATCTCTTAGGTCTTTTGTAAGCTACTGTGCCAGAAACTTGGATACAACTTTAAAATTTTTGAGCTCTGACTTTTAAAACTCTGAGAGGTCCTTTAAAAGAGAAACAAATTTCACACATGCCTTTTGTGAAATTGAATCACTTCACAAAAAAAAAAAAAAGACTCTTTCTTAAGAAGGTGGATGCATTCTTTTTCTCTGCCCCTTCTCAGCTCAAAGAAACAATTTGTTTACTTGTTGTCATTTGATCTGCTACTAGTTTATGTTTTCTATTGATCTGTTGCTAGTTAATGTGTTTTCTAATATCCTTAGTATGTAAGAGTATGTGTTAAAGTGTATACAGGTATCTCTGGGATAGATTTGCTCTCGTAAGTTGGTAGGTTCAGAGCTAGAGGAATGTCTCGGACAATCTGTGAATGAAATATCCTGTAATACAACTAGATGTACCCTGAGGGAACAGTATACCTCAGCTGTGAAACTGTGAATGAACCACAGCAACTAGATAAATTATATTTTTTCTCTCTCCTTGTAACCATAAAATATAGCTATTGAAGGGCCCTGTGCTGTCCTAAGTCCCACAGCAGCATTTGGACTAACATTAGCACCAGCTATTTCACAGCAGGATGTGGTCTGAGCGTAAAATTATAGGGTTAGAATATTAAATCAATTCAGCAATCTTAACCACTTGGATAAATACTGGGAATCTGCAGACTAGTAAAACAATAGCAAACAGGGGTCGACTTCATCTTACTGTCCTTAAAACCTGTGCAGTTTGGGAGAAACCAACACACAGCAATGCTCAGCACGTGTTGTGGTGCTGTTACAAATGTTGCAAGTATGTGAATTCATTCAATTTACTGGAGAACACTGAGTTTGCTAGTTTAAAAGAAAATAGTTCCTCTATTGCTATGAGCAGCATGTGTTTTACTGTACTGACTTACAGGTTAAAAGCCATTTGAGTTCCAACTTTTAAGCTGAAACAGGCGTAAGTGGCACGCCTGGGTCTCGATCGGTGGGTTGATTCATGTTTTGGAAATCCTGTCTTTTCCAAAATGGAACAAAACTTTTTGAAATGTCCTACAAATTGACTTTTATAAAGTAATAGAAGTAAGCCCAATTTGAATTTTTAAAAGTATTGTTAATGTTTAAAAAGAAAAAAGAGAGATAATAAATCAAAACACGTCTCACTAGTGACAAATGTGCTATTCCCTGGAGGCTCAAATTTGTTTTACGTTTTCTTTCTGATCAAATTATCGAGTTAAATGGATAGATTTTCCGCACAGTGATTCACTCTCCAAAACCACTTTTTAAGCACCATCAGAAGGTTTCCAGTGAGTGCTGGTAAAATTTTGTAGCAGCATGAGTTTATCCCTTTCACCCCCGTGGTAGGACGTTTTAAGCTGTTACGGATGGAGGCAAGTTCTGTCATGCTGCAGGTTGGACTTGGGGCTGCGATGGTGAATCCCTGTGCATGGGGTCTTCTCCAAGTCGTGTGTAAAGGGTTGTCTTTCCTTTTGCACAGGCAGGAGGCTGATGATCATGGGGCTCCTCAGCCGTGGCAAACCCCTCAGTAGTCATGACTGGAGATAGGAAATGGAGTTTTCCCCAGCTGGTGGACAACTTGGTGTAAATGTAGGGTTTGAATGGGAGTGAGAGCACAACCCCCTGCAAAGCAGGGAGAGAGAGGGATGGCATCTCCTGAACCCCTTGCTGGAAGTTCCCAGTGAAAGGTAGAAAGAGGCAATCCTCATACCCGCAGTATTATTTTAATTTTGTTTTGCTTTTTAATAAAAGCTCAGGACATAAATGTACCAGAATGGTTAATCTCTTCCCGATCATACAGCTCCTTATTTTTGAAGCTGTATTCAGCTGTTATTTCAATCAGGGAATAAATGGGTTGGCTCTCCAGTCTCTGAAAAGCAAACTGCAAATGCTGGTTTTGTCAGTTAGGCTGAATCTGGGCTTCTTACCCACAGAACCAACATTTACACAACAGCAAAAAAAGATTATCCTGGCTCTGATGTCATTACAGGCTTCATACTCATTTGAATGAACTGATTTTTCACCACCTTCCTCGCTGTTAGAGGTGGAAACAAGCCTTCTAACTTAGAAGGGCTTTTCCTGCAATCTGTTTATTCTTCAGGAAGCTTTTCTGCAGGCTTTGCATGACAGAAGTTGAAGTCATGTTTTCTGCTAATACCTGGTCTCCCTATAACTACACGATTGTCCTCTGCCCTTGTTCTGTCTAATTTTGGGGACCTAGAACAGGAAGGAAGAGAATGGTTAACAGCCTATCAAGCATCGAGGACATTTAGTTGGTTTACATCTGTCAGAGTTCCTGTGGACATGTTTGTGATATTGAGGAGTGTATAAACGTTATATTTATCAACAGTAATTCCTTATTAGAAAAAAAAAATCTGATCATAATTAATAATTAAATCACACCATTTGCATGCACGAATCTCCGTAGTTTGACTTGGGTGCTGTTTAATACTGAATCTATCTAGGCAAAGCAATTTTATCTCTGTGGAGATCAATCCTAAAGAATAGAAAAGATGAAAAGATTTTTAAAACAATTTGAGCTAAGAAAGTATTATCTTTTTTTCCCTGAGACCATGGAATTAAAGTTTCTGCTTTCTAAATGAAAATACAGTCATTAGGAAATTTTCAAATGGAAATTAGCCTGTGTTGGTCTTTGTCTTTATTTATGTCATTAAATGCAGTCTTTAATTAGCATATATATTATTCATGTTTCAGTATAATCCATTTTATAAGTCCAAGTTCAAATATAAAAATCAAAATGGGCTTGATGCACCCTATTGTTCACATGCAAAGCAGTTAACGTAGATGTAAAGATATGAGGTGAATTGAAACATTCATATTTCATAAGGATGCAGTCTACATTTTCTGAAATTATGGCTTGAACTCTTATTTTTAACTTTTTCTCATTTGCATACATATTAGTCCCTGTTTAAATGATGTGTTAATTCTATTCATTAGACTTCAGTGAATGCTTCTAACTCTCCTGATAATCAAGCACAGGTCCCTGGAAAGCAAATTATGGACTTCTGTGTTGCCAACCCCATTGTAAACGTGACATTTATCACTGCAAAGCCAACTCCTGTGGAGCACTTGGCTGCAGTCAGGAGGGCAGAAGCCTTTTTCTTCTGCTTATGGTAATGATTGTCACCTGTGAATAAGGAGCTGGCACCAGCTCCCTGATGGCTCTTCAGAAATGGTTGGGCACTTCACAACTGCTTCACAGTCTTGATGGTAAAAATGCCAGTTCAGCTCTTTGGAGGAGAAAGAATAATTTGACTCAGGTCCTCACACAAACAGCTTTAAGAAAATGGATGATCAAGAATCTTCTGTTCCATATAACCCAGTGGTGGAGACAAGGACGGGGGACCTACGTGGACTCTGCAGCTCTCTGGAGTGTATTTGGCTGTCAGAGCAGGAGCCTGTAGGCTTGGTTTTGCTGCCTTCCAGAATAGGCTTGTGCTTCAAGTTCTGCAGGGAGAGTAGCCCTGAAAGCAAAAGCACAAAGGTTGCAACAGGAGCCCGTTCTCCTTTCTCTGGTTTTCTGAGCCAGACCCTGTAGCGAATGCGGGAACAATCTGTGGGAAGCAAAGGGTCAGCAAACAATATTGGAGTTAGGTGTCTGCTGTTGCATAGTGATTTGCCAGGCTGTGTCAATTCATCTCTTTAATTTTAGGTATAAAAGCATTGTTATCCCGGTGGTAAACCCGAGGTGGTACGTTTGGAAGGTTTTATATTCATAGGGTGAGCCCTGAGTGGTGCCACACAGGGAGTTGCCATGTGTGCTCTGATTAATAAAAAAATTGATGGGAAGGAGAAAGATTTTTGAATGGCATCTCTGTGAGGAAAGGCTTGACGTCTTTAAAGGCCTGTAAGTTTAGGTTCCATCTGTTTTTGTTGCAGAGCCTGGACCTTTACAAAAGCAGCACTGATGTGCTGTAGGGAATCAGTTTAGCTCCTTGTGGTAGCAGAAGGTTAGAGTTCAACATTCCCTGTTTTTGTTAGCCACAGAGCTACATGGAACAAGTTCCCTGTTGTAGTTTGAAGGTATAGGTGGAGACTACTACCTGTTATCCCTGCAGCATAGTTTTATTTGAGGTGCACAGAATAAGAGAGCAGAAGAGAAGAAATCACTGCATTTGATAGACATTGTCAGCAGCCGCTTCGTCTCACCAGGTCTGAATGTGTAATCTCACTCTAAGGAGCATTCTGCATGGGAAGCAGCTGGACACTGCTGAGCAGAGAAGAAATGCTCCCATTTCATGAGCTTTTGAGATAACCCAGACTGCAGCTGGGCCCATGGGGAGATGAAAAGTCTGTGTTTTAGTCAGACTGTGATTGTGGTGAGTGGCAGTGCTGTCTGTAGAATCTGAGCTTGCACTTGGATGTCCTCTCTTTCCCTAGCAATGCTTCCTGGTACTGAAAGTGTGCAAGAGAATCCCTGAGCTTTACACCAGCTTTTTTTGAAACACTTAAACCATCTTCAGCCCACTGCTCCATCACTCTGCGGACAGTGAGTGTGGGGTCCAGTGGGGCTTCTGCACTCTCAAGCTGGGACAGGCTGTGCTGATTCCGTGTGTGATGAGCACAGAGAATCATGCTGAGGAGAAGAGGCTTTAAACTTACCTTAGCCCAGGTCTTAAGGTTATCCACAGTTCTCAGTTTTCTGGTTTTGGTTTTGTTTGGGTTTTTTGTAAGCCTGGAAAGTAGGCAGCTCAGCTCATGGGGAGATAAGGCATGGGATGAGCATTACCCTTCCATGCCTTTTTCCAGCATTTTTTTCCCTTGGTGTACCACATACAACAACTCCTCATCCCAGAGAGAGATGTATTGGCAACCTCACTCCTCATTTTGTTCTGGTGACTGGATTAACTCTAACATTGTCATTGTTCTCTAACAGCCTTTTTGTATTTACTGAGCTTTCTGCAAAAGATGAATTTAAGTCATATGGGTTGGGTGTTTTCTTTTACAGCTCATGTTCTGTTTTGACCTTCCTGGCTTCACATATTTTTCCCTTTTAAAGTTACTAGCTGTATCTGAGATCTTAACATCAGTGGGCTATTTTGTGGAAATGAATATTAATGAGATGGCTGCTGATAGCACTGTATGGGTAGAAACAAATGCTTTTATAATAAATGGAATTTAATATTAATTGAGTAGTTTGGAGTTAAAGCAGAATATAAAGTGACAAGCTCATGGCACAGCAAACTGCCCTTTGCAGGAATCCAATTAGAAGAGTGAGCAGCAAATTTTGAGCAAACTTGCTATAATCACATGGGGGCAATACAAGAGTGCAGCATAATTTGGAGCCTGGGACCTGTCCCCTTGAATGTCTCATAATTTCCATGAATCAACATTTAGTTACTATGTGGTGCCAAGTCTGCATTATTCAGCTTTTTCCTGGCAATGCTGCATCCCATTGCTCCAGTCAAACCAGAGGGAGACAGTATGTTTTGCAATAAAAGGGCACATCAATTAAATGCACTGTGTTCTGCTACACGTCTGTTGGAGAAAAGTGACTCATTTGTTAGCCTGATGAAATTACTTTACATTGAAAATCTTGTGCTGATGTTACAGGGTTTTGCCTGATCACTTGAAGCTGTTACCTTTGCCATTTCCTCAATGAGAACATCAAGATTTGTTCCCTTTCCAAATTGCAGTGTTTGTTCATGACTTGGAAAAATAGATGATTTGCTGAGATGTGTTGTAGATAAACAGTTAAATCCTGCCTCGAGTAACCAAGTGCAGTTGTCACAGATATATCTCATATTATAAGGAGTGATGTAAAGTATTCATTGGGTTTGAATTGTTAAAAAATAATTTCTCTAAATATTATGCATTGTTTTCATCTGGCAGATGGAGTTGCAGAAGCTGCTATAACAAGAGTTTGTTTGTTGCATTTCAGACAACCTGGATATTGTGTGAAATTAGCTTAGAAAGCCTCTAAAAGGAGGGTGCAGGATGTAAAGTGAGGGTGTAGGAGTGATAGCTGGGGCAGTGCTTTCAGGCTGAGGGAAAAGCATGTGGGAAAAAAAAAAAAAACAACAAGGAGCAAGTCAATTTATCCATTCTGTCAAAATGGCTACGATCAGCCAGGAGGCAAATGAATAAACGGATCAACAAGTATTTCACACTTGTGTGTTCTCGACAGGAAATCACAGATCTGAAACCAAATGTCTGGGACAAAACTACCAGAAATAGTGGCAAAATACTCTGCTGTTTAGTCTGCATTTTAAACATTTTTAGCTCTCAAAACTCCCTGAATTAAAGCACTAGAATAAAACAAGAACTTGTTACTACAGTTCCCAGCTATGAGCAGAGATGAAAATACTTGGGGTGGGTCTGACAGCAGGACCTTAGTCCCCACTGGAATCTCCCCTTGCCTGCACACCTGAACATGGTGATGGCTGCTGTCTTTCCTGCTGCCAAGCTCACAGTCCCATTGCTGCACTGGTGGCAGCCAAAGCACCACCACAGATCATGTCAGAGCATGGAAAATGAAATGCATGAATACAGCAGGAGGAAAATGGATGTGACGTGCTAGAGGTGTCAGGGCTGAACAGTTCACCCAGGAGATCTGTGTTCCTCGAGGACAGTGTGTGTGCCTGTGCAGCCACGTACCTTCATGAGCTTCAGGGAAAGGAAATGCGGAGCCAAGAGCGTGTGTTTAATTACGTGTCTCCTTCTGAGCGGGTGCCTGGTGGATCTAGGCACGTTTCTTCATACTTTAGGAAGCATTCATATGTTTTTCCTGGATGTGAACTGCAGTTCTTGTGGGCTTTCTCTCCTTTTCCCCAGTTTCACATTTATCATTTATAACCTGCTCTGAAAGGTTATAAAGAGCTTAATAAAAGGTAGATTAAAGATTTAGAAATAGTTCAAATAAAGAGAACGGTCCATAAATAGAAAACATATTAAACTGTTTCTGGTGTTAAGGGCTCTAATAATTAACATAGGTTGACTAGATTTCTCCCGTTTTGCTTATCTGCAATGAACTTTTATCTTATATCAAAATGTTCTCCTGTGATTAGCAGATGTTTCTAAACACTGATTAAAACAACAGGAAAGCAAAGTTTTTTTGCCTGAGTGCATACTTGCTGAAAAAGAGTTTGTCATGAGGATGAAAGCAGTCTCTAGATTTCTGTTTCTAATTTTCAAAATAATTTCAACTGATTTTTTAAAAGCAAAATCTCTTCTACATCTGTTACTTTATGATTTTTCAATTCTCGACTCTTGTATATAATTGGGAGCCTGCTAATAGACGTTGTGGTAATTTTTCTGATATGCCTCATACTTTGAATCGTTTTTGTGTAAGAAATGTGTATTTCCTTGGCACTAAAATTCAAGAAGCTTTGAATGGGTTATAGGCCTGAAACTTCAAAGTGTCCTTTTCTTAATAAATATTTTGAAAAGAGAACTCTTCCTCACTTCACTTCACGCACTGTCAGGATCATCCCTTTAGTCTCCTCTGCCTCATGGTGTGGTGGATTCTACCTCCATTACTTGCTTATAACTCTAGATTTTTTTCTTATGGCTTACTTGGTCTGTGGAGATGACAGTTTAAAATGGACGTTGTTTTTATTTTCTGTGCTTCTTTATTATGCCTGTGTATGCTTAATGCTGCTATCTGCTTTTTTGGTATTAATAAGATTTTTGTTGTAGTTTAATTATCTTGGGATTTGTTTATATTGCTGTCATTGATGCTATTTATTTTTTAGAAACATTCTCACAGAACGTACAGCAGTTTAATACAAATGCTACTGGAAGGGGGCTTTTTATTGTGATACATTAGTTGCCGTGGGTCTGTGGTCTCTGGCGAAGGGAGCCCAGTGGATTTGTTCACACCACACTGACTGCCCAACTTAACCAGAGCCCCACTTCAGCAAACACATCTTACTTCTCTGCAGCACAGCCCTGATAGTGCAGAGCTGTGCCCAGGGTAGTTATCCCAGCAGATACGGAGTGCCTGCACATCTCCTGGCATCTGACTCGGGTATTTTTCCAGAGCTAGCTGGGGTTGTATTCCACGTACCGCAGCAGAATACACAGCGTGGTATTTCTCAGTGGTTTGGTTCAGTGGATGGCAGTTTATTGTCCCGATATTTGTGTTTCCTTGTCACATTTGTTAACCTTTGAATGCAAGAAACTCATTAAAGCAATTCCTCAGACACACATACTCCAGGCTTCCCCAGAGCTCTCGAGTCAGTACCAGATTAGCATCAGCGACAGCAAGAAGCAAATCTCCAAATGGGTTGATTGATAGTGAGATTAATGATCCTCAAGACTTCTGTCCAGGTTTATTATTTGGCGGCTTACAAATCTTTGCTTTCAGGGAAATGGGTGGGGAGGAAGGACCAGCTGGCTGCCACCCGGTCTGTCTGTATTAGCGTGATGAGGTGATGTACGTAGCCCTGTCAGAGCACTAGCATTAAGTAGTGTATTTTCAGTGTTCTCATTATCTACCAGGTACTAAATGATTTGCTTCTCTGCTCTTGGTGCCAGCTGCTCATTTCTTTTCCTTTGTGCTGTGCTTCCGAAGGTGTAATGCCGTTTCTAATTGTGTTTTAAACAGAGTTAGCAGAGAGACCATAAAAATTTTTATATAGATATTTCTTGTTGAAATGGCCAATGAAAAAGGCCCACCCTACAAATACACAGCGATTAAGAAAGAAAGGCAATAATCACACTTCTAGTATTTTATCTTGGCCCCAAATAAGCTGAACATGAATTATGTCCAGCAGGGTTGGGAAATCTTCCTAGTTCTCCCATGCAGCTTTAGTCCAGGTGCACATGGACATGTGTGTTGAGAAAGATGGAGCTTCCCATTGAGTATTTCATTACATTTAACAAACTGGCATTTCTGCCTGAAGATGGGCAGGGCCATTAAAACAGAGGAAAAAGCTGTGCCTAAATTTTTAGCAGATTTTTGTGTTAGTCTTAGATCCTAGGCTGCAGCTTGAGATACCTAAAACATCTGTCAGTTCAATGTCCAGATGATTTGGAGGATTGAAAGAATATTTTTGCAAAGGAAAGAGCAGAGCTCCTCCATTTGGAGAGCTTAATTAGGTGGGAGTAATTAGGGACATTCAGGTGAATATTCCAAAGAGAGACTGCTGTCTCTCTGTTTATGCTATCCCCTCCTAGGTTGGATCATCTCTGTTTTGCTTTTCCTATAACACTATTTCCAGTACAGATGAATTACACTTTATGTTTAAAATTACCTGTATTTTAACCTCCCCAGGTGTGCCACCCTGTTTTTATTCTTTCCTTTCCTAAGATAACATCATGCCAAAGGGAATTCATGTCCTGAAATGATAATATCAAGTATGCCCAATTTCAAGTTCTTCGAGGTGCTAGTAAAGGCTCCTCTCTAGTAAGGGGCAATCTTCATTGATTGCTGTAGCTCTTGTGATTACAGAACAACTCTTCACCTGCTTGAATCCATCTTCCTTCTGTGAGAAAATTTTAAGGTTCCTTTTTAATATTGCATGGTGGTTAGGGCATTGGAAGTACACATTTTATAGGAACTGCCTAAGGTATTATTTGATTGGAAAAGGCATATCTTTGTTTTCCTCTGTGATTTTCTCGCCTTTGTTATGAATGTTGCATTACATAAATAGTTGGCTTAGGGAGAAGAAAATGAATACATCAGGCTTCCCTTTGGTTTTTAAAACTGTACCAAATTTTTAAACCATTTTAAGATACCTCCTATAGGTTTGTCTACCCCATTTTTCTCTGAAGACCTTGAAGTTTGGAGTAGTAATGCAGATAACCAGGGAGCTTGTTCTCTTGCAGTAGAAAATACTGATGAGTAAACCCATTCAGTCATCTGTAAAATTGCCGAGTGTATCCAAGACAGCTGTTGTGAGTATTGATTAAAGCAGGAGGGGGAGGTCTGGTGCCTCTAGCCCTGTCAGAGGTCACCAGGAGAGTAATTAGCTACCAAGTGTCGCAGGGCCAAGTGTTATCACAAATAAGGTTTCACCATCACCTTCTCTGTTCTCCAGGGACACCAGGAAGATGGGATAAGGAAGTGTGGAAAATGTTTGTGCTGAGTTAAACTAAGACTTATCCACTTATGATTTGCAATTAAAGAGCTTTCTAAGTGTATTTCTGCGCTGGCCACCTGGGTGCTCTTTGGTCTCACAGCTGATGAAGGGGGAGGACTTGAAGGCTGCTCATGTGGGGGTGTGTTGTAATTTCTTAACTGTTTAATTACTTGAATACCCTTCTAAAAACTATTATGTCTTGTATAATGCCTGAGTTCAATACCATATGTGATGTGAATGGGTGTCTGGGCTCTGGTGCAGGATAGGATCTCAAAGGATCAAGAGAAGAGGATTTCTAATTTTATTGAGAGCTGTGTAGTCAGCTGGCAAATTTAGGCCATAAATATTAAATTAGCTATCATTCTGTGTCAGAAATCCCTAGTCTTGTTTGCAGATTAGTTTTTCAGATGAACAGTTTTACTAGAGGTATGCTCTTCAGCACAAATTCTGTCTCAAAGTTTTGTCCACCTTCTTTTTTTTTTTCCCATCAGCCTTTTCTCAGGTTTTTTCTGTCCTTATTTCCCTATAATACTGCAGAATATGTGGTTGGACTAATGATTAGCGTTTGGAACCTTTTGTGGAACTCTGTGGTTGTGCAACAACTCACTGATGTGAAAAAACACTTCTCCTTACCCAGAGGAAGTCCCCTGAAAGGGACAGTCTACTTTTCACCATTCTGTCCAGGAAAAGATGCCAAGGACTTGGCATGCCATGCACTTCTGAAACCTATCCATGTACCGTGTAGACCTGTCCAGTTCCCATATCTGTGTGATGCTTAACACTACTCGAGAATGTTAGAGGCAGAAATTGCTTTGTGGGGAGAAGGCGAATCACCTTCAGGAGGGATCTGCAGGGAAATCAGCATTATTGTAGGGAAATTTTGCTCCTTTTTCAGCTTTCCTTTATTCTCCTGGTTTTTATGCATTCCTTCTTTGTGTATCCTCCAGTAGTTCCAGTTCAGTCAGCATTCACTGCCTTACAGCTCCAGCGTGGCAGAGGTTCTTTTGTAACTTGGCTTTTGAATTCTGATCCTTAAGTGTTAAGACTTGGGAAAGAAAATAATTGTAGAAAATTGGGGCAATATAAGCCATTTTCTGGCCAAAAAAAAAAAGAGTAAATGCAGATGCCCCTCTGATTCAGTGAATGTAATATCACAGCTCCATGCTGGTCACTTATTCATATTCATAAGATCAGCTTTTTTCGTGTGGTTTTCTCTCCTCTTTTTCTTCTTAACGCTTGAGTCAGTTTTATTGCTCATAAAAATCAGTGACTGATGACCCCAGCTAGAGCAGTGCAGACTGCAGACAGCTGTTGTCCAGGCTCCCATCCACTGCTCTGCTGGTGACATGGTCATGATTTGCAGCACTTCTGTTGTTCCGTAGTCTGTGCTCTTTTCTGAGGAGTCATTGCCAATTCTGACAGTGACAAATGCTTGCCAAGGAATAGTGAAGCTAGTTTAAAGTGCAGAGCCATGTGTTACTAGTACACTTGACTGCATACATACTTTGTTTTTGGTGCCAGCAGAAACCAATCTTAATTGTGTCTCCTGGAAAACATGCAAAACAGTTCAAGGAGAATCTGAAGCAGCTTTTCTTCTGTTGAAAGTGAGAATGAATGTGCAGAGGTAGTGAAAGGGGATCGTTTCCTGTCTTTGCATCTTTGTTTGGGAGTTACTTGCAGACTCTCTGTGATGGAGGAGCGTGGTGAATGAATGCCTGTATCCAGGTTGCATTTGATAAAGGCTAAGCCATGTCCTGTCCAGCCTGGTTTAAAGGTCTCTTACAGACTCTATTTTGCCTGTTCTCCCCACAGCTAAGGATTGTGTGTGTAAGTTGGGTGGCTGCAGGGACTACTGGTCTCTTTGTTGATAAATGTACATTCTGCAGAGGTTCTGCCTGTGGGAGGCTGTTTCTGGAGGAAGGGTACCTGAAGGACAAGGTTCGCTCTGCTCTGACCATAGTGAATAGGCTTCCAGGACCCTTTCTGCCATCTGCCCGTGAATTGGTCATGCTTTAGAAGGTAATGACCCAAGAAGAGAGTAGTTGCAAGAAACCCAGAGCCTAGAGCTCCTAGATGCTCTTACAGAAATAAAGTAGTATAAATCTGGCTGGCCTTGAAGAGGGAATACACCCTGCTCCAGCCAACATAAACACCTAGAAGAAGGAGAAGATCTGTAGTGAACGAGGAGCAATGAATGGGCTGGTCACTTCAGGGCGTGAAGCAGGGCATGGCTCTTGGGTGTCCGCAGAACATGAAGCATTCCCCTTTGATTTTTCCTCTGTTCAGCCATTGCCTTGGTGGTTCCAGCTGGCCACTGCAGAGGCGGCCGCTTGCCCTTCTGCAATAATGCCGTGCTCCTCCTCTCCCAGCCTCAGCTGCTCCGGAGCACTGCAGATCCCCCGCCTGTCATTGCAGATCAGGGGATGTTGCCTGCACTAGACCCAGTACGGAGGAGTAAAGGCCAGACACTGCCCTCGGAGCAATTCCCAGCACTCCCATCGACTGTGGTGTGCTGTGTGTTTCTATTGGAGGCAGTATTAACTAAACACTGAGGAACTGTCTTCTACACGAAAATAAAATGCATCCATGCTTTCAGGCCATTATGTGATCTACTTCTCCCTCTTGATTTTAGAGGAGTATAAAGAAGAAACTGCTTGAGCTTTAGTAACTAATAACCAAGGGAAACCTGTTTTGAGTGTCAAAATCTCACAAGGCATCTCTACCTCTATAGAAGCTAATCTGGTATTTTGCTCAGCAGAGATGGAACAAGCTAATCAAAACCATCTCTTGGCATATTTCTATGCTTTCAGCTTGGTAACAAGGTGGTGCTCCTCTGGACTTTGCATCCTGTTAGTTTGCATTAGTAACTCTCGGCCAGTATCTCTGCAAAAAGGTTCTGGGCAGAGGATGCTCTCCCTCACATTGTCTTTGTGTTCCAACCCCTGCCTCTCCTCCTTCTCTGGGGAGATGCTAATCTCGCAGTGTTTTACTTTCTGCATTTGGGTCCATATGCGACAACCGTGTGTCTGATCACCACAATCTCGCACAGTTATTGTACCCCAGGGAACGGGAGCCAAAAAAACATATGGGGCTAGAGAAAATGGTGTGCTTCACTGCTCACAGGCATATTTCAGAGACAACAGACTCTTTGGTATCTCGCAGAAAAGATGTGTGCTCCCCAAAGTCTTTTGGAAGTGAAATCAAGGGGGTGATTTTCCTTTCCTCAACCAGTGCTGCAGGAATACAATAATTATTCGAAAATCAGTGTTTCAGTTGTTAAGATTTTAACAATCATTTATGCCATGACAAATCCCAGTTGTGCATTCACTAAGGGCTGCTTCTATTAGGAAAAAAAGTCTGGTACTTTCTTCTGCTGACTGAGCAAGTGGGCACATGGGTGCAAACACCTGCCTATCTGTACACACTGGGGTTAAAAGTTACAGACTAAAGTGCTCGTGTGAAAATAGATGTAGATTTGCACCTTGTCTAGCCCTGCATCCACTCCCCCCTCTCTCCTAGGCTGTGCCTCCAGTGGCTCGAAACAAGCAATTTCCTGCTCTCATCCTTTTCCTTTATTCAGCCCTCCCCATATAGACACTTAGATTTACTGCAGCCTCTTGTAGCCTTAGCAACTGCTGCCACTTAAGTTTTGTATCTGGAGGGAAAGGTAATGGGTAGGGGAAATGCCAAGGGATACAAAGGAGCATCCTAAACTGGGGGAAGAGGAAGATACTGAATTGTCTGAAATGCCTCTCAGTAGCCTTGATACCATATACCAGTATTTATTACTACACACCAGACACGAGTTTGCAGAAGCTCTTCTTAGGCCCTAATGTTTCCTCACTCAGGAAAAATGGACATTATCCAAACTGGAGCCATCTGCCTGGCACCCTGAGATTTGTGCTCCCTCCTGGTGCTGCACAGAGGAAAGATGCAAGAGTAGGAAACAGACCCAATAAGCAGAACTTGCTGGAAAATTGATCCAGCAAGTTCATTAAATCTGTAAAAGGTCTTTTAAAGCTTGATCCACTTCATCCTGCTCTCAAGTGTGAGCCTGTATAGTCCCAGAGACATGGGAGGAGTCACCAGGACAGGGATGAGATGGCCTGTGAGTAGTGACCTCACCTGGAGAGGCTAAACTTGAAATATTTACAGCAATTACGAGCAAGTGGGGAAAAAAGCAGTTTGAGAGACATGTCTTCACCTAATGTGCTGGTATCCAGTATTGTGAAGTAATGAACATGCTGCATTATGTAAGTATTTACATAAGACAAGACTGTATTTTAGTGTGATGATTGTGACTTGAGAAAACCTTCCGTCAAATTCCATGGTGACTGCCTTTGCAAAACAGCTACAGAAAGTCTTCCAGAACTAAAACATAGAGTTTTTAATGACATCGATGATTGTAGCAAACTTTACTGTGTGAAATGCTCATTTAATACACTGTTCTTCCAGCATTGTTCTCAGCAGTTGCACTGGGCTGGGTATTCAGCTATTGCCATCGTGGGCCTTAAAATACCACCCAATGCGATTATCTGACACAATTACATGTTTCGAGGCTATTAAGAAAAGCCGTCTTATGGCTGCGTATAAAACCATAATGCCAGCCTATCAGAGCCTCTCAGAGTATAAAATAACAAATTAACAAAAAATAATTGCTTTTCTTCAGTATCATCAGCTTAAAAAAAGTCCTGTAAATCCCTGTGTAAAGGTCTGTTTTTTTATCAAACACCTTTTTAAGGCCTTCATTACCACGAGAAGCCGTTCAAGGATTTCTGTAGTATTGACTCAAGGGAAAGAGCCCCAAATACATCAAAATCAGGAACATTTTGCCTGTTTCATATTCATAGTTTCTTCTTTATGTGTGACTGATTTATTCTGCTGCGTGCCCCCAGGGTGTGCATTGTCCAAAATAAAGGCTGCCAAAAAAAAAAATGAGAACGGAGCAAGTGGCAGGGCGGGGGGAGTTCAACTGATGTTTTTGAATGCTGTGAGACTACTGCACATCTTGCATCCTCATGTGTGAATTCACCTTATACTGTTTCTTAACAAAAGAATATATATTTAGTGAGCATACTCACTAAATAAATAACTTCAGCACAATGCAGGACATCATGCCTGAAAATAGAAAGCTGCTCCCAGACAGTGACTCCATGCTGTGAAATCCACTCTCTCCTGCTTCTGTATTGTCTTAAGTTGTACTCGTGCTGTCATAGCCTGTGCTTGTGTTATGAAGCACTGTGCCTGTGCAGTCAAAAGTACAGATGCATGGAAAGCAAGGACTTGGGATTATTTTAGGTTCTGGTTTCGCCTAAGAGAGTGGTTTGGTTTTCGGTGCCTTTTTTTCCCCTCCGGCACGTATGGATGTTGGAAACAAAGGGAGCACAAATTACTTGGACGAAGTCTGTGGAGCCGGCTCTGCCGATGGGCACTCTATGGAGAGCACAGTGCCTGAGTTACAGAGCACCAGACTGCGAGGCAGGAAGTCAGAAGCCACTACGTGCAAATATGTTTGAGAGAGGGAACCAGCAACTTGACAAAAGCCCAGCTCACCAGGCCTCCCGCAAACTTTGCCCAGGTGTTGAGGAGCAGTTGAAGGGTGGCAATGAGGGGGATCTTTCTGAAATGGGAAGCCATTGTTTAGCACCCGACAGATGAGAGCAGACCCTTTTCCTGCCACAATAGCTGCTCACACCAAGCAAGACTCATTAAATATTCAGTTCCAGCCTCAAGCAGCTCATTAAGTCAGCAATGAGCAGTGACGCTCCTGTTGGAAAACCCTGCCTCAGTTAACATCACCATGCAGAGTCTCCCTGGATCTCTTGATGTTACTCTGCTCAGTACCTTTTCTGTGATGACCAGCTTGTGCTCTCTGCTTTGCATTAAATACAGGTAAAAATGAGTCAGGTGGATTTAAGTTCTGCTCTTCCTTATAGGCCTTTTCAGAGATGAGTCCTCGGGCCCAAGCTGAGTGTCTATTGCATTTTTCTGGAGAAGCATATGTAATACAACTTTTCAGGAGGAGAGTTATATGGCTTTAGTGTTACAAATAAAAAACCTTAATGTTTGAAGAATAACTTTCATAGCAGAGCATCACGATATGAAGCAGTTACAGATGCTGTATTACTGTCTGCTGGCTGTTACACAGCAGAAACTTTTACAGTAAGTGTATTTTCCCTGGAAATGCAAGTGTCTCAGGTAGATTTGGGCTTGAACTGTTTGCTGAATGTGTTTTTTTGTGTGCGGAGTTTCTTTCTGAATGATGTATTTGAAAACTGTTTTGCAGGCACTAACTTTTATGATTGTAATTTCATGTTCTATAGTACTTAGCAGTAATATATAGAGGCATTTATGATGGGTGGATGTCAGATGTCAATGAATTAGAGCACAGCAGAATCTGGAATTAGGATTGTAATTGTAGAAAATGCACATATGTTTTCATGCACTGATGTTTTAAAACTATAACATCTGAAAGTGTGGAGCAGAAATGGAGAAGGAGAACACGTACGAAAGTTTTTATCTGTTTTTTCAGAGGCAGTTTTTCACACCCTGGATGTATTTTTTTTTTCTTTTTCCTTTAACAGAAAGTGTTTTCAGACTGCTCATTTCTATGTGGAGGACAGCAGTTCCCCCCGTGTGGTCCCCAATGAAAGTATTCCCATTATACCTATTCCAGGTAAGACAGGCTTAATCTCCTGTGTTTGTACTACTTGATGTCTGTTTTAATTACACAAAGAAGAGAAGGTTATGCTTGTGATAAATCATGGGGGTTTGGTGGAAATATTTTGTATCGGTGCTGCTTCATTTAATTTAATGTGCAATGGGGCTCTGAGTGCCAATGCTGTATTTTTCCAGAGGCACCTCTCCCACGTTATTTTAATAGAAATTTCAGAATAACCTTTGTAAAATGTCAAAAACACGAGTCACACTTAGAAACACCAAGGCATTGCATCCAGGGTGAAACCAGCTGCTCTCCCAGGGCAGGTCGTGGAGGAGGGATATGCAGCTCCACTGCTCCCTCGAGACTGTGGCCCTTGCCCCCACTTTCAGTGTGTGCAGAGGTGCTGTCTGGGGGTCTCGGGGAGCACGGCGAGACACAGGGATGAGCAAACAATCTCAAGGAAAGTCCGAAGCCATCTGTTAATTTGGTATTAATCAAGTTACCAAAGGTCAAATTCTCCTCTCAGCTATAGCAAGAATGAAGCTGGAAGCAGAGTTTAGTGCTATTCTCTCTTCATGAGGCATTTCCCCTGGGAATTAGTAAGTACAGGATGCAGCCGCCTTGAAGCCGTGATGACAGAGAGCAGCTTGGTGTTTACTGTGGCCTTTGCAGCCGCTGCCTTGTTTGATGATGGTCAGTCTCACATGCAAAATTAAGATACCCAAAATGTTGTATTGACCTCAGTCTGTCAAAGGCTCATACTTGTTGCTTGAAGGTGTTTTAAGTTTCCTTGTCATATTCTGTAATTGTGTCATTGGTCTGGGATTCAATCTGCAGTTAAATAGGTTCATTTTACCAAGAAACATTCAGAGACTTTTCTGAGACACTGCAGAAATGTGTTTCCTAGAAAAGTGAAAGAGCACAGTTATATTTTCCTTGATTTTATTCAGTAGACATATGACTTATTTCTAGAAAGAGTCTTTCAAAGTACCCATGGGAACTAGTATGAAAGGTCAGCTATTACATTCCTACAGAAAGTGTTAGGCAGTTTGCCTTGCAGTCTGATGGTGTGCCACTGAAAATGAAAGAAAACATGCTCTCATTTCCTCTCCTTTCTGTGGCAGACTAATACGTATGTCCCAGCCACCTCACGTCCTCAGCAAGAAGTCACCCTTCTCCTTCTCCTTTAGGGTAATAGGAGGTGACAGGTATTGGTCTTAGACCACCTGCAGTGAGTTTTCACAAAAGTACTTAAATAGCTGGAGAACTCCATTCTTTCTACTCTGAAACCAAGAGGAATGATTCCGTGTTGGGGCTGCTTGTGGCAGTCAGTTTAATGGTCCCACCGTGCCTGCTCTCATGTGATGCCTCCTTGGAGCTTGTGGGGAAGGCAGGGGTGGGCCAAGCTGGACTCTGTGCAGAGCAGTGTCAAAAACTCAGGAGATTATAAACACAAGGCACTGGGAGGAGAGAAATTCTCCCCTCAGAGAGAAGCCTCTACATAAATACTATAAAACATATAGTATTTGTGCTGTATTTGAGACAAGTTTTTCTTGGGTAAATAAATCAGCAGAAAGCTCCATCTTCTTCTTCTGCAGTGTGTGTTGTTGAGACATTGGTTCTTCCCTGCTACAGAGATGTTTGGATGGTCAGTCCATTAAGACTGGCCTGCATTCCTGTGAATTTTAAGAAGAAGTTCCATTAAAACTGTGCAAATAGCAGGGAGTGTAAGGCCAGCACATGCACCAGGGCTTCTCCAGCAGCTGTTCTGGCACATAACACCAAGTGACTGGGCACAGAATATTGCCTTTTGGGGACTTCTTCGCGTGACTAGAGTAAGCCAAGTTGTTGACCACAGCAGCTCTGGGTCTGACATGATGGTGCTGTCACTGCAGTGCACACTGTGGTCTGCTCAGACTTGGTAATGCTGAGAAAGAGCTGCTCACCCCAGTTAAGGGGCACTGCAGGTTAAGGCACCCCCTGAGCAAGTGCTGCAGGACACCTTGTGAAGCCTTGTTGTTAAAAAAACTGCAAGGATTGCTGCTGAGCTCTAAGGCACATCAAGAACTGGGCCTTAGAAAGAGGTTTAGTCTAATTGGATACAAAGGTGAATCCAATCCTCAAATTCCCAGTCTAATGACAACGTTTTTGTGGATATAGTGGTCATATAGACACCTGCATACAGACATCCAAATGGAGGGGCCTTAATCTGAAACTGAATCATGCCCAGAAAATCGTAAGAGAGAATGAACTGATGAATTTGAAGATCTTGGCACTGACAGTAAAACTATTCAGGTCACCAAAAACCAAATCACCCTCTGGAAGTGCCTGTACAGGGAGTCCATAATGAGACTCAGAGTTACTAGAGATAATTTCTAGTTATGTTGGCTTTTTCCAAAGATGCAAGATAATTCCTGGAAAGATCGTGAAGCTCTCCTAGGCATTTTCCTTGTTTGGAGATGTAGAAGAGGGCTGTTTTCCCCCATATACCTGTTGCTGAATGACAGTCTTCCTTGACGTCAGCTGCTGCTCCCACATAGACAGCCCACTGAAATGCCTTAAAAACACGAAATGACAGAATTCTCCTTTGAACTGATGGCAACTGATGAAATGATAAGCCTCTGAACTTTTCCTCTGGAAGCTGCCAGAGGGTGTGAGAAAGTCTTACGTGCCATGTTGATTCTAGAAGCAAAATTTAAGTGGCATTTTCACAGAAACAAGGTTTTTGAAGTAGCCGTGTTAGCTTGTGAAACCACATCCTTACGTGAGAAATTTGACTAGACCCCTGTGGGAACGTGCCTCTACCTCCTACAGTTCAGTGGACCAACTTCCACTCTCGGGTACGAGCAAGCAGCCACACTGATGGCAATTTAGAGCAGTGTGGCTGAAGATGTTCAACAGATTTGCCAAGGCCCATCTACAGCATGCAGGGAGCTGCCAGGCAGAGGAAACTGAGTGGGTTCGGGTTGGCTGGTCCTGGCCCAGGTGTAGGGTGGCTCTGCCAGATGTCTGGGAGCTAGGCACAGCGATGTCCCGACGCAGCTCAAGAGGTTTCAGAGGCAGCGCTGGTGTCTCTGCGTGCCACCACTCTGCTCCATGACGCCTTGGCATGATCAGAGGTAGCGTTTGTGTTTATTTCTGCACCCCGTCCTGCTCTTGTTTATGCAAACCCTCTGTTTCCTCAGGTCTGTGAACTCTAAATCAATCTGCCAGCTACCTGACAGATGCACACAGTACAACTTTTCAGGTGCAAAATCTAAAAAAAACCTTCTCGCAAAGGAATGATTTTAGCCATTTTCTGTTTCACTTCCCTTGGCATATGTGCTTAATTATTGTGCATGAAGCCACATCACCCATAGGTGTGTGCCTATCTGTGCAAATTCTCTCTGAGATCCAAATCATTGTCATTATTCATAATTATCTGCACTGCTTGATCTAGAGAAGCACAGGACAAAGGAGTTATCATTAACTGAGTCACCCACTGGATATTACATCTGAGGTATAAATCTCAACTCGCATAAGCCTCACACCTGACAGTAATGCATCTGTAATCAATGGCAGATTTCTGAAAACTCCCCTGCCATTAAGCCCAACAAAATTATTTCTCTATATCTTCCCTCTTTGTCTCCACGCTCAGTTAATTTTGGCCACATCTACATCATCTTTGCCTGGATCTCTTCACTAAAACATTTGGTCTTGGAAAGATCTCGCTGAGCAAACCTGCCCCTGCTTCTATTTGTTTGGTCTTTTCCATTGCTGGGTCAGTATCTGACTGACTTTCTGGATCTTTCTGGACTTGACCCTTTCCAGTAGACTTAGATAAGTTACAACAACAGCAGCATCATAGCTGCAGACCTGTGTAGCAAGACCTGTGTTACAACACTGAAAACAAAACACATCCTTTAGCAGTTTTCCTTTCTTGTCATCGCAAGACCTGCTCCATGACAGCGGTGCAGACGTGCACCTCTGTGCAACGTAGATGATATCCAACAGTTGAACAAGCACAAATTCCACTTCTACCTTCCTCCTCTCCTTTGTCTCAGAGTTTTCCTGCTCTTGGAAGGAGCATTATTGTGCCTCTTGCTGTGGCTTTGCTGTTCCTTGCCCAGCCCATGGGCACAGCAGATGCCGTGGCACTGATGTCAGTGGGACTTGTGAGATCAGTACAGAGATACTTGAGGCTTGACCCAATGGCAAAGCTCAAAACTCAGTGCAGTTTTGGCCACAGTCCAGAGAAACATGGACCATAAAAAACACAACAGCTGGCCAATGCAGCTGATTCATTCTGCATATTTTTCCAAAGTTTTTCACATCTTATATTTTTGGCATAACAAAAATTTCTCAGAAGTGATTCCAATCATTTCAGCTGTGTCTAGACTACAAGACTAAGGAACATTTCGCAGTTCTTGGATCACAAGTACATCCAGTTTTAGGTTTAAATGGCAATAAATTAATCATTTAACTAGTCCTGGAGTTTATTAATAATTTATTTAAAATAACTAGTGGCAGAATCTGGTGGAGAAACACTCTAATGCTTCTTCGGGGATGTCTCAGTTGGGGGTCCCTGACCCTAGGAAATAGTGTAGTAGCCAATTTTGTTGCAGTGAAAAGATATTTTGACCATCTCATGCAGTCAACTGAGGATGTGAAAGCCAGTGCAGCCATGACCCTGCTTTGTTTCCCTCTGTCTTCCCATGGTTACAAGAAGGAGTCCCATCACAAGTCCAAGTTATTGATTCTTAGCTCCTCAATAACCATGGTTGCCTTGAACCTTTCCTGACGAATGTCAGAGGTCAGACTTGATGTGTTTTTTACAGGCTCAGCCCCTGCACTTCGGATGTGTTCTGGTAGCATCCACCCTGTGACAAACTGTTTCTATCAAGAGACTGTAATGAGATATCTCATTTGACAAGGAAGCTGCAGGTTCCCAACAGAGGCTTAGTATCTTACTGTTTTCTGCTAAGATGTGGCTTTCTTGAGTTGCATGCCCAGAGCTAAAGAGCAGAGAGCAGGACATGTCTGTGGCCATGACAGTGACAGTGTGTGAGCCCAGTGAGCCTTGCTAGAGACTGGCAAGGCACAGGGAACAGCAGTAACTGCAGCTGAGGACTTATTTCTCAAGGGCATGAAGCTCTTCACTGAGCACAGAGGTAGTGCTCTTCAGCTGTTTAAGACTTTATTTCTGCTTTCTGCTCCCTGCGGATTTATGTTCCAGCACCATATTGTGAATTGTACCCATCTTCAGCTTCAATTAAATTCATGAATGCAATATTGCAAACACAGCCATCCTCTGAAGCCAAGAAAGTATCAAGGTATTTTAAGGAACATCCACCTTCCTTTTGCTCTGCTACCAACCCTGCTCCTGCAGTGCACTGAAGAATTTATGGTATGATATCTGATCATGGTGCTTTTAATGGAGGCATCAGGAGTTGGCTGCATCACAAAATAACATGTTTTTATGGTAGCCATGTGAAATGTGGATAGATCCTTATCTGAGAGATGTCACCCTGGGGTGCACAGCCCTGAAGTTGAACACCCATGTACTCAAATGTAAAGCATGTGTGTAATTGATGGCATGACTGGGACCTGAGGATGGAAATGTGTGAGATTAAAATTGTGTTCCTTAGCAGACGGTACCAAATAAGATCGTGTTTAATGTCTGTGCTAAGGGAAAATTCACATTATTTCATTCTCTTGGACTGAAATTGGTTTTTTGCTTAAAGGGAAAAAGTGTATTGCTATTACATTTATAATTAATGATAACATAATCTAAGATTTGTACAAGCAGATTTAAACTGAGCTCTTATTTTGACACATATAAAATTTTATCATTAACATCTTTATATTCCTGACTGACACATGGCTAATAGCATTCTAGTAGATTAAGTCTTGAAGCAAGAGAGATGAATGCAGCTACAGAATTACACAGGTGATTTTTCATATTCTGCTTTTTCATGTGTCGCCCCTTTATCAGAAACCTGCCCTTGTGTTCATTTGACTTGATTATAACAAATAGATAGCAATTATCTTGCTGAAAGGACACCTGTTTTTCTTTCAACATGCCCATCTTTCCAGGACTTTCAAATATATTCAAAGTGTTTTCTATGTCTCTTGACTTTGAAAGGTGGTTTTTATTAAAACAGTACTTCATAAACACGATTACAAAAATGTGAGCATTAATGAGTAATAGTGCCCCCAGTAATCAACTCTTAGTGATTTCTTATTCATATTAATTTATTTTAATTTATAGTTTGTCTTAATTATTGAGGTCAGTGCCTTCAGGAGGATGCCAGTGCCTTAGAGATCTTCAGCAGGTAGTTGGATCTCCTGGAATGAAACCTACTGTATTGACTTCTTAGTATTTGTGCAGATATGATCTCCACAGAAAGCAGACACCTTCTTGATAGTAAGGTTTTTAATGACTTTATCATAAATTAATTGATACTCATGTTATACAAACAAAACTGTTCTCGTATTTCTGGCCATTTTTTATACAGCAAACAGTGTGATCAGTCAGAAAGATTAATTATTCCAAATGAAATACAATGGTTTCAGTTGCATTCTTATGTTAAGTAGTTATGCAAGGAAAGCCAGTATACTGCAGAATTAAAGGCTCTGACAATATAAATGTGAATAATTCAAGTGCATTAAATCTAAAATAGTTTGAAGAAAGCTGGGCACCACCCTGTTTTACATGTGGAATTACTCATGGAGTCCAGTATTCCTGTGAGTTAGGGCAGGATCCGGCTATGGAGTTGGCTGTTCAGACATTCCAAATTCAATCAATGCCAAAATTTGAGCAACTTGGGATGTTTCTGGTCCTCATAAGTATGTGCACTTCGGAGTGTACGCTCAATCCGCAGGTTTATGTGGTTTTGTCTAAACTTCTCTCTAGAGGTGAACACGTGCCCTTAGAGGAATTGATAAGCATTTTTCAATAACCTCTACTGGGACAGAATTTTGCCCAAAGATGTGCTATTAATCCTTTCAGTGTTCTTTATGATCAGCCACTCTGTTAGAGACAGAACAAATACAGGCGAATTTGGGCTTTACATCCCTATTTGGTACCATTTGTTGTGTGCACTCTCATACTATGTGGTGCAGCTGCACAGATCCTATTTAAATGTGAGCTACGAGTGCCCCATTGCTCATTGGAAGTGAATCTGTTGGAATCACACTCCACATGGATACTTCTGCCATAGCTCTGCAGCCTTCGCTCTGGCTATTGTAGCTCATGGAATGGCTCCTAAACTCAGTTTTAAGTAATATGTAGCCTAAATATTGACGTCAGGTATTCCAGCTGCTTGCAGAATTTTTCCATGCCTCTTTGTAAAAGGTAAAACCCATGAACCTCACTGAATGTGTTCAACAATAAGTAAATATCTTTTTTAAAATCTTGTGATTGCATTCAATGTTCTCTCCAGCAGTGGAGGGTAAGAGGGTGAAAGATTGACATTCCAGGGTTGAGTGCTGCTGGGAACAGAAAGGTGCTTGTTTGCTATGAATATGGGAAAGCATTTTTCAGATGTGTTAGATTTCAGTGAGTTAAAAAGGTCAAATCCAGTCCTGCTGCAATCCTATTGGTAGATATTTTGGGAAAACTTTTTTGCAGAAAATGAGAACTGCAAAGACATGCTGTTGAAAGTGGATTCTCCAGGATTAATGTCACTAACAATGTCACTGGTTTCATGATCATCATAAGCCAAGTTAGGTTTGTGCTGCCTTCAGAAAGGGCAGTTTCCCTATCACTTCACTATTCTTCATCCTAATGAGTAGGATCAACCCATCTACCCCACTGACAACTAATCCTTCTTCCCCTTCCCCACAAATGAATTAATGCTTTCTTATAGTCATCAGCCAGATCAGCAGGCCGATTCAGTTCACTGCTCAGCCCTGCAGGGCAGAGAGAGGGGACTGGGAGAATCCCCTCGTCCTCTGGCTGAAACCAGCTGTGAAGAGCACGCTGAGAATTGATGGAGGTGCTGCTGAGACGTGGGGGTGGCACGGGGCTGCTGAGCAGTGCAGTAAGTGGCTGCTGTTGGAGCAGATGGGCCAAGGCACGTGGCAGCTATGGCACATGAATCCAGGTGGCTTTGTAAATGAGAGACTAAGTGCAGCAACCAACAAACAAACAAAACCACATTTCTCATTAAAAGTAAGGTGTAAGATGCAAGGATTATATTGGATTTAGTAGGCTGGGTGAGATAATAGCTGAAAAACAGAAAGCATTTACAAGCAGAATGAGAGATATGGAGAATTTTCTTACCAAGATTTTGTCGTATGTGTCAAACATCTGGTCTTCAGAAACACCAAAACTCCAAACTAAATGAAGGTAATATGAGGAAGCACTTTGGGTTTGACCTTTTGGATTAATTCCTGACCCAAACCCATCTATTCCAATACAATGCCACTGAACTATCCAGTGAGCTCTCAGGCTATAAATGAATCAAAATGAATCTGAGGCCCTATTATGTGAAAATGTCATTTCTGATAGGATATCCTATTTTTCTTTTGAAATTGGCCCCTATTGCTTTAACATTACAAAGGCAGCCTATTAAGTGGGAGCTATGGGAAAATCCTTCCTGGTAGGATTACTAATTATCCGAACTTAAAATGTAACCCTGTTCGAACTTTATTGCTTTTATGCACTTCAGGCGTCTTTTGAAGGTGGGTGTCTTATGAAGGAATGTACCTAAGTATTCTGCATTGACAATTGCCATGTCTTAAAAATGAAAGTACTAGTGAAGGTTTTCCTCTACAGTCATATCATTTTTTTACACAAATATGACTTTCTTCTTGGCACTGTCTCTTTGTGGCAACAAAAGAGCTGCACTGTGCTGCCCTTTGGGTTTATTTGACACTCCTCTCAGGTACTTGTCTTGAACCAGCAAGGGAAGATGGGAACTCGACCACCATGTTAAATATCTAGCACAGTAATTAAACATGCCCCCCCACCTCTCAGTTTCAGTAGTATCTGACTATATAAATATTACTAAAATTCATGTTGTTTATAATAATGATAAGTATCTATGCAGTTCTGGAGCCCTTTGTCCCTGTCCATCTAGGAATACTTCTTTCTCTGTGTAACACAAAGGGTTAGTACATTATTATGGTGCCAGATTCAGCTCATATTTCATAGGGAAGTAAATCCAGAATCACTTTATTGACACTGATAAAACAGATGGCTAAACCCAAGCTAGACAGAACTGTAATTATATCTGCGGTGTTAGAGGTGAAGGTATGTTATTAAAACATCTCCCTCTTCGCTTTGAATAACGTGTAGGTCTTGCGAAACATAAGGATCACACTGACTATATCAAATGTCACTCCGTCTTCTTTCTGGGAAAAAGTATATGGTGCAAAAGGGAATATGGGCAGAACTACGGGGAGCTGCTAATTAGCCATTATAGGATTCTATTAATCTCTTCAATTGACTAAAAGAATTATAGTCATTGAAGTCTGTTTACTTTAAGATGGGGAAAGAAGGCTTAACCAAAGCCTTTGGGCTGACGATAGTGCAAGGAAAAGCAGATTCTGTGCATCTGGCTACATCTGTTGGTTTTCTTGGAGAAGGTCACAGCCATCTTCAGATACAGTCAGAGCAGACACCATTCCAGAGTGCTGAGGATGTTAGCACATATTTTAGCAGAGGTCTGGCAAGTTGCCTATGACTAAGCATGATTGGAGCCAGCTGAGGTAGTCTGTGTTTCTGGGTGGGAGTTTGGAGTTGGAGGTTGTGAATAGGAAAATGCAGGCCCAAATTACTTTAACACTCTCCTGTTCCATTTGTTACTGTAAAAGGCTGTATCTCATTTGCAACCGCTTTCTTGTCCTACCACCCTGCCCATCCCCTCAGGGCTGTGCCTGTCCCAGTTCCAGTCCGTAGGACAATGTTATCCCACCACTTTGAAAACTGGAAACCATAAACGATTTTTTGAGTTTCTACCGTTCATGGTTCTGATTTTAATCTTCCTAATATGTAATAATTACATTTGCTGCAACGTGGTTTTCCTGAGTTTATGGGCAACTGCCATTTCCCTCTCACCCAGTGAGCGCATATGTCAACAGTATTTCCTATTTAATTTATTTAACATGTAATTGTTGCCCCTGTTATCAAATAGGGTGGAAACTGTGTTGGGTTTAAGGCTCCTGGACAGAACAGGAATGAAAATGCAGAAGAGGAAAAAGGGAAAAGAAATGCTAAAGGACAGAGAACAACGGAGAAGTGAAGTAGCAGTGGCTGTAAAGGTGGAGACACACTGCCACCATGCAGTGACAATGATGAAAAGAAAATTAACCATATTTTGCCATGGATCTCTGGTGCAGACCCATCCTTGAAATTGGTGGGAATTCAATGGACTGGAGAGCACGTTATCTCTAATGTATTTTTTGGCTCACAGATCACAATTAAAATTAAATTCTGCCTTCTGCAAAACTAAATTGGACACACCGGTCTGCTGCAGTGAATCCTTGATCTCGGTTGGTCTCAGCTGAGCTAGACTATGCAAAGAAAAAAAAATTATAACTATGGAACTCTTCTTGTGAGACTATATGAAATTGCTATCATAGCACAAGCTATTTTCAAGGAAATCTAGGGTGTATGGGTTACTTTTCAGGAGAGGAAATAGTTTTACAGGTTCTTGCTATTGAATTCTGTTCCTATAGATCATTCAATTCAAGTGTCTTGGCTGCAAAAATATTAATACAAATGTTGTTATGAGATGATGATATTCTCAATATTACATAGAATAAATGTTATCACTCAAATATTTTAAAATGCCAGCATTTCTGCAGGCTGCAGCTTTTTGCTGAGAGGAGCATACACTTCTCAAATCTTTTGAATTCTGTATTATTCAGTAAACGAGCATGTGGTTAATTAAAGTAGCATTACTATACTGTGAGGTGACCAGATTGCAAACATATCTTTAACAATTGGCCCTCGTAAATAAAATAGAAGAAAGCTGATTGAGATCTGAAAATGTCAATAGATGCAAAAAGTCACCTTAGCGTGTTACCTGATAAAATAAAGGAGAGAAGTAATGACATGGTCAATATTAACTGCCATCAGCTGGAAAGAAATCAGATTGTCAGGGATCTATAAAATTCTTGCCAAACTAGAACCTCATTTACACATACAGATCTTCATACCCTTTGCTAAGAAAAGCGTATGTGACAGCTTAGAGGTTTTAGCTGCCAAAGATCTTTCACTCTGAATACAGTAAATGTCACATCTATTTATTTATCGTTAAATTTTGCTAAGTATCTGTAGAAATATTTGGATTTTTTCTATCATAATGTAGATGTTTAAAAGGAAAAGAATCCAGATTATAATGCAGCTGTAGCACCAAACCATATGGCTGCTAAATGGGAGCAAAAATACACCACTGAATTACTTGGAGTAAACATAAACTGGATGCAATCTTCAGAAGAATATTAAATGGAATATATAAATACGAGAGTATTGCCATAAAATCATGCAGTCAGACAATAGTAGCCATCAGGCAATAGATTATTTCACATGCTGAAAGTATTCACAGTTGTATAGCGATTTGCATTTTCTAAATGCCAGACTGAAAATATTAACTGGTGAATCTTGGCAAGCACAGTGTTTCTACCAACTTCAGTGGTGATTGTAACAATATCTAGGTCTTTTTTTTGAGAGAGAAAAGGAAATAGAGAAATAGATAAGTAAGGCAGCCATCCTGCACCTCAGCTTTATTAGAATCTGCCCAGGGTCCCAGCTGCTCAAAACAGTCTTGTTTGTCTTTAATTCGGTTAAAGCTTTCGACTTCTTTAAGAAAGTGTCTATGGGTGATTTATTGGTATATTGGGTGGAATTTGCACTGTGCTGAGCAAGAACAAATGGTCCACTGGAATACATATTCAGTGTTATGAATGGTGTCTGGCATGAGAGAGAACTCAAATTAGTGTGGCTGTTGTATTTGCCTGTTCTTTTGCTCAGAAGCGGTTCCGTGATAAATCCAATTGGATTCTGTATCACTGAGTAAAAGGGAAACAGTTAATAACTTTGGTGAGAAAGGCTTGTGTGTCTGCTCAGTCTGGTAAAAACTTACTGAGAGTAATTGTCAACTCTGCTTTCATATTTTGGGTCTCTTCTGTTCTTTTTATACAATATGGAAGGAGAGGAGGCCTCTCCATCCCATCCACAGCCATCTTCAGACTGTGAGCAAGAGCTAAATGATCCTTGAACTTCAATTGGACTTTGTAAATTAAAATCCCGGGGAACAGGCTCTCAGTATTCGTAACTGTGGTGCTTAGAATTGGAAATACAATATAAAATGTTTACCTCAAAATTGGCCAGATTCATCAAGATTTCTATTACTGCGTATTGAACTAGCTCTGCCCCTGGGAACTCGGATCTAAGCGCTATCAAGTGAAGACTTCCTCCCCTGAAGTTTTATGTATGAGACAAAGAGCAACTCTGAATATCTCTCTGTTTCTTTTCCTACAGATGATATGGAAGCAATTCCAGTCAAGCAGTTTGTTAAACACATCAGTGAGCTGTATTCTAATAACCAGCATGGGTTCTCAGAAGACTTTGAGGTACAATTTAATGATCCACCAGTAAAATGTTGTTTTCCTAAAGTTAATTGTGTATTAATAATTAGGGACCATGCGACATCTGTGTGAGGCTGTCATGTCAGGTAAATGCAGTGCTCAAATGTATCAGAAGAAACAGGATAATACCAGTTTGCTAACAGCTATGAGCAGTGTGGGACTGGACATTTACAGATGCTTTCTAACCACCACAGATTTGGTGCCTTTAAGGGGGAACCCTCCTAAGTTTTTATTAAATAGGAAAAGCTGCCTGCAAGCCCCCAGAAACAACATAAAAACAAAACCAGTTGTTTTTAACTCCAGGTTTTTCTTACAATGTGTAGATTATTTTACTTTTCTTGGTCCAGAATTTGCTCCTCTTAGTCACACTGAAAAGTCCAAAAGTAGTAAAATAGTGCTTACAGTGAGTAAAAGTTGTAGAATTTAGTCTTGTATGAAAACCCAGCCTGTGGGTCAGTTCCTTGAATCCTTGTTCATGCTCTGTTCGGGAAAGATTGCTATTGAAGTCGTTGGTTATTTGTTTCCGGTAAAACCAGGGAGATAGGATTTGGGATTTAGTTGGTGCTGGTTACTTAATGTGACTATTTTAAAATTTGCATCTTTTTACCTGTGTAAGACAGATTCTGACCTATAAATCTGCTATCATTTGGGGGCAATTCCAATGAAGTGAAAGTAGTTTTCCACCTCTGGGTTACCAAACCCATATTATGCAAGCATGGTAAACACCAAGCAGCATGAGGTCAGGCTGTGGAGTCAGGCTTTTCCTTCACTGAGTCTAATTGCAGTCAGTGCCAAACTTTTGGAAGTACTGAGAAGCAGGAGGAGTCCCAGGAAATTACATGGAGCTGCTCTGCTGGCTTCCCCACCAGCAAAAGGAGCTGTGTTTGCGTGCTGCATGTGAATCAGAGAGGCAGCTGTGCTTACAAACAAGGCAGTGAACCAAAATAGGTGGCCTTATATCTACAGCTTCTTTGCTTACTGCAGTGTAAAGACAAGACTGCGTGCAGGAATTGTTTTTAATGGGATCATTTAAAACGTTTATTGTTGCTGTTTGGTTACTGTCTATAAAGAGTGGCTGCTTTGTCTGATGCCCAAAAAACGTTGTGTAAGTTAGAAACATTTTGTATTCATGAGGAAGGCAAATGTGTAAGGTGTTAAAGTGATTTAGTTCAATTGACTGCTGGCTGGATGGCTGAGCAGGAATATTGAGGCATTTAACAATGTTGATGGTATTCAGGACAAACATTTATTCTCCAGAGAGTAGAATTTGATCAGGATGATCAAATGCGACTCACTCTTCTCAATTATTTATGAATTGTGACCCCAGTGCTATTCATCACAGCTGGGTTTTACACCACTTAATTATTCAAAATAATCAGCAACACATCTGTAAACTTGGTCTGGCTTTAAGCAGGCTTTGCTTCAGCTGTCGCAAAATCACTGCTATTAACAAATGTTGGACACCTTCCTCCCGTGTTTTAGCAAAGAAAAACACTGCTCTAATAGCCTTATTTTTTCCCTTCCTCCTGGAGTTCCCCGCTGCGAGTGCTGTGCTGTGGCAGCCAGTCGAGGAGAGCTTTGGCCAATTACTCCTGTTCTGGGGAGCACAGGGTCCCCTCCGAAGGGAAGTTAAACTCCTCCGACTGCACTGTGTGCACCAAATTCTATTCTCCGTGCTGGCTTAAAACTTGGAGCATCTGCTTTGAAGTCAGTATAGCTACTCCACATGTATTTCTCCATAGCTGAGATCTCGGCTTCTGAAAGAGTAAATGAAAATGAAATCTCCTCCTAAAGAGAAATAGGAACAAGGCGACCTCTGTCTGGGATAAACCATCCAGCTCCCCTTCACTGACGATATTCTGCCCTGCTGATGCCTCATGGGCCTGATTTGAAACCCAGGGTCTTTCACAGAGCCTGTAGGTAAAATGTTTTTCAAGTGCCCAAACTGACTCAGAGATCAGAATCCCAGTTGTGAGAGTGGCTGAGGGATAGCAAAGCCCAAGGTCACGTTTACAGAGCAGCTGCTAAAGTGGCTGGGGTTGTAACTTCTCACATATGGTCAGATCCAGCCTTGGTCGGTGTGCTTGAGTTGTATCTGCCAGCTACAGTGAGGACTCAGCTAATGTTTCGTGGAGAAACAATAACATTCCAGATGAAACAGGAAATCCAGTGTTACAGGACTGTTAGCCTTGCATGGAAAGTACCACAGCCATATCATGCCTTCATGCCTGGGGAACTTCTGAAAAGAGGTAATGGATTCTGCAGTCATACAGGCTTTTTACCAAAAAATCTGCTTTTTACATCTAAAAGGAAGAGAGAAGAGAATGGCAAGGAGATGCTGAAAAAATGTGATCAATACTACAGAATAAATAAGTCTCCCCAAAGGTAGGCAGTGCATGAGGTTTTTGTTAAAGGAAAAAAGGATCAAAAATCTCTTCAGAAATTTCCATGGGAGGAGGTTTAAGGTAGAAGCTGCAAAAGGAAAAGACTAAGCTAGGCACACACATACTCTGCCTGATGGGGAAGGTGAACATCCTTCATTTGTTTGTTGCTAGATTTCAGTGTAAGTATCTTTCCTGTGTTTTTGGCAGTGTGTTGTGGGCAATATTGAGTGAAGAAGATTCCTTTGAAAGTAAATTGTGTGAATACTCCCTCCTCCTCTTAAATTGAGCTGTAATTACAGCTAAATATTTTGTGAATGTGCTTGGGAAGCGTTTTATGTGTAGAGGAAAAAAGGACTTTGAACTCACAGATCTTTCCTTGGAAAGTACATCTAAAATGAATCCTTATTCCCTTTGGGTAATCATAGTGCAAGTAGCCAGCTTTATAGTCTGGTGATAGCTGGGATTTCTTGTATATACAGAATTGTTAAGATTTCCTTTGAGTCCCATGAATTTTCAATTTTTGATATAAATTAGAAATATAGGACCCACTTTAATACTGAACAACAAATAGCTTTTAAAAATAAAGTCCATGATCCTGCACCACCAGTGCTGCTCTCTGGCATAGCTCTTTGTGTTCAACCTTGGAATTTGTTCAGTACTAGAGTGAAAACAATTCAGGGAAGGCTTTTGGCTTGCTCTCAGGTAGCTCCAGCACTGTCTTGCTATGGCATACACAATGAGGTACCACATTTTTACAGGGCAGCACTGGGGAAGAGTTTGAGGGCAAGACTGAACAGAGATTGAGAGGCTTCCTGAGCCAGAGATTATATCTACTCCTTGTCTAGCCAGAGATTTCTTGGCATCATCACGTTTAACAGTCTTTGATAGACCTTTCTTCCATAAATTTCTAATTGCCTCTTGAACCCTTTTAGGCTTCTAGTGTGCAAAGGATCCCATGGCAATGAATTCTACAGTTTGTTCCGCAAGAACAGACTTCCTTTTGCTTTTAACTCATGCCTAATAACTTCTCTTGATGACTTCTAGTTTTTGCATTACAAAGTACGTCCCCGTTTACTTAAACGCCTCACGTGACTCTGCCTCCATATTCCCCCTTAATAATCCATTTTCAAATCTGAAGAAGTCTGAACTATTCGCTTGGTTTCTTGGAGGAAGCCATTCCAGACTTATGATGACTTGTTCTCTCTGTGCCTTTTTTTTCTTCCTTTACCATATCCTATTCAAGAAAGAAAGACCAAAACTGTGCACAGTATTTAATGAGTCACTTTACTGCAGAGTTCTGCGGTAGCACAGTGATGTTTTCCATTTGGTTTCCCATTACTTTCCTTCCTCCTAACATACTGTTTGGTTTTTAACAACTACTGAGCACTCAGCTGACACCTCCAGAAAACCATCGGCTGTGACCCCGAGGTCTCATCACTGAATGGCAATAGCAAATTGGGAACCTGTCAGTATGTGTAGTTAGTTAGGGTTGTTTTTCCCGAGTACATCACTTTGCATTTATCAGCATTGGATTGCAGTTGCCATTTTATCACTCGGCCACTCAGTGTTGCGAGATGGTTCTGCTTCCCTTCACAAACAGCTTTTTTTCTAATTATACTGAACAATTTTGTATTGTAAACACACTTTGTCTCTTCTGCAGCCCATTTATGAATAGGTTAGGTCCTGTAAGGTTCCACCAGCTCTCACCTGTTAGTGCACAAGGTGAGTTTTTGCGCCAAGACAGATCAGTTTTTTGAGTAATATTTTCTGAGAGGCCCTTCCACACATTTTGAAAATCGATGTGCTACTCTCTGCTATAGAGAAAGTCTATAGACTTTTTCAGGGACCTCTCCCCAGTGTGTTAGAGGTATTCACTAGCTCTGCTGGCTTCTATTACAGTGTCTAGCAGTTTGTCCCACAGAGAATGAGATGTAGTGGGCTGCAGTGCCTGAAACCCCTTCTGGATCTCATTTTAAAAACTGATCTCACATTTGTCATCCTCAATTCCCCTGATAGCCTGACTATATAGGACATGTGCCCTCCAAATTCCTGTATTAAAAACAGTGTGAAGTGCAGCCTCCCACAGTAAAGCTTTTCACTCCCTCCCCCTGGCCAGTTACTGGAATAACACAGTAAGTTTTTTTGAGTAATCATGTCCTCTTGCTCTGAGAAAGGAACACTAAACCAAGAAATCACCTTCCATCCCCAGAGCTAACTGTGAGTTTTTATAGTTTAGTGCAGTATTTGGATTTTTGAGATCTGATAATTTTATTTTCCTCCTCCATAATTTTGGGGCGGGTCAGTCAGTGCTGCTGCGGGAGCGATTAGAGTGGGTGAATGCAATCTCTACAGACCTCTCCTGCCCGTGGCCGTGTGAGTGTAATGATTCATTGCCAATTTGGAGTCTGAACAGGCTCGCTGAACTTGGAGGCAGGCTGTCTAGCTCCCTCATCACATAAATTGAAAATATCTTTATACTCCAGTGACACCTTCTTCTAAATGTCCTGAAATGTAAGAAAATAACATAAATCTGTATTTTCAGCAGTGTGGCAGGGATTTGCTAACGTTATTCTCATGGTTGCTGCTGGTCAGGACAAGGGTCACTGGCTCTTTTTAACCGGTGACCTCAGAATGTTATTTTCTAGCAAAGGGCTGCATTGAAGGCAGATAACGCTGCACTTTGCACATTTCTTGAGACACTAAAAACCTTGTGTAGTTATACTGACATCCCTTACAGATTAGATACAGCTCGCACCAGACATATGCTTCCAGCTGCATCTGCACCAAGGAATTTGGCCGTAGAAGGATGCCATTTCAAAAGCATGCTGCTAGCAGGTGATACTGCGTTGGGAATGGCTTATAACCCTGGCCCAAAATTGCAGTAAGTGAAGGTGTTCTCAGCCTGCATATTGCTGTACTGAAACCAGAGGGAAGCAGCACTGTGAAGCCGGAGGGGGAAGGATTGCTGCAGAATAGGGTTTTCCTGCAGTTCTCAATTCTTGTCTCACCGTTTCACCTACCCTCAAAAAGGGGTATTGTGAATTAAGAGATGAAGAGAAGCAATAAAAGAAGTTCAGATATCTGGACTTTCTGATACTAATCACAGTACCACAGCCATTCCCAAGGTTTCTGCCTGGAAATCCTGCTTGGAGGAGCCATTGCATGGGCAATGCAAGGTTTTGGTCAGCCTCTGGCACTTCCCTGCCTAATGAAGGGCAGGATGCCACAAGCAAACAGTCCTCCACCGTCCTCTCTTCTTCCATGCATTTACAGGAATTTTAAGCTATCTCTTTATGTTATTCCTGTGCTGAGTCCTTTTGGTTTGTTTATTTTCGCCTTCTTTCAAGACTGTCCCCAGCTCACCTCTCTCTTGAGTGCCGTCAGAGAGTTTATACCAGTGTTAAATTATTGCAGAAATCTGCACTGTTCCTGTGAGATATCTTCAAATACTATCTGCAGTCCCTGTTGGTATGCTGTCTTCATGTTTGCTGTGATAAAACAAACAACAAGAGCGCTACCACAGAATTCCTGTAATTTGGGATTAAAATAATAGATCAAAACTGATCTTAGGGATGGATGAACTAGCCACTTTCATGCTGAAAAATATCATGTTAATATCAAAGCAGAGCTGTGGATCTTCTCTGATTTAGTCCCTCAGATTAGGATCCTTTCTTTGTTCGTGATTCCTCCTCATTGCTATTCATAGGCTTTCACAGTTCAGCCCCTGCCAGGACATCAGCCTGAAGTAATGGGAAACAACAGCAGCGCTGCGTAAGGCCGAATCAAGAGACCGAGTTCCTGCTCAGTCACTGTAGCAAAAATTCTTGCTCAGAACCTGATATTGCCAGCAAGACGCTGGAGCAGTTTGATTTTACACTTAAATGGAAATTCTTTGAAGTTTAGAAGAAACTAATCTGTAACTTGTTTCAGAAAGGCAATTAAAATGGGTCGTTAAACCTGGGTGTATCAAATTCCAATTAGCATTAGCATGGACAATATAATTAAAAGGTAAATTAGCCATAATAGCATAGACTAGAACACTTTTTACAGTAACTAACGGTCAATTGAAACCTTGTACTTTGGTTTCTTGGGTTGTCAATGATAAGTTGAAAGGACAGAAGAAGAGCCTGTATTCATTCATCCTGGGACAGTAATGTGTTCTGCAAAGTTAAACATGAGAAGCAGCAGTGTGCAAGCCAGCTGCCATTAAGATCAGAGTAAGAGACCAAGCAGGATTAAGGAAAGCCAAAGGAAATACTCTAGAGCTGAAAAATTTATGGATTAATTTATGGATGTGGTCATATGGACACTATCTGTCCTACTCCAAGGTGCCAGTAGCATTTTGGTGCTAATTGTGAGAAGACTTTGTTTAGGCTGCAGTGAGCAGCCTGGGGTCAGCCTTGACCTGGTGACGTGCCTATAAAGGTACGTGGTAATAATAATGCAATCATGGTGATGTTTTAAGTGCCAATGAAGGACTTGGTAGGCAGTAAGGTTTAGAAATCCCATGGTGTTCATTGCATAAGCCATAGAAAATTCTGGGAAAGTAAATATGTGATATACACAAATGTGGAAAAATGGCAAAATTAAGACGGTGACTTTTGGGGACTTTCTCCATGGTGTTATTTTATTAGCACCAGGCTGTCCTCTTCTGCCAAGGGGCAAATAATACTCTGAACAGAGGCACAGGTAACAGGCAGCAGCTAGTCTTGTCTTCTTGCAGCATTTTGTGCGTTGATGAAAGGCAACCAGCTCGGCTTTAATAACAGAGCAATGTTAACTTATGCCTTACTGTCTGGTGGGGAGAGCTGTGGTTTAGTAATCTGTGGTTATAACTTGGAGAGATGAACCCAGGAGGGTAGGAGAGCCACACTCTGCTCTCAACCCTGCCTCTGCACCCTACACAGCCAAACACGGTCAGTGGCCAGCGTGGAGCTGGAGGATGTCCTCACAGCCCTTCTCGCTGGACTGCTGCAGTGTCCCAAAGCCTTGGCTGTGCCCTGGACTGGAGAGGAGGGCTGAAGACTTTTAAAAAAAGACAAAAATAGTGGAGGCGTATTGGCAAGGGGGAAGCTTTTCTTCAACAGTCTCCTTTCGCTGTGCTTTTGCAGTGTGCAGACTTAGAAATCCACCATTACAGCAGCTTCCCAGAGTATTAAAAACCATTTAGAATGCTGTGTGTTTAGAAAAGCTGTTTTCAGATCATCAGCTCTCACAGAGTCAGACTTCCTTTTCCACTGCTGTGTTTTTCACCATCTTAGCTTAATCTTCCTGTTCTATTAACTTTATATTGGCCAGCTGGGAACATGTACAGTCAAGGAAACAGTCACCATCAACATAAAAAGGTTAATTAAAATGATTAACCTCACCAACAATTCCCTTATGGAAAAAATCCTATAGAATTTAATAGAAAATGATACATTTACTATGTAGTATTTAAACTGTCAGAAAAAATTCTTTAGCAGGGAGGTAATTCCCTATTAATTTCTGTAACTTTTCAGAGTATTCTCCACAGAACCTTATTGGATTAATCTATATTAAATTCTACAGCATTTGGCATAAATTTTTCAATGCCAATAGCTTCTAAAAAGAATTTTGTAGTGATACAGGGATGTAGGGTTTGACGTGAGGTTTCTCAGCAGCAGGGAGGGCATTTTTTAGGAGCGACCTATAATAGTACAGCAGTGATGTTGCATGATTTCTAAATGCAAAAATAGGTAAAACAAACTTACATTAAATCAACGTAACATGTAAATATTGCTGCTTTTCCAGTTATGTCCTAGGCTGAACTGATCCTGCCCATTGTGTAATCAGAAGTCCCTTTCTTACTGGAGCTGACAGGCAGAATTAGGGGAAGTGCACACTTTAATATGTTTTTTTTATTTGTGATAGAAATGGAACTATGAAAATTCTATTAGGGCCATCTGAGAGTTTTGCTTGATTCTTCTTTGTCTTTGCTCAGCTTATCTCCTTAAGCACAGTATGTTTCTCCCTTCGGAGGGTCGGGGAAGACAGAGAGAAGCAATTGTTATTTAGGAGTGTCACATGGATATAAAAGCTATAAAATGTTCAAGGTTTTGGTATACTTTGCACTTTTAAAATGTAAATGTTGGGGAAGATACCAAAATTGCTATGCAGGTCCTTTGTGAAATGTCTGCATAATGCTGAACTCTTACATCTGCTGTTTGTATAGCATTTCTCGTGATAATTTTTCTTTGTCACTTAGCTCGTGGTCTTTGTAGCAGCTGTGAGCTCCTAATGACTTTCTCTCTCAGGTTCTCTGCTGTTATTTTTAAAGTCTAAAGTACAAAGTAATTTGGCACTTCCTCACATATCCTTAGGGGAAATTGGTTCTGTTTGGTGCAATTTCTGGGACTCACAAAAGATTTGCATAAATACATTTTCTTCCAGAACTTCGTAAACTCCAAATATTGATTCTTTTTTTCCCAAAATGGTGTCTTTACATGAAGAATAGTTATGCTAGTGATAAAAAGGGGCTTCACTTTTTCAGGAAGATTGTGGTTAAATTGATACCGAAAAAAGGTGTCTTGGAGATAGAATCACACGAGTGATTCAGTTTCTGAGGCAGTCTCTGAAGTGTGTAACTCTCTAGGATGGTCTGACCAAAGGGAATGACTGCTTCTCTCTAAAGTCAGAAGAAAAAAAAGACCCTTCATTGCCTGGTTTCAATAGCCCTGTCTTCTGTTGTTGAACACAGTAAGGGGTGCGTTGAGAACTAAAAAAAATCAATGGGAATTAGGTTTCTAACCTACAGCCTCAACCAGACAGAAATCTGCATCTCTGGCTTCATAAACACCTTGGCAAGCCTGACTGCTCTCTGCTTTGTAAACGTATACATACACAGATACAACCTTTTATCATTTTCACTATATTGTGGGCTGTTAATCAGTGTCCAAGCAGTGATATTTAAGCACTCGCTGTTATCTTCAGAGATCTATTTTATTTATATTTTACAAAAGGCATCTCTCTGCAGAGAACTAACAAAAGGTCAGTGCCAAACGTAAATGTCAGAAACCCCATTTTGAGAGGTTATGAGCAGATAAGTTGTCCAGCAGTCAAAAGTCTTCTGTTGAAACGTTTTTTTGTGCTTAGTTTCTTACACTGCACCAGCCACTCTTGCCTTTGAGAGACCCTCTCTTCCCTCCCCAAGGGAGGCGCAGGAGATGCAGTGCAGGACGTGGTGGACTGGTGGTCAGAGGGGACAGTCAGCCCTCAGGGTGCTCAAAGAGCATTTGTCCCCAGGTCTGTGGAGAGGAGAATAACTGTGCACCAGGGACAACTCACAGGGCTCATTGTGAGCAAACCGTGGTAAACAGGACAATGCTGAAAGGCTTTGTGTTTAACCCAGCAGTTAAGATACTGATACTTTAAACGTTGTTTCTGTGAGCTGTTGCAGAAAATAAAAAAGACAGCTCAGTTTTTTTGGACTGACACATTTTCCATTTGAATAATTTTTATGCCTAGGAAGTGCAGCGCTGTACGGCCGACATGAACATCACTGCAGAGCATTCCAACCACCCCGACAACAAGCACAAGAACAGATACATCAACATCCTGGCCTGTAAGTAACCACTGGCCTAAGCACAATGAATCAACCCAAAAAGACACTCTCCTATCACAGTGTGTCGGTGTGTGACTGCGACAGGCAGGTCACATTATTGCACAGTCATTAATAAACATGTGAAAGTGTGGCTGGGTGGTCATTTCTCCACTAAAGGCATTGGATGTTTTGAATACTTCTCTGGAGCCAGGATTTCGCTCCATCTTTAGTTTTGAAATGTTTTGCAGTTTCATGGTCCAAGTGTAGTTTTAGAAGCAGCAGTTTGGTATGAAATTTTGTGGAGGAATAACTGGGATCAACTGATGATCAGAGCTCTTCTGCCTGCTAATGCCTGAAAACTGGCCTAAGGGAAGTGCATCGTGGAGCAAAGAGTTTTACTGATGATTCCTGGGATTACCTCACAATCCCAAAGGTGCTAAATCGTGCAGAGTGTGTCTGCTGTATTTCAAACTGCCTCAGCTGTGTGTAGGACTTGGACAAACAGTGATTTTTGTAGCACAGAGCAGGCTTTGCTTGTATCCCTCTGAGAACTGCAAATCTGGACTCTGCTCTAGAATGCAAATTATTGCATGTCTGGGATGGAAGTGGAGTAACTTTTTCCATGTTGTTCTTTGATGCGGCATGGATCACAGATGCAGCAGTCGCTATGGTTTAGGAACAGAAATGGAGAGCCACTGGTAGAAAGTTCACAAAGTTCATAAACATTGCAATAAATTCTGAATGTTTTTAATGGCACAGGAAGGAAATACATGTCTCTAACAAATTCTCAGAAGTAATCAAGGTGCTGGCTAAGTATCAATTCCCAGACCTGTGAAAGGTTTGCTGTGTGGCCTTGGGCAAGGGCATTCCTTGAGCTTGTCCCAGCTGTCATTTTAGACATGGATGTCTGGTCCCTCTAGGCACAGAGATGTGCCACTGGAGGAGAACTGGAGCAGGCACTCCAGTCCTCTAGATTGTCCCTGGAGGAGTCTCTCTCTGCTGCTCCTCAAGGAAGGGAACTGAAACCACAGTCTTCATCCTTAAAGTTGGCTCATGTGTCTCATCGCTGCATGAGCTGGAAGTACCACCCAGCCCAGTGCCTCTGCCTGGGAACAGGACTTTGATTTCTTTCTGCTTTAAGATGAAGTCAAGCGTTTGGGCGAAACAAAAAGAGGAGCTACAGATCATGACCTCAAGTCTATCCTGGTGGCGTGATGATGGTGGTGAAGGAGTGAGGACATTTACTCATCTCCCAGTGCCAGTAGAGCTGTCTGAGCCAGCACTGAGGGAGGATGATGAGCCAGGCAGAGGCAGCTTTGCCTGCCAGAGCTGCGCCGGTGTTACAGCTCCGCTGGGTGCCCTGGCTCTCTGAACCACACAGCTCCATGTGATGTGGATGATCCTAGAGTTGTGCTCCTGAGGCTCCAGTGTTCTTTAAATAGAAGCTGTTCCGGTGTGAACCATGTACTTTTAAGGATGTGAAGACTGACAACCTGCTACCATGAGCAGGTGACCAAGAACAGATGCTCCCGTCTCCCTCCTGACTCCAATCCAGGGCTGATCTCTTCTGTGTATTAGTAGGGCCTATCCCAATACCCAGGAAATGGGATGTTTGCCTGCAGTTATGCCATGTGTTTCCCTAATGCTTCTCTGCTCTATTTTTTATCCTGCAGATGATCACAGCAGGGTGAAGCTAAGGCCTTTACCGGGGAAAGATTCTAAGCACAGTGACTACATTAATGCTAATTATGTCGATGTAAGTTGCTTTAATTGTTTTTATCTTCTCTACCATTGAATCCTTCCACAAGGAGGAAGTATTGCCACTTGTGAAGTGATTGTGTTTTCCAACTTCACCTGATAATTTTGCTATGAATTCCTCACTATGCTGAACAAGAAAAGCACCTTTCTTTGTTACTTTTAAAATATTAATATGTCTGCCATGATATTGCTTTCATCTCACTTGGCATTATGGTTTTCTTTGAAGGGTTACAACAAAGCAAAAGCCTACATTGCTACCCAGGGACCTTTAAAATCTACCTTTGAAGATTTCTGGAGGATGATTTGGGAACAAAATACTGGAATCATTGTCATGATCACAAACCTTGTTGAAAAAGGAAGAGTAAGAGATTTTCTAGTTTGTTAGCAGTTGCTCCTTAACACCTCCCTGAATCACCTGGGCAGAGTTTGTTTTTAAATGGCTTGGGTTGATACCTATTGATGCATAATACATAACTAACATAACAGAGGGGTACATGTCTCGCTATTATTTTACTTTTTTAAAAAGCTCTAAACACAAACACAGAGCAGCAGCTCAAACCCTCAACCAACCCACCTGACTGTGTCTTTGTTCAGAGGAAATGCGATCAGTACTGGCCGACAGAGAACAGCGAGGAGTACGGCAACATCATCGTCACGCTGAAGAGCACAAACGTCCACGCCTGCTACACCCTGCGCCGCTTCACCATCAGGAACACAAAGATGAAAAAGGTGAGTATTCTCATCCAGGTGCCTTCTGGCATCTGTGGGATGCAAGGCACACCAGAGCAAAATCCAGGGTTTGCTTAGGCAACTTGAAGGAGCAGGTGGGTGGAAAATAAGTAAGCAAAGACAGGATTACAAGGATCCTGATGAAAAGTTCAGCCTGTATTTGTTTTTCTCTAGTTCACTGCTGCTTTGGTGTCACGGTTATTGCTGTTATTACCTATTCCCACATGTATTTTTCCTTGAACTCTGTCTCCACCTAGCAGGAGGCAGAGCTGCAGAAGATTTCTTCTGTTAGAGTCCACCACTGTCTCAGCTGAGCAAGCCAGAAGGACTGCTCATATTTCTGTGCTTCTTTTCCCTCATCTCGTCCCTCTCTCTGCACACACTTTGCACACAGGGTCAGAAGGGAAACCCCAAGGGGCGGCAGAACGAGAGAACGGTTATTCAGTATCACTACACGCAGTGGCCCGACATGGGTGTGCCCGAGTACGCGCTGCCCGTGCTCACCTTCGTCAGGAGATCCTCCGCAGCCAGGACCCCGGACATGGGACCAGTGGTGGTGCACTGCAGGTACGATGGCTGTGACTAAACACCTCAAGGCAAGCACACCTAGTGTGTGCTCTTTCGTGCCAGCTAACAGCAACACTGTAAGTTACTAACACAGGAGGAGTGTGCCAGCCCCGTGGGGTGCAGGTACAAATGACCTTGCTTTGCCTACATCTTAAGACAGCTCCAATGCAAAAGCTTCCCAGTTGACACAGGGTTTTGCTAATGTCACAATCTCGGGCTGCCAAACATTGCACTGGTGTGGTTGTGAAGTTCCTTGGTTGAAGGTTGTTTGTAGCCTGTCCATTCAGGGCATGGACGGGACAGGATCACCTCTGCTGGGAACCAACCGTGTGAACACCTGGACACCTGGGCATGTCGCTGCCACTGAACCACATTCACACTCACCAGCACTTGCAGTCAAAACAATAGATCAGTCAATAAATTAGTTCAGGGTTATGGTCTTCATCACTGAGAGGGGGCTGCACAGCGTCCCAGTGAAGGGGAGAGGATGATGGGGGTTACAGCTCCTTCCTGAGCTCCCCTCTTTGTTGGGCCCAGGACCACTCTCCTCCCTTGCAAAGGAGTCCTGCAACATTCAGCCCCTTCTCATGCCTTCCCACAGTGCTGGTACCACTTGCATTTCCAGCTCCACTGGAATGCTCCTCACTCCTCCCAACCTGGAGTGACCTTGACGATCCAGGATAGCAGCAGCTTGGCATAGGATGGATATCTATATGGCTTCTTCCACCCAACTCCAGTAACAGCAGCAGTTGTTGACAGAAGCCAAGCGTGAACAGCCAGAGTGTGAAATCCAGGACCACGGCAGCCCCATCCTGACGCTGCTGGCACACGTGTGATGACTTGTGTTCAGCCTCATCTTGCACCACAGAAATACCCACAGAAGGGAGGAAATATGTACCTGGTAATATTCCCAGAAAACCAAAATATTTTGCTGAGAAACTTTATTAGTTGAAGCTAGCAGGAAAATAAATGTCTGTGAACAGGAATATTTGCTTAATTCTGTTCTGCTGTTACTTCTGCATTTGTTTTCGTCTAACTGTATTACATGGGTTTCTCTTATGTTTTCTGTAGTGCTGGTGTTGGCAGGACTGGTACCTACATTGTGATAGACAGTATGCTGCAACAAATAAAAGACAAAAGCACAGTTAATGTCCTGGGTTTCCTGAAACATATCAGGACACAGCGCAACTACCTCGTCCAGACAGAGGTAAAAATTGCAGCAGGGTTGAATTTAAAGTCATGTTCATTTGTATGTTTTAATCAAAAAGAAAATAGATTTTTTCAGTTACATCCCTGTAAAAATTGAATGCATTACTGGCATTTTTTTGCACTAGAATCCCTCTTTTTTTAGACCAGAAACTTCAGATTTTTCTTCCGACTCATTCATAGCTGTGCTATGTTTATAACTGTTTATTCTGGATTTGGCGGTATTTGCATGAGTGGCTTGTTTTGCACACCCTTCCTTTAGTGTGCTCTACCCCTCAGTCAAAACCAGCTGTTAGGTTATTCCAGGTGCCTGCCTGACATGCTGATATTTTCTTAGGAGCAGTACATTTTTATTCATGATGCCTTGTTGGAAGCCATCCTTGGGAAGGAGACTGAAGTGTCTGCAAACCAGCTGCACAGTTATGTTAACAGCATCCTCATACCTGGCATAGGAGGGAAGACACGACTAGAAAAACAGTTCAAGGTAAGGCTTATCGCTGCCATGCAGAGGGACCTGATTTTCCTGCTGTCTTTTGTATGGCCTGTCTTCACTGTCAGGCTAAGGAACCAAACCAGAACACTTGATTAGCACAACTGGAGAAGTTCAGTCCTCTACAGTCTTAGCTATGCTGCTGGAAATCAGCGCTAACACTCTTCAGTCAGGGATGAGAAGAGGAACATGGACAGTGGTTTAGACTGTGCTGCTGGTCAACCTGTTCCCAAGGGGGCTTGGATGTTCCCAAGTCAGTGGTTAGCTTGGCTGGAAGTCTTCCTCCAAACTGTGGCTCTCTTGCATATATATGTGTGTGTGTGTGTGTATATGTATATGCATGCATTTCTCCCTATATATGGAGAAAGACAGGAGATTAGAGTCTTTGCACCACCTACTATTTCAGCACTGTAGATGAAGACTTTAAAATGTTTTAAGACCAGGAAGCACAACACACTTTTCTCATTGCTAATAACTATACTTCCTGTGTTTCCCTGCTATGTCGTAGCTGCTTTCTTCCTGGCCAAAGTAACTTTTTTTGCCCTGATCCCTTATTTGAAACCTAAGATTTTTTGATTGCATTTTATTTGAATGCATTTTAAAATATTTTGTGAGACTTTTTATCGTAAAGAGATTGTAAGTGACATGTGTTTTCACAGCTAAACTCACTCAGTTAATACCTACCCATTAACTACCCAAGGAACCAAAACTGTTAAATTACACCAGGTGCCAAGCTATTAAAAAATGAACAGACTCTTCTCTGAATTCACTTGCAGAAGTCTCAGTATTTCTCAATCAGTCAAGACATTGCAGATGCTTAATTACTAAATTAAAGAAGCACACACACACACAAAATGCAGTAGGAGCAGATTTCTTATTTTAAAAAGTGTTGCACTTCTACAAATGATTCTAAATTATATGTATCAATTATACGTTTTCTGATGGCTCGTGACAAAGTTTCACAACCCTAAGTGCCATTCATAGAAATTGCTTTCTCTGACAGCATTGCACAGGTTTAGAAACCCCATAACTTCTAACGGGGCTTATGCCAGTGCGTAGGTGAGTTGAGTGCTGACTTGTTTAGAATGTATTTTGAACTGGGATGTGACCAGCAACAATTATTTTATCTTTCTCTTCTTTCTGCTGCTGCCACAGAGGTAGCAGAAGATAACTTGTGCTCATGCCCTGGTACAGCAAGTTACATTCAACCATCTTAGAGTGAAATTACGCTGAGTAACAAGTTGCTAATGCAGGAGATGAGAAAGCCACCTTCACTCGCTTTGCTCTGGTACAGTTTCCCCATGCACTAGGGGAATATTCAAATACAAATCTGCCTCCCTGACTTTTCTTTGTGCCTCCAAGCGTCCCAGAATAAACATGGCAGACCAGAGAATGTAACCCGTGGCCTCAGATCTCAGCATTGTGGGTTCCCCAAAGGCTTGTCAGGAAAAAGACATTCTGCAGGAATGATCTGGCTTTTATTTTAGAGGAGTGGGAAAAAAAAACAACCAAACCATAAAAGTTCTGTTGTTCTATTTTGCTGGCTTTTCTTCCTTGAGACCTACTTCTGACTGAACATATCTGCAAGTCTTTGAAATATATTCTCAAAGATAACGAAACGTAGTGTTCTGTGAAAATACATTTTGATGGAACTTCATTTTCAGGATGTTTCGAAGCTGAGAGCTGCAGAGATCTTTTTATCCATTAAACATGTTGTAAGAAAAGGATTATTTCCATTGGCATCATGAGTACTTTAAACAAGTTTAACAATGCAGTTTATTCTTCTACTAATGCATCTTCACAGGAGTTGGCAAAGGAACCTCCTCTCTTCATTTAGTGCGCTCTGAGGACTGACTTACTACTTTATTCTCTTTCAGCTGGTTACACAGTGTAATGCAAAATACGTGGAATGCTTCAGTGCTCAGAAAGACTGCAACAAAGAGAAGAACAGGAACTCATCAGTCGTGCCATGTAAGATCACATCTTCGGTTTGATTACTGCCTAGCATAACTTTTTGTACCGAATTCTCCTGGTGTTATGCATGAAAAGGCATAGCCACTAGGAAAGGGAAATGTAATCTTTTGTTCAGTCCAAGCTGTCTTGTCTTTCGGTATTACCCTGATGAAACTGAACAAAAGGAAATAGTTGCAGTGTCAGCCAGATACACTGTCCAAGTGAAATGTTAATTTGAAGTGCTTAAGAATTTGAATAATTAGGTAGGGGATAAATCTATGGAATACTGAGAGATTACTTTGATACCGCTCCCAGCTCCGGTGAGATCTCTCGGAGTGATTGGCACAAGTTGTTTGTGATTCAGCTACTGCACTCAGTTTCTCTGTGTGAGCCGCCCCAGATTTGAGGGTATTTAGTGCCTGAGGACAGTTTCACAGTCATTAATATGGAATCTGTACATGGCTGTCAAGCAGTATGAATTTGGGAGTGGGCAATCACGGACACAACGTCATCCCCATGACATTACCCAGAGTACAGGACAGGGGACAGATGATAGCCAAGCCAGCACAAAGGAACAGTGGCACAGATACAGTCCATCGTAAAGTTTGCTAATAAAAGCGGAAGTCATCAGAATATATCTTAAAAACAGATGTGAGTGGGGCAGAAATAATCTGTATGGCTTTGTCCTTTGGGTCATGCAGCTGCAATGATTTCAGTTGGGCTTTTGGGGCCTGTCACAGGGTTTGAGGATGATGTTGAACTCAGCCTTTAAACACAGAGGAGTGTGGATCTGCTGAAGAGCGCACACACACTGCTGGGTGGTTCCCCGTTAGGGAAGGGATTTGTCTCTGGAGGTTCTCTCACCCCGTGAATGATGGCAGTGCTGCCGAGTGGTAGGGAAAACAAAATAAATCAGCTGAGTTTGTGTGCTGCTGGAGACAAATGGAACACTACAGTCAGGAATTACCTGAAATCCCCTGTTATCACTGCATATACTGTTATTTGGTAATTCAGCCTGCTGTGAAAATCTTTGCTATAGTAAAATTTGATTCCTGAAATTACTTTGTCCTTGTGGGAATATTGTGCAACATTCTCTTTTATATCCTGTGTTAGCAGGCAGTGCTTTAATGCAGTTAAAGCGCTGGCCTGCTCCTGTGGGAGATGGGAGCTGCACACTGTTTGGTTTGTTAACAGCTGAGAAATTCTTACTTTCTGCATTGTGCCATGACCAGACTTTGATCTTTTTTCTCCTTTTTTTTTCCTCTATGTTGGTTTTTTTATGTTATAGCTGAGCGTGCTAGAGTGGGCTTGGCACCGCTGCCTGGAATGAAGGGAACAGATTACATTAATGCCTCTTATATCATGGTGAGGAAGCCAACACCTAATTACAAAGTAAAATCAATTCTAAGGTGCTAAATACCAGATGCCTATAATTGTCTTAATTCTGTATGTAATGGCTGTGTATTAACAGATGAGATTTTAACACCTTCCCCATAATGTAAAGCTATTAACCGTGCTTTATTAAAGATTCTTGCCTAAAAAATTAATTACAAGATGCATTTAGATGGGATGTGTATTTCTGTGAGATACAGTCAAATAAACGCTGGGATTTAGAGTAAATTAAGACAATAAGGACTCTGCAGAATGGAAATGGAGTTAATTATAGCCTGTGTGAAAATACTGGGGAATACAATGAAATAGGGTTGTTACGTTTCCCCCAAAGGTGAAATTAATGCTTTAAAAGTATTGAAGGCAGTAAGTAACTGTGTGTTTGTTTTGCTGCAAAAGGGCTACTACAGGAGTAACGAGTTCATCATAACACAACATCCACTGCCACATACGACTAAAGATTTCTGGCGAATGATCTGGGATCACAATGCACAGATCATTGTCATGCTGCCGGACAACCAGAGCCTGGTGAGTTGCCCGTGTCCCTCATTGTGTGGCACTGCAGTCACAGCCCAGCTGGGCACAGCACAGGGTCACTTGGGTACCTGCTGTGGCTGTGTTCTGGTTGAAACCAAAGCCAGGTTAAGCTTGTTACAGAAAGGTAAGTTCCAAGATGTGGGACATGTTGTTTTGCTGTCTCCTTCTGCACTCACCCCTGGGAAAGGCATCCTGGGCTGGATGGACCACAATGCTCACAGGCAGCTCTGTGATGCTCCTGAGGCAGGATGCAAGGCACTGAGGGCATTGAAAGGCTGGGGTTTTGGGTAAGGACTTTGAGAGGAGCAGAAATGGATGCAGGGACGGTAGATAATTGCTTGTTTGCCCGTGGGCTTAAGCCTCAGGCCATGCAAGATTATGGTTGTGGAAGGCTACAAATGCTGTATTTAATGAAAGTAAAAAGCAAACACGTATGTTAATTTAAGTGGAAATAATGCATCAGAGAGAGAGAGAGAGAGTAAGGAGACACAGGTGAAGTGCTAATCACTACTTCCAGATTTACCAGCACGTCTCAAGAGGGCGTGTTGAAAAGGATTAAGAGCTAAACGGTTTGCTTTTTCATGCACGCATCACTGAGGTGAATAGACAATTGTAGCTGAAAGTGGAAGAGAAACCACCTTCATTACAGCAGGAAAATAGCAGTCATGAGGGGCTACTAAAGAGGCAGCAGTCAATATGTTGCTTGTGTGCAGGGCGATGAAAGGGATTGCAGGCACTGAGAGGCAAGGAGCGTTCAGAGAAATCCGATCGAATCGGAAAGCACTAATGAAATGAAAGTGTGTCAGGTGGAAATGAAGAGGCTGATCTTGTCTTCACAAGTACATGAAATAGCTCTGCAGAACAATAGTGATTAAAGGGTAAAGGCTGGGCTTGGCCACATCCCTAATGGAGGCTGGCCAGCGAGGCAGCAGCATCCCAGCATCGGCTCAGTGGTCAGCGTGGGATGTGTTGGCTGGCAAGGAGGGGTGGCACGGGACTGACACAGGTGCTGAATGTGTTACGCCAAAGGACAGCACAATAATGCAAAGTACCTGCTGCATGAAGACCTGTCAGGTGCAGGACAGGTCCCTTCCCTGGTGCTCAGCGACATTACTCTGCTTCCCAGTGCCTCTGCTTACTGAGGGCAGAATTGTCAAGGCACTCAGAGGACTTAGAACCTGATGTCACATTTACAGAACAAACATTGAGGGCCCAAATCTCAACAGTATCTTGCATGTTATGTGCACCAGAGCTCCGGACCCACAGAAATACGCCTGGTTTTAGAGGCATGTGCGTGACCACAGCGGGATGATATGGGTTCAGAGCTCATGTTTTCTCATGAGTGAAAGATGGCTTGTCCAGAGACACAGGCGTGCTCTAAGCATGCAGCCAGAGTAGCTTCTGTGCTTATGCTGCAGGGACATAGACCTCTGAAGCCAGGAGGAGAAACAGACTTTGCATGTATGTGGTGACAGACCATAATTTCCTCTCTCTGCAGCAAATTAGGAATTCACAGTTATTTTTTAAAGAGCAGCTTTGACAGGATGTTACCTGCATCCTGTCAGTCAGACTACTTCAGCACTGAGCTTCTTCCACCCTTCACAGTCTCACTGAGATTTTACAGTGTCCCTTCAGGAGAGGTGTTTTGCTGGAGGACTTCCATTAAGTTAAGCCAATGTTTTTTTTTCAAGGCTAAGAATATTTGTGTTTCTTCCTTCCTCTTCACTCCTCCACTTGCTCCTGAAAATTCAAGCCCTACATAAGTATCCATCAATCTTCTACCTGAATCTGATCCTCAGAGCTTGAGTTTTGGATTAGACTACAATAAACACAAATTAAAAATAATGTCATTAATTTTTAAAGGTCAATGAGTTTTTTCTAAACAAATATCTGACTTTCAAGCAAAACTGTAGGCAGGAGGCAATAAAGCCTGGGATACAATATAAAGGTTAAGTATGAATGAGCTAAGATAACCATTTCCCTATGAAACCAATTAAAAAGCAGATGTTACCTGTTTGGACACGCAAAGGGAGGATCTGGCAGGCTTCCTGCCTACCGTAACAGTAAATTTGTTTTAGACAGAAAAGGTTTGTAAAGGTCAGCTCCTGATCATCTCTATTTATCAAACCAATTTTTTGATCCACTGGATTTTTCAGTTGCACACAAGGTATCTGAAAGGCTGCAATGTGTTGTTTCATTTCTCCAGGCAGAAGATGAGTTTGTGTACTGGCCAAGTCGCGAGGAATCCATGAACTGTGAGGCCTTTACTGTGACCCTTATCAGCAAAGACAGACTGTGCCTCTCTAACGAAGAGCAAATTATCATCCATGACTTTATCCTTGAAGCTACCCAGGTAAAATAAACCTCCAAATGTGGGTCTTTTCTTTTCACCAAAATTATATTCGTGTCTTTTAAATGAGGAAGGAGAATAGTTCAGGAACAGTTCTGAGACGGATTTACTTGTAAATGCATGTGCATGCATGTCATTCTCAGAGGAAAGGGATTCTCATTGAATCCTTCTCCCTCTTATATCCTTTACCTCCAGCTAGATTCCTTACTAGCTAGATTCCTCTAGCTTATAAAACCCAGTATTTATAATTTTTCTAGGGGTCTTAACTAAACATAAAAGTGTGAGGACATTTCTTTTGAACTATAAACCTGCTTCTAGTTTGCTATCTGGGTTGCAGCTGGACTTTGCTGCAAGCCATTACTTTTCACACCCTTTTAAATTTTAATTCCTTGTTTGCTCTTGTTTGACTTTTGAACTAAAAGGGCTCTGAGAGAGGTTTGATATAAGCCCTGAACTCAGATACAAAATCTGTATCAATTAAACATTTTGTTAAATTTGCATTATTTTAGGGTGTTCATTGTTACAGAAATGTTGGAGCTGTGTGTCCTCTTTCTATATAAACTGTTTGGAAGAAGAAAGTTTCTCTTCAGTTTGTAATGAGGCTCTTCCCTCTTTGTCCCTGGAGTGGGTGAGTGTGGAGTGAAAGAAGCTAATGCCCAGGCTGGTTTTTCATTGCAGGATGACTACGTTCTGGAAGTCCGCCACTTTCAGTGTCCCAAATGGCCAAACCCAGACGCTCCCATAAGCAGTACCTTTGAACTTATCAATGTAATCAAGGAAGAGGCCTTAACAAGGGATGGCCCCACCATAGTTCATGATGAGTATGTCATCACTTTTCTCTTGTTTATGTGCGGGTTGTACAGGATGTTACTCAGCCACAAGACACTTGTTAGGACCGATGTCCATTCCTGCATGGAGCAGATGGAGTTTAGTGGTCTAGGGAACAGGATAAGAATACTTAAATTTCCAGAGATGAGTTTTCAGTTGGCACCTGAGGCCAAATGCATTTTTCTTAATGTAGTTTCTATGTTGGTCATAATCTTAGGTGGACGTAGGAAGTGAGGCTATTTGTTTTGGAAGCGTTTTAGGTTCTTCTGCACCTGGAAATATCCCAAACAAATCCTACAGCCTGTTTCAGAACCCAGCAGAGCCCTGGTTTAGATAAGACTCTAAGCAACCCAATATGGGCTCATGGTAACTAGTTTCAAACCAGCCTGAGCTCCTGTCTAACAGCTCAGGTTTAATGTGCCAGAACACGCTCAGCTCAGCTGTGTCTCAGGACGAGCAGCAGAAGTATCTTGTGACAAAGGGCCCACGTTTTGTGAGAGAAGATTTATTTTTATTCCTTCTGCTTCCCCAAAAACACTCCAAGGGGCCCATATGGTGCCAAGTGGGAGAGAGGGAGCCTACTAACATTGGGCCAGCATGCCCCAGCACTTGCCTCTTTTGTAATGCAGTGGTGAGCATTGTCCTGCCAGCTACGCTTGAACACCCAATTATAAAGGCTGCTAAATATTGCATTGCATATTATTACTTGCACACATTATGGAGCTGCAAAATACCATTATAGTGAGGCTGGAGGCAGGGTCTAACAAGACCTCTTTGGAGGGACTGTTTGCTAGTGGGTAGAGCACTTCCTGTAGTCATTCTGTCCTTAAAATCCCCAAGGAGGCCCAATTTCTGACACTGGTTGTGTTGTCCTTAGAGCGAACACTGAGTGCAAACACCTGCTATACCTGCAGCCCCTTAGACTTTCTGTCATTGCCACAAAGCAGAATTAGTGCGAGGGTTTGGGGAATCTTCCCCTTCTTTGCAAAAACGTTACTACCACCGTCTGGTGTTTCAGTGGTCAGACCAGCTGCTGTGCTGGGGTGTGGATGCCACTGGTATCCACTGATGCTGAAACAGCTTTCCCTGCTGCAACAGGTTTTTCCCAACTGACTCCTGAAAATGGTGCCTTGGGCTGCAGCAAGTAGTTTTTCTCCCACAACCTCCTGCCTTGCTGATGTACAGTGTAAGCTCTGTTGCCTTTTGCCAGCACTGATTAATTCCAGGCTGGTTTTAATATTCATGCTTTCGGTAGTCTGAAGTGAGGTTTGCTACTCTTGCAGTATTTAAGATTATGTTTTACAAAATTAGAACCATTATTGATTTGGGCATTTCATGCTAGATGAAAAAGAAGGAAAATCAAAATCGCATTCCTAACAGTGCTGAGTCATTCCTTCTGTAAATTGCTTTTTTGGTTTATTTGTCATATTCAATGATTTTATTTTTATGCCTAATACATAACGTGGATTCTGCTTTTCATTGGAGCCTAAGCAAATGTAGCTGAAAATGAAAATTTCCCTTTGCTACATGCAACAACTATATCACATAATCCACTAATAATTACAACTGCGGATTAATTCCAAATATATGAATTTGCAGATAACTAAATGCTTGTGGTATTTCGGAAGTACATGGTGGGATGAACTTGATAACATTTTAAAAAGTTCAGAAATTCCAACTTGAGACAGTTGTCAAGATTTTTAAATATAACTGCCCATGTGTAGGCAACCAGACAAAGATCTGCGGCATAACTTTCCACAGGAAAAGTCTTCAGATTCTTTGGAACTGGAGATAACTAGCCCAATTGAAAATGAGGCCATTAGACCCTCAGAGACATTTAGTTGTGTCCTGTCAGGCACATGCACTGGGCACTTTGTCCACTGTCCCTGATGATCTGTCACAGCCATCTGGATGGTACTGCTGCTTCTTCTACAGACTCACCTCCAACATAGTAGATCTGTTGTTTCCCATTTCTGGGCAAACTGAATTTGTAAAGATCATATGAAATCAAGTCAGTAGATGTCTTGATTTCCACAGGAATGCTGTAAAAAATCCTAGTAGTAATCTTGTGATACAAGATGGTATTGCAGCCTTTGGTCCTTATTTCTATTTTCACGTACAGCTCTCCAAATGGTTTAGGGAGCAGGGCAGCACCAATGCTCTTTTACCAGTGGGGACATTTCTCAAAGTCACAGAGCAGACCCATAGCACAGCCAGGGCAGAATTTCAGTCTCCTGAGTTCTGGGAGAGCAGAGTAGAGTGGAGGCTCCTCAGAAGCAGTTGTGTAGGATCCTTTATGCCATGCCTCCCACCTGCACATACAGCTCAAGCACACCCCCAGATTTACAGCACTGAGATTTCCACCTGACCTCTCAAGGACACACTGAGTTGTGCTCCTCACGAAATAACCACAGCTCGGGTTCTTACAACATGACAGCACAGCTCAACTTTTCAGAATCCGTAATGTCTCTTGGGTGCCTGGCTCAGGGATGTTGCCTCTTGCCGATGAATCAGAGCTAAGGAAGACTTTGAGATGTGCCCCATTTACTTGTGAGCACCTCACAGCCGTGTTATTTTGCTGTAATTGTCAGATGTGGAGGAAGAGGAAAAGTCTCATTTCTTTCTAATCGTTTATGTTTTGCTTGAGCTCCCACTAATGAATTTAAAAGACGCTCAACTGTAATGCAGATGCTCTCAGTACACGTGGCGTGTGAGAACCAATTTTGGTGTTACAGTCTCCAGGCTGGGTATTTTGAAATGGCTCACGTTCTGCTGCTGTTACAGTTCTTTGTGTTGAATAGTACAGATATCCTGAGATGACTTGGTGTACCATCAAATTTCTTCTATAAATCAAAATGACTAAAAATTAGCCACTACAAAACAAGCATTTAATAGATACAAAGATGAACTACAGTAATCAGATAAGACTCTAACAACATTTTCATGAGCCTGTGTCAGTGCCCGGGTGTGTTTCTGAGTAACTCATCATTCTGGTGTGGTTTTCCAGGTATGGAGCTGTGTCAGCGGGAACGCTATGTGCCCTTACCACTCTGTCCCAGCAGCTGGAGAATGAAAATGCTGTCGATGTTTTCCAGGTGGCAAAGATGATAAATCTTATGCGGCCTGGAGTATTTACAGACATTGTAAGTCTTTAAATGGAATATAAATAGATAGTTTACAAGGTTTTCATCTGAGACCAAAAGCATGCACTAAAACATACGTTGTGTGTGTTATCAAGTCCTACAGCATATCCTACCAAGCAGAATTTGCATTTGGGCTTTTTTGTGTAGTTGTCATTTTTTGTAAACCTCAAACGCACACTGTAAGTCTTTGATTTTCAGTTAAACTTATTTCTCATACATTGGATGGGGGCACCATAAGGCAGTCCTAGCAGAGAAGGACCTTTTGGCTTGTCATCATCCCTCTGTGAGCCCTGTGAGCTAAGGGGTGCTGTAAACCTGGCGTGTTGTGGTCTGAAGGGATGCAGCAGAGCAGGTGGAGCTGCAGGGAGATAAGGCTCTTCACTGGGTGTCCAGCAAGAGCAGCCCCCTTGGCTCAGCGTGTGTGGTACGAGGTTCTGCTGCCCAGGGAGCAACCTGGGGCTGAGCTGTGGCCTCAGATTTTGTCCTGCCCTCCTGTAGCATTTAATAATATATCAGAAATCATATAATCTACCCAAAACTGGAATTTGGGTTGGCAAGGTTAAACTAGATTAACAGAGATAATTGCTCTAAGTCTATTCCTTTGCTCTACATATGCTTCTGGTAATGAATATCCATGACCTTCCCTGGAAATGCCAACTTTGAGTGCCGCTCATTTATGTACACTTAAAGGATTGAAATAACTTTTCCTTTTTTTTCCAGGAACAGTACCAGTTTCTTTATAAGGCAATGCTAAGCTTGGTCAGCACTAAGGAAAATGGAAATGGTCCCATGACACTGGACAAAAATGGTGCTGTGATGGCCAGTGACGAATCTGATCCCGCAGAAAGCATGGAGTCTCTTGTCTAATTGGAAACCTGAAAAGGCACTTAATTTGTAGAACTTCTGAAGACTGAGTGAACTTTTTTGAGGCCTTTTTTGCCAGACTCTAGGTTATACAATAACCCAATTACTTTTTTACACTGATAAAAGTTTTGATATTTATTTTTTGCCATTTTATGTCTTAATGGTATCCTACTGAGCATTTGCACCTCTGTTTATTTCACACAGTGAAACGCAATTTTATCTAGTTTGCACTATATGATCAGTGTTACTGCCTATAATATTCTAATACAAGACAAGCCCTGATGTGACATTCCATGACAACAAACATACGCTTTTTTCTGTTTTGTTTAAATGCAGTGAAGTTTTGCTAACTACAGTGACCCTTGAATCCTAAATCTTGAATGCTAGGCCAGATGGATTCTTTCTACAACAGATACTGTACCCCCTCCTGCCATATTTATTATTTAATGATCATGTCACAGTTTTGGTAACGGTGTTCTGCATTCCATGGAGTGGATGAGCAGTGTTCATCCTTTCTTGACAAAACGTGGCAGGTGATTATTAGCTACAGTGAAGGTGTAACAGCCTTGTGGAGCTGAAACAATTATTTCTGTATTGTTTCAAATTGCTGTTTTGTACACTTACAGGCCTGAGACTTGCTTCACATGGAATATGTAAATTAGATACAATATAATTATAAATTAGATGCAATTTATATTTGGGACACAGTGATAGGTTTTGAATTTACAATTTTGAAGTTTCCCCGTGTAATCAGAAAAATGTTGATTTTGGTTTATAACCAACCCTGTGATGGGAAAGTATTTTGGTTTTATTCTCATCAGAGCCAATACAGTGAGATACTACAACCCAAAATCAGACCTGTTTTCAGATATATTAAAGGTAGCAATATTTTACATTACTAAGCTATTCAATATTTTAAACACATCTAATTTCCTTACTATTTCTTGAATATGACCTCACACCTAATGGTATGTTACATGATGACAGGCGTTTCTTAATTTCATAACTGTTAGATGCCATTTTTACAGGTGTGTAATTTTCATACTTTAGTGCTAAAACATAAAGTACTGATCCATATTTACTGGTGAAGCAAACTAATAAAAAAACTACCTATAAAGTTACATTCTCCCTCTTTTTTTTTTGCCAGACTAATTCTTTAGCACAAACCTAGCTTATTGTGTTTTCCCTCCCACACCAATGAAATGGTTTCACCCAGATTATATAAATAATTGAATTACTGTTTGGAGCACTTAAGTGTACATCCTCACTGGCTCCCTCTTCCTTTGTATTTGGTCATAATTCAACAAGATCCATCCCTGTTTAACGAAAGAAGTAAGCACATGCTTAATTCTCCTTAAAATTAAAATTAATCGTGCCCTTCATATCTCGGCTGAGTAGGGAGGAGGGGTTATTGAATCTGCCTGGAAAAGGAAATATGCGATTTCAGCCATCCTGACGTTTGGTGGACAGTTAAAGGCACTATCCCTTATATATGGCATTATTTTCTTTACTTCTGAATTTCGACTGCACAAAACATGCATTGTAGTTTTTCAGGACTTGTCAAAATGTTACAGCATATTTTTTTCATTTAATACAGCCTATTTTTTTTCACTTAAATGTAAACCTATTAATTTCTGCCAGTCCAGTCTTGCTGAAATACAGACATTTGGCAGGGTTCTGTGTATTTTCACTCACAAGGAAGCTGAAAGCAACCTGCTTAAAAGGATATTGAGAGTAGGTACTTTGGTTCAGGACCTTTCATGATGCAAACTGATACGACCTCGCTGAGAGCAGATTAGCTGTGCAAAGTGGTATGTGCTAAAATCTGGCCTTTTATCTTTAATGAGAGAAAGATTTCCTGATTAATTCAACACCATAGTATTCAAGAACTCATCAGCAACCTTTTACACAGTCGCCTTCTCCGTTTGTTGAATCCCTCTCCATACAAGTGATCCCAATAACTGTTAATGCTGAACAGAATAATAAGCCCATGGTTTCAGTAAGGAAATCTTACGTCCAGCAACAGCTAGTGCAAATAAAAAATGTGCAGAATGTTTCAAAAGGTTGTAGTTTGCATCCCCTTTGCACTGGGATAGCCTGGCACAGAGGAGGGAGTCAGTTAATGTCTGGTAGGAGTTAGGACTGGCTCTGCAGTCACTACACCCCAGTAACAGAATGGTTTAAGTAAGTTCTCAAGTGCTGCTGCCTGCAAGGGCTGGAAGGTTTTGCTGAGTGGTCTGTTGGCCAGTGGGCATCAGCATTAGAGGCTGGGAAGCCCCCCTGCACCCCAGTAGTCAACCTGGCCCCAGGCAATTCTTGCTGGTAGCACAAAGGGACTGATGAGTTGGATCAGTTCAAGCTGAAGTATTTAAGTTCCTGGGGAGGTGTAGGGAGAAGTTAAGAATTCAAACCCTGACAAGAGCTAAGTGACACGAAGATTACTGCAGGCATCAAGAGGGTTGGATTTGTTCAGTACTTTCAGCTGATTACTTTTCATTTCACTGGCATGATGGAAGATAACTGTGGTTCGTGACACACTGTCTGAATACCCTTGGTTTAATCCCTTACCTTCTCACAAGTTTTAAACATCAATGAATGAAGGCTGCGGGGGTTGAACTTTGGTAGATGCTTTGGAAATCCACGCATTTGCATTGGCATTTTTCGACACCTGAAATACTTTTGCTTGGGGTTTAATCCATGGGGAAATAATGTACTCTGGTGTTCCATGAGTTCTCCATAGTTTTTTTTTTTTTTGTAAGGAGGCTCAGGCTGTGTGTTAAGTGCTGTGCTGACAGTCAGGTAGCCAATAGATGGTAGTGATGCATGAGGCTTGAAGTGGGTGAAGCTAGAAATTGCTTGTGAAGGTCAGGATTAAGTGGCAAAGAGCCAAATCTACCCTACCGTAAGCAGCTGCAGCTCTGCTCTCTTACATGGATTTGCACCTTTCCCTGGACTGAGTGGCAGAAGGAGCGAGTCTCTGCTCAGAGATGAGCATTCATGAGCTCTGCTGATGCTCCCACAAGTGTCTGGCCAAAGTCCTGCTCTGTGCATCCCAACCTTGCTTTTGGCACATCAACCCCCCTGCTGTACCCACCCCTTGGCATTCGGTCGGGATGTCTTTCAAGCATCAGAGGTTCCCAGGCGATGTGCAGGTTTGCAAATAAAGGGAACCCAAGTATATCCCTATTGTCCTCAGCACCAGCCCAGAGAAATACGGAAAGACTGAAGCACACGTATGCACGTGTGTCTGTCTGCATTTAGAAGATACCATTTCTCCATGTCTTGCACGTGTGCTGCGCCCGCAGACCGTGAGAGACATAAACGGTGCTGGGTCCGTAAGAGCAGCCAAGCTTTCCAAGAGGGAATGCTTGGAAAGCTGCTGTACCAGCTTAGCCTCTAAAATGAGTGACAGTCTCAGCTGAATGCCCCATCCTACAAACACTCCTGTGTGTGAGCTTGGTGTCAGTAGGAAGGTCTGGGAGAGCCGGTGGGACTGCTCAGGTGTGCAGCACCGATTCTTCTGCGGGACCGAGGTCTAAGGAACATTCATTTTAAACAGCATTTGTCCTTAGTATTTCAGTGTCCGTTTCCAAACACCAATTTAGGAACAGGAAAAAAGAAAAATCCAAACCCCTTAAGCTATTTCTTGTGAGTTGACTGTTTCTGTACTGTGGGTCTGTTCTAGGCCAGCGGAGTCATTTACAGGATCTGCAAAATTTCAGTTGTTTTTCCAATTTCTGGCTGCTCAAATTGTTTGAACCCAGAGTGATACATTGGAACATTAGGAGAAGAATTTTTATGACACAGCACAACTGCCTTCTCATTAATCTTTCTTTTAAGATGATATATTTTATTTAAAAGCTAAAAAATATAGATATCAATTCTACCAAAGATACATACTACTAATTCTCAGCAAAACAAAACCAACTTAATTTTAAGAAAAAAATTAAAATGTAGTTATCTTAAAGATTTAGCAGTCTTTCTCAAATTCTTGTCTTCTGACATCAGATCTTGTGTTCTGAAGTTTATATTCAAATGGTGCCAGTGAATTTTTATATGAAGGGAAATTGCCTATTTGTTAATCCACTGCATTGCTTTTCTTCTTTTTCTTTTTCTCTTTTAATTTTTTTTCAGACGTAATTCACTGTTACCCCTTTGCTCTTCTTCTCTTTGTTGCCATTCTAACAATGTGAACTACATAGGCTTTACTTATCAAAGGAGAAGGAATGCAAAAATAAAGAAAAAGAGGAACTGTAATGAAGAGATTTGGCCTCTACTTTGTCTTAGCTGTTAAACTGTTTTTAGTGTTTTTGTTAACTATTTGCAAAGGGAAGCATTTTCTACAGAGGGTAATTAATTTCAAGAAAAATGTCTTGAGTTTTAAGAATAAACGTCTCCAAAAGAGGAGATAGTCAATTTTATACAATGTCACAACTCTCCAACATTTGGGGTAGTGACTTTTTTTGTTTTGTTAAAACACTTGAGACTAGCAAGCAGCCATTGTTTCTACAGACCGAAGCATTCATGTGTACTCCTATTTTCTTTTCCTTCATTTTTAAAATAGCAAAGTCATTAAAACTGTAAATATTTTGTTGCTTGGATAAGCATCTTCTGGGAACTTTGTATCTATGGTATATAATCATAGAATTTTATATTTTCATATAAAGCTAATTTTTTTCTAGTTTCACCTCCTTCCTAGTTCTGTGGTGGCTATGTGAATACAAACCTTCTGTGTATCGAGGTAGTGAGACACCATCATCACACTCCAAAAAAGATTTCCACACATGTCATTTCTTTGGGGCAGTGATTGTGAAAGTTGGATATTTTTTTTGGATTCCATTGTCAGTGTGTGCAATAGGAATTAGACTTAGCCAGTCACTGGATACGTTTGTCTCATTGATCCATTCAGAAAAAAAAAATAAAAATGTGGTGTTTGGTTTGGGGAGAGGGTGGGAGGGAGTATTTTGAGGGAGATTTTTTGTTCATTTTTGTTTTTTGTTTGGGGGTTTTTTGTAACTTGAAGAATCTTCTTTTTGTTATGTTAAACTATATCAAATCATTCTATTATAGTGTTATTTAATATGTAAATTGTATTGCTATACATAAAATAAAGTATGGTTTTTGATGTATTTACAGACTTCTTCCTTATTTGCATCGGGTACACACACAGAACAGATGCAGGAGTCAGTATTTCATTGTCCCAGGCGTGCAGGAAGAATGATGAGATCCAAGGCCTGCTTTAATTAGATCTCAAATTTCCAAGCAGTACTCAGCTGGGAACAGTGTCTTGGTGACAGTGGAAATCACTGTTCCTTTCTTAATTGCCTCCAACTATTAGAGAGCTTCCAGTAACCCCTTCCCTCTCCACCACTGCTCCTCCCTAGATGGTTGTGACCCATCCAAATCCCTTTTGGAAGGAGGACTGTCTCCATTCTGAACAGGATCTCAGAGCCTGAGCTTTCTTGCCAGCTCCTTCGGCGTGCCTTTCCTTAGATCTAACCCTGGTTTGCCAGCAGGTGCCTGCCTGGAGGAACAGGGGCCTCCACCAAGCCACCATCACCCGATTTACTGTGATAACTCACAGCTAAACTAACCCCAGTGCTGTTGTAGGAAAAGCAAAAGTACTCATTCCCGTGTCAGGCAGACTGGAGCGGGGGGGACAGATGTTCCAAATCCTAGAGAGAAAGCAGCAAATATTCCCCATGGAGTGCATTAGCAGTCACACCTCCCTGCTGCTCTAGCCAAGAGCTGTCACTGAAGCACACGCGACGCCGTCGATGCTCCGTGTTCTGCGACAAAACCTCGGCAGCTCCACAAGCCGCCTCCTGTGCTGGTTCTGTGCTCAGTGCTGTCGTTCTTGTGGGAAAACCACTCGGGTTTGTGGACAGGTTCTCGTTGCAATCTGCTGCTGGCTGCCCAGGCTGGCAGAGCCCTCAGAAAGCCAGCACCGCGCAGTCTCCGGAGCAGCACCTGCACATGGGCAAACAACATCCATAACTGGAACGGCTTGTTGATGTAAAATTGCTGGTTAAAATCAATGCACTCCATCTGCTGCCCTTTGTGTTGCTGTAAGTTCCATGTTCTGGTTGACAGAGAGAAAGACGGAGCCTGGGGCACTGGATGGGGACTGTGATCACTGGGACACTGCAGCATGGCCTGATGACCCCTATCAAGCCCCCCACTTCATAGTGTGCCCTTGCTCCAGGGCGCTGCCTCATGCTGCACTCCAGTAGCAGCTCAACACCATCTCACCAGCAGGTCCTGCTGCCCCACGAATGAGTGGCAGGGAGCTGCTTCCCAGCCTGCCAGGCCTGCTCTGGGGGATGCTCCAGCAGCCAGCAGAGCCCAGTACCCTCTGTACATCTTCCAGACCAGGAGCAGACACCAGGGAAGGCTCCTCTGCCCACCTTGGCTGCTCCACCTCCATGGGGAAGACAGCAGCCCCTGCACTCACAGGTAGGTGGGTACATGGTCCTTCATAACAACAATATGGGAAAAGTGCTGCTTAAATCCCTCTTGTCCAGGAAGCTCCTGAAGGATGGAGCTGATGGCAAGCTGAACACGAGGCAACCCCACCTGCTGCAAGATGGACAAGGGCAGGTCTGGTGGATCTACCCTGGGACCAGGTAAGGACACCTCCCACTCACAGCGGGGTTAGAACTGTCTCTTTTTGGGAAGGAGGACCACACGGGAAAGACATGTAACCCCACTGAAGACAGGCAAAAGGAGAGCAACAGGAATGGTTAGTGAGCTGGAGCAAAGACAGGATGAACTGGGACATTGCCTAGTGAAATGCTGGATTGAAAGGGCCTGGAAGAGTCAGAAGCGGAGAAGCTGTGAGGCTTGTCTCCTGGTACTTAAATCACCGCTCCTGAAGGATGGGTGTAATTCTCTTCCTACGTCTGACAAAAGATAGAACTTGAACAGCCGCAAGGAAAGTAGGGGCCAGGCAGTGGGAATATGACCTGGGGCAGTGATGGAACATGAAAAAATATCTCTTTGGCAGCTATAGAAATCAAGACACCCCAAGGCAGTCCCCTTAATGAAAAACGGCATTTTCACTAGACAGCAGCAGCTCTGAGGTGAGCCCCCTCCTGCTGCCAGCCAGGTCATCATGTGCACAGACCACAAACAGGGCACAGCTCCCTGCGGGATGCAGGGCGGATGTTCCCTCACACACCCTCATCCTGAGCTGAGATCATCAGCGGCTCCCAGCACTGCAGAGGTCATGCAGCATTTGTTCCAGGAGGCCCTGGTCCCTACAAGCCGCTTTGGTGAGCAGCAAAGGCAGGAGTGGAGGACAAGAGAAAAGGGAAAGCCTTGGAGAAAGTACTTGGATTCTATGGTTGGAAATGTATGGGGAAGAGGCCTGGCTGAGACTTGTATAGAGTGGAAAGATGCAGTAAGTGATACTTTGGCAACAAAGATATGATTTACCAGCACTTCCCACTTCTAACAATATGCCTGAATTAATTGGTGGTATCAAGAGATCCCAACTTCTTCTGTAATAAAGAGCTAACGAGTTTAGCCTTTAAGGCTTTCAGAGGCTGCTAGCAGTCATGCTAAGCAGGCACAAATAATAGCAGCATTTTTATTAAATGGATTCAAATGCCAGAAGGTGTATTTTCAAGACCTTTTACAACATAAAAATAATTTTGATCAATGGTTTGGTCCCAGTCCTATTACTTAGCCACTTGAAGCTCCACAAAGTGCTTCCTGCACTGACATGTCACCCCTCCCTGCTGGCAGCTGCCTTATTGATCACTGGTGATTTCTGTTTCCCCTTTGCTGCCAATCAATGTTTCTGATGTCTTTCCGACTTTGTAATGCTTTAAGAAGCAACATTTCACAAAGCAATCTTTCCTGACACTGTGTTCAATTAATCTGACAGTCACTGGGCTCACTTTTCTTTTCTAAACTTGTTATCTTCCTTATGTCTTGAAATCCTTGTTTAGGACTCGACGTCTGCTTCACTGGTGTTTTATGCTATGGTTTTGAATTTTGAAAAGATTCTGCACTTCAGTTCCATGTCTCTTAGGGGAGCCGTTTCCAATATTTCACATTTCCTGCCTCTGTGTCCATGAGCCATGCTTTCTGCATTGCTCTGCATCATTTCTGTCACTCCCAAATTCAAACTCTGTTGGTCCTATGTCCCAATACTTTTGTTCCTTTGTCCAAAAAGCTGCTGAAAGAGTTTCTGGGTCAACATCAGAAGAAAGGCAGAAGGTATATGTCTTTTGTCTTGGAAGGATGGTATTATTGGCTGGAAGCCTGAGGCTTGATAGAAAGGAATGTGGCACAACCCTCCACCAGCTGTTTTTCTGGTTTTTGGTTTCTAAAATGATGCCCCATCTGCAAGATGAGGGCCAGCAGGCTCTCATTGCACAGGATGCTGTGTAAAGTAGATGTTTTTCTATACCATTTAGGGTCTGTGGGTCCCAGCTTCCTCTGGGTCCATCAGGGAATGGTACCTGCAGGAGTGAGCCGAGCACTCAATTTTTCATACATGTGAATCCAGCCTAGGATGGGTTTGAGATGGCTGAAGGTTACTTTTGGTACTGCTCCATTAACTGCACTGCTGCCAAGGTCATAGGTACCATCTGTGTACAGAAGGAAACAGGCAGACTTGTGAGCTGGTGTCACACGAGCCCTCACAGTCCATACCTGGGGGAATGAGACACTGAGGCAACAGAGGGAACCTCCAAATAAAGCCCAGATACTGAAGAAATCTAGTAGACTCTTTAAAAATATTTCCCCATCCTAATAGAGAACCAGTGGCTTCTCAGCCAGGCATCACGCAGACCCCCAGTCCTCTCTGACACCAGGTTCTGTAGGTCAGCCCCAGAGCTCTGAGATGCCCCAGGCCCCTTCTTTCCGTGAGAGGGGAAGGCTGTGATCCCCTTCAGTTCCTTGTTGAGAAGGAAAAGCCAGGGGAGAGCTGTCGAGGTTGATTGCAGGATAAAATGAGATCTTTAGTGTTCTCTCAGCCAGTGCAAGGGAGGAAAATCATGATCTCTTAAACAAAGCCTGGCTGTTTCTTCTCTGCTAAGGGGTTCCTATGCACACATAGGATGGAACGGGAGTGTGTTGCATGTATGAGATAAATGAGCATTTTTCTGTAACAAGGTACTTATCAGGTTTCATCAGCGGACGATCAAGGAGAATAGCAAACCACAGAAAAACAATAAATTGAGGCCTTGATTACATGCAGGCTGATGGGACCATTAGCGCCACTCTCCAGGTGGTGCTTCACTCTCTAGGAAGTTTTCCTAACGGGCTCAAATCATTATCTTTGATGTTATTGGCTCAGTGTCAGAACTCTTGGACAAACCCTGAGTCCAATCATCAGATGAACATTCTGATTTTAATCGGTAGTTTTAATTTAAAATATCTTTTAATGTCATTTAAATTAAATATTATTTCATTCATGAATCTGAATACAGTGTGACTGTGACTAAAATAAGCTGTTTGCTTGTAGCTGTAATACATCTGTATAAAACACAGATATAAAATACAGATATATAAAATACAGCTGTATAAAAATAGATGATATGGAATAAAAGGTGACACTTTATTTATCTAGGTATAGAAAGGTTATCACACTTTGCAACTAGCAAACAATGTCCTTAGTGTTGCTTAATACTAGACTTCAAGCTGAAAAACATCATTACTGGACTGGGGTGGAATCATAAAAACTCTTAAAGGTTCAGTACCTTAGGTTATGAAAGGCTCTGCCTTCTGAATTTTAGTGCTTTAAATAAGCTTCCTTATAACTTAAATCCAATTTTCTAGATAGCCTCTTGCTTTGAGCCTGTTAGACATATGTTATGCCTTTGCCTGAAAGTCTCCTAGTGACCTGTAAATTGATTGCAGCCTGTGAAATTGGCCATAAGTAAATCTTTGCTCTTTTTTTTTTTCCTATTTTCTTTTCTTCTCTTCTGAAATAAAAAGGATGCAGGTGGCTAGTTACTCTCAGGCTACAGATCCTGTATGCACTTCAGAAACGCTACTGACCTCCGAGCAGCGTGTGTTAGGAAGGATAACTGATTCAAGCTAACTTGGTTAGATGAGCAGAGCCCTGTCAAAACACAGTTTTCCCCATTTGCTGAAATTCCCCATCTTGAGTCATGAGTGCCTGCTCAGCCAGGGATCAGCACCTTCCACTCAAGATCAATGACTGGTCTCTGATTCATCAGTTTTAATAGTTTCTGAAACACCTTGATGTGCTGGTATCCACAGGAACTGGGGAGATTAAGTATGTAAATGCCAAAAAAGAGGCTATGTTGGAGTTTGTCACATAAAAGACAGGACAGAAAGAAAAAGAACCAGCTCCAAAATGACAAACAAAAAGAACACGGTGATTTAATATAAATGTCATAAAGTGGTTCAAATTACACCGAAGTCAGCAAATAAGGGGTATTAGTACACCCCAACTTTCTGTGCCCTTATTTCTTTCTGGTTTTATGCCCCTGCCACTTCATGTAGCTGGGAGAAAGACCACAGCATGATAAAGTCAATTTTGCAAATGGTCACAAAGTCACAGACACGTGGCACAAACCGCTGATCCAGGTGGTTTCCAGTTTGTTCACAAAATTGTTTTGGGGCAGCTGCATCCCCATACTTTGCATCAGATGAGGGAAGTACATTTTCTCACAAATGGCATAAACCCCACCACTTTGGGTGTCAGATATTTGTTATTACCAGGCACTTAATGGCAGCCTCAGCAATGAAGAGCCCCGAGCAGGGCTGATGTCTTCTGAGCACATGGCCACCCCTACCCAAATTTTCTGCCTGAATCATGTCTTGCACTCTTCCTCAGTGGTTCCTTCCCAAAATAGAGAGCAAAGTCCCATCATGTAATTTCCTTCTTAGGAAGTCCCCAAAAGGTAATATTAACTTTGGCAATTGGATTCTTTGCCTTTTGGAGCTCTTATTCCACATTTCGCCTGCACTTATAGAGACTTCAATTTTTATTGATTTTCCTGTGCCACCTCTCATCATCCTTCCTAGGCAGCATGATGCATTAGCTTTCCATATAATGAATATTCCCGTTTGGTTCTGTACTCTGAAATACACCCATCTCTGAATGAGATTTCAACACTCTGCATTGCTGATTTTCAGCTGCATGCCATAGCCCTTGTTTTTCATAGGCTGGGAGCACCAGAAGAGCCCTCTAGACCCAGAGGTCTTGCCTTTAACACAATCACTGCTGTACTGGGGGGAAAGGAGAACCTTTATATTTTTATGCTAGTTCCATCAATAAAGTTATTAAAGCTATTTTCCACCCTGCGAGAAGGCTAGCTGATGATGCCATTGTTCTTGTTCTTTGAAAATAACTTTATTTCAGTGTGGTACATTTGCAGGCATCATAATCCTATTGTTGCATGTTATTCCCAGCATAATGCTGTTGTTTGGGGGAAGGGGTTTGTTCCGGGTTTTGTGGGTTATGGGATTTTTCTGTTTAATTTTATCTACTGCTATAATATCAGAAGATAAGCCAATTTATTCGCTAAAATCCTTCCTATCCATTCCTTTGTTGACTTCACTTCCCAGTGAAGGATACAAGGTACTTTTGCAAAGCAATATGGAGAAAGACCTACAGTTATTGCACTAAAGGTAGGATGCATCCACATAGCTAAGGGTCTGTCTGTCCCAGGCAGAGTGCAGAGCAGGAAGCATCCTTGTAGTTCAGCTTCTCATAGGAGATGAGTATAGATATAGATATAGATGGAAAGTTATATAGTCAGCTCCTCCACACGGGGTTTGGAAAATTGTTTCACTGAATCCACATCCCCTCCAGGGTGGCACTCTGCAGCCCTGGGGACACCACAGTCTTCCTGACCTGAATGGCAGCAGATCTCCATTATTTTTACTCTTAACTACATGCTGGATTTACAACATTTATTTTCACCTTGTGTAAAGCAGAATGATGTTTGGTGTCACATCATGTCATTGCAACTATTACAGCTTACTTTGTAGCCCAAAAGCACTGTTTTGAGTCCCAGACTTGAGGTGATTTAGAAAGAAATTAACTCTGGGAGGGCAGAATTTTGGCCTTCCCGCAATTAGGATTTTTATGTAAACCCCAAACTCTTCCTCAGATATCCACAAGAACCTGAGATCCAAGGTGGGTACAAGGTACTTGGTGACCAGGCTGGCACAGGAGGCCACTGTGCCCTTATACGCCCAGCTCTGCACCTACAGTTGTCACAGGGGTGACTTCAGAAGAATCACTCCACATAACCCAACCGGGTTGCACAGCTCCTCCATGCTGTGTGCTGTAACAAACCCTTTCTTCATGACACCATCCTTGCCTCTGCCCGGCTCAAAACCTGAGCTTCCCAGCAACACGACAGTGGAGGAAAAATACATCTCTCTCTCCTCACACATGAGTTGCAGCTGACACATTTCGTATTTGCAGAAGGATCTTGTTGAACATAAGCAAGTGCTTATAGACAAAACAGTATTAAAAAGGGATCTCATACATATGCCCATTACTGCCATGTTTTGTATTAAACTTCCTTTTGTATTTAATAGGAATTAATAGATATTTTTACAAATAAGTTTCAATTGTTATAGGTGATTACAGAGTTCAGCAGGCTGATTACTACTGCAACAGAGCATTATCTGCTGATGAGCTTGTAACCCTTGTTATCCTTATCTGCTAGATGCTCACATTATCTATTAATAATTTATAAACTAACCTCATTATAAGCTGTAGCATGAACTGTAACAGATTACAGCTCAAACAGGCAGGACATGGGCACTAAAAAGTTTCTCTGTGCTGCTAATCCTGGCTTCATTATGCATTCCTTGTTTAGATTTTATCATACACTGTTGATATTCTGGAGGGCTCCACTTCTTCCTAGAACACGGTTATCAATAATCCATGTGCTGCATTTTCCCACATGGCAACTGATGCCTGTAGCAGAAGCTCAGCTCTTGCTGTTGTATTGGTATGGACAGATTTGGGAACAGGACCAAGAGTTCGTTAACAGCCTTCAGAGTGAGCAGAGCTGTGCACAGCTCTGTGGGTCTGAGCGCTGTGGTGAGGCCACAGCAATGGACATCTCTGCTCTCACCCCCATCTTGGAGTTGGTGCCTTCAATCCTCCTTTCACAAGAGTTCTGTCTAGTGCCTGAAGATACAGTTTCACCAGTACACTAAACCATGCTTCCCATCCATGCCATGTTCTTCATGGATTTCTTTCACTAAAATGGTCGCAAATTAAAGTACTAAAACCTACAAGGCAGAAGCATTTGCATTTAAATGGCCGAAGAAATTCCCAAAGGACTGCCAGTGGTTCTTTTCCTGATGTGTATGTACAGAAGAGGGAAAAGCTTGGAGAAAAGAAGTGGTGTATGCTGAAGTCTTTAATTTTTCACAACAGTCACTTTCCAGTGCTATCTAAATAGAAAGTCAACTTCTTTTTTTACAAAATCCTCTCCACTTGAATGTTTTCTGCCAGTCCTCCCTCACAAGGTGGCATCAGAACACTGACAGCCATGAGTGCTCTGCTGCAGTATCTGGCTTTGTGAAAATGAATAACAAAGCTGGAAAGAGTAGGTTCTTCACAAAAAGAGTAGTATAGTCATCCATGGTGCACACATGCTTATTAAAATCCATTTTTCTGAATTCATGACAGCATACCTTTCCTGGGAGCCCCTTCAGGCAGGAGACGCTCTCAGGACATCCAGGAAGAGCAGCTGGTCTGGGCAGACTCTCAAGGCAAAAATCTGGGCTTTACAGAAGCCATGGGCAAAGTTCATTTTGGCTTTAGCAGAGCCAAGATTTTTCTGTCACCTTATCACTAAATCTCTTGGCTTTCAACACTACTGCATATTTTCCTGAGCAATTTTAGGCAGACCTATTTCAGTCTTCTGACAAAGATATTTATGATGAATAGTAATTATCCTGTTGTAGTAGTATCCTGGGACCTTAGCTGTGGACCCATGTGCACCAGCAGCAGCAGTGTGTGGATGCATAATAAAGAGACAGGTTGGCTCTTTATTTATGTGTGGTGCTCTTTACCTTATCCTCAGACATTTACACGAAGGAGTTTAAACTGAGGAATAAACACAGTGGTGTGGATATGATCTCTGCTTCAGGATGTGCCTGGTCTACAGACTGTCAAAGCCTGGCAAGAATTAATATCTGTTGCTCTTTATCACTTTCCCTGGGTATCCGTTATTGGTCCCTTTTTAAAAACAGGATACAGCCTGAATATTCCTACACTTTCAGTAATAAAGATTTTTCAACTTGTGTTTTGTTGGGAAGATCTGTCTGGAACATCAGTGAAGTCATGGCAAACAGATCACAGTCCTGCACCCTGGCTGCAAACGGATGGTTCTTTCTGAAGCAGCTGTATGAAGTGAGCCTTGTTTTTCTATAGCTACAAATGAGGTTTTGCAGAACATTTTGACAGTTCACAACGAATTATACCATTTCTAACTTAGTGTTTCCACTGCAATTATTCTGATTTTTGACATATATTTTGGCCTATGAAGTAGCAGTAATCTAACCGCCTTTTAAAAATTTTACTCACAGTAAACAAATAGTATTCCCAAGCCACATTTATTGTAACTCTCAGTCTTGGGGCTGTGAGATCTTTCACTGTTTCTCTTCCTCCTCACCCCCATATCATGCTGAGTAATTTTCTAAAACTAATCCAATAGCTTTTTTATGAGCAAGTGAATGAAATCTAAACACAGGTATATGATGAGAAGGAAGGCATATATTGTCATAACTTTCCAGCCTTGCAAGAGTTGTATTCCCTCATAGTCTTGCAAGTATACAATTAGACCACACAAGGAAGGAACACTCAGTAAACAATTCAGGAAAAGAAAACCTCTCTTTTTCTCAGACCTTGTGTGGGCTTTGCAAACACAGTTTGTTAGTAGGTAACTCTTTATACAGGGTTGTTTATTGGGCTGAGATAAGAGCAATGAGACAGGTTCTTCCTTACCTTACCTTCCATACCTCAGCATGGAAGAACAAGACAGGGAGTCAAAACAAAGTGGAGAGCACATTCCTTAAATGGGTAGGTCCTTTCTGCTCTATTCTAAACAGGAGCAATTAAGGCTCTCTTAGCTGAGAGGAGCAAATCCTGCAGTAGCTGCTGGTTCAAGTGAATGGTGAGAGCTGCTCCTGACACTTCCACAAAGCCTGGGATCACACACTTGGCTCTGCAGACTCTCACGGAGGAATAGGGATTGCCGGGCCAGAGGCTGTTCAAGGTGTGGTCCCAAGTACACCCTGCCGAACACCGTACTGGTGGCTGTTAGACTTTAAGGTTTCCCTTGGTTTGGTATGATGCAGAACACAAAAAAGGGAGAAAAATCAAGAGCAATACATTGCTTTATCATGTACATGGACACCAGTGTGAGACTGTGTGGAATGACCAAGTGGATGACCAGCAGCAGCTACTGGTCAGCATGGGTGGGGGTATTGGTGTGGATATCTGGTTGGGGGTGTGTGCTCTTCTCCACTCCTACCGCCCCACTGGCCAAGGCTGAAGGCACAAGGAAAAGAGCTGTCAGCTGGAGAGACAGAAGTAATGGAGTAGGCCTAAAATCCTTTAAAACTTCTCTTTACTGATTCACTTTGATTCTCTTTCATAGTGTATCTCTAGAAAGCCTCAGTGACTGAATAGTTCCTGACCTGTATGATTCCAACTTCCCAAATTTACTGGCTCTTTATTTTTTTAAAAATACTCAGTTCCCTTGCAGAATGAATTCCTGTAGTTTCTTTTCCTGAACTGGTCCCTGATTTTAAATGAATGTTACTCCTAATTCTGTGCTATATCTACAGAGGGAGATGGGCACTTCCAAAAGTGCTTAATAAATAATACTCAGGTTACATTGCAAATGATCGTTTACTGCCAGAGATTACATTTTTGGGAGGTACCTTCAGCACCTTGTGGTGACATACCTTGCTACCTTCAGCATGCTGTGTGGGATTCAGCCACGGATCCCAATGATGCTTTCATGATCTTTCTTACAGGTAACACCCACATTCTCTCACACACAAACAGAGATTAATAACCACTTCTACACTTGCTTATGTGTCTTCTGGTGCAGAGACAGCAGTCCCTTCTCAGAGTCTGTAACAGTGTAAAACAATTAAAAGTACATAAAACTTATGGACTATGTTTTTCAAATAGAACTTGGGAAGCATAATTTTAATCAGCCCTGTTTGATTATTCCAGTTGGCACAATGTGTAAAAAGGTATCACAAATTATTTTGAGAGATTAGCCAATTACAGAGAGCCATTTCCAGAGAGGAAATTTAGAGCATCTCAGTAACGGCTTGATTTATACAGCAGTCATATTTCAGCAACAGATCGTTTCATTGCTTATATAAACTGGTTTCATTTCACTTGCCTTAAATACAGACAAATTCTAAGTATATAAGCAGCTCTATGAATAACTGATCCAGGGAGCCTGGTTTTCTACAGAATGGAGTTGGTAGGAAAAAACCTACATGGACCCTCTGGCATCATGCCAATCATAATCTCTCCTTTCTGCCTTTCTTTTTCTCTGAATAGCCATCTATTAAAAAACCCCAACTTTTGGAACTGTGATGTCTTTGGGACAAGTAACATTGGTGTTAAATCTGGCTGCAAAGGGTCAGCTTCAAAAATTACTGAAAATAGAGATGTGTGCACACGCGTGTGCACAGCTACGTACACACAGAGTATGACCACATAAGCCTCATTTAAATAGAAAAACATTGTCTTTTAAAAAAATTATATACACTTCTACAGCTTTTGCCAGTCATGTCTGTTTTCAGAAGCTAAACAGCTAACAATCAGCTGATATCATTCTGTGATATGGTTTAATGAAGAAAACAAATGATCCTCTATTAGGAAAGTAATTTTCTCATTCCTTGGAATGTATTTATTTTCTCATATTTCTTACTGCTTCACCTTTCCAAAGAAAAATCTCCTTTACTATGTTATTGCTAGGCTGAAACACAAATGACAGAAAAGCAAGCGCTGACCCTTTTCACGTCAATGGCAGCACTGACATTTTTACTGAGTTATTTTAAAGCCTGGGCTCCATAGTGCTGTCCATAACTCTGATCACAAATAGAGTCTGGTTCAGTAATGCCAAAGACAGTCAGTTGGGCAAGAAACCTGAGAATGTTGTTAGAACTTGCTGTTATTTTAATATTTTAAACTGACAGTGTTTGAAAACTAACTTGAAAGCTAAAATTTAAATTCACCTGCCTCTGTGCGCCTTCAGCTATGAAATAGGTTCAGACAAACATCCGACTGCAAATAATGTCATGTAGGACTTTATAATGTAAAGCTCATAGGGAGATCACAGGAAATAGAAGGTTACATTAGGAAGCCTACGCAGGCAGGAACATCTTGTGTCAAAAACACGAAGATATTGTGTTCAAAACATCCTCCTTCCAGTGCGTGAACGGTGTAGCAATGCTCTACACACCTACAGAGCACTGGTGTCAACTGATCGGGCTGGCTTGGCAGGCAGAGCCCAGCAGACTGCACAAGTTGTGCATTGTGTGGTTTATTACAGGTTTTCCCTCTGCAATACTGCATAGCCAGAGGCACAGAGCAGCAGGTGACTTGGAGCTTTAATTTCCAAGTTTTCTCTCAACGACGACTAGCAGCTGATAACAATATTGGTGCTGATGATGGGATTCTGGCACTTCACCAGCACTGCTCAGCAGAACATGTCTGCTAGAAAGATTTGTCTTTGGAAAGGCTCTGCAAGTCAGGCTTCCCTCTGAAGGTCACCGGAAAGCCACGGCTCAGACTGTGTGTCACAAACGGATGAAGGTCTGTGTTAAAATGGCCCCATTTTCTTGCTCTTCTTCCCCCTCTGTTCTGTCTAGGAGGCTGCCCTAGAAGTTCACCTGCTTAAGTACTTTCCTAAAACTTCTCTGTTCAATAGAAGGTTTATTCATTATAGAATCATAGAATGGTTTGGGTTGGAAGGGACCTTAAAGGTCACCTAGTTCCAGCCCCCCTGCCAAGGGCAGGGACACAACTGGGTTACATCCATTTGTTCTTCTGCTAGCACTATCTTTTTGCTTTAAAATATTTTTTTCACTGATGATAACACTATCATGTGTTAGTAGAAAACAATCAGATACTCCTCCTGCTTCTGTTTTGATAAATAAGCAAAACATTTTAGTCTTTTCTCACAAAACAAGCTTGCTCCACTATCTTGATCATCCTAAAAGCTTTTCATTTTTCTTGAACTCAGGTGACCAGAAACACCAGAATCATCACAGCTGGCCAAGTAAGCAGAATGACCCATGACAGGCTTGCAAGGAGATCCCTGACCAATTCTCACAAGGAAATTTTCTCCATTTGCTGATTAAAGGGTAAACTTGAAGGGTGGAGGGTAAATTGAAGGATAATTGCTGTAATTTGGGATTAGTGCAGATTATTTGTGTCCCTTGGACGTATTAATTAATTAATTACATTTTTCTATTACTCAGATAATCCTTGCCTCTCTCTGCTTCCCATTCATCCATACAAATCAAATAAGATACATTGCTCTTCTACTTTACATAGTGTTATAAAGAAAAGTTGGTTCATTTTATGACACAGGGCTAGAGATATTTAGATTCTATTTGCTTTTCTTAGATTTATGTGATCATGCTGCTTGCTTCTTTGCTTTTAGAATGGTTATTAATGATCTAAACTTTTTGTTACATTCTCCTTACATTAATCCATTCAAACTTCAAAATATTTGCTCAAGAGAATTCTTTGTTAAAACAGTATTTTGTGTTTCAAAAAAATGTAAGTAGCAAAATAGAGGAAAGAGATTAGGAAAAAAAAAGGAGAGAAAAGATATTTGCATATCTTTTAAAATTGGCTATAAAAGCTACTTCTGAGAGTTTTCATTTCTGGTGTCCAAACAAGATGCCCCTAGACTTCCCCCCCCACCCCCCAAGTGCTAAGGGCACTGTTCAAAATTATTGAAATTGCAGGTCTGAGCACTCAGCTGGTCTGAAAATCAAGTCCTATGTGGGTCAAGTTGGTCATTTCCTCTGAATGAACACTTAAGAAAACGTTGGCTTTCAACGAGTTGGTTCAGACTATGAATCCATCCTGGCAGAGATGGGAACAGAACTCAGGCTTTCTGACTGACTGATCAAATGACTCGGCTGTGCTATCACCAAGAAAGAGAGTTTAAAGAATGACTCTGAAAGGTTATTTTCACTGAATTGCTGAGTACATAAAATGTGTTGAAAGAAAGGGTAAAACTTCTTGAAAGGGTTTAGAAATGGTTATATTTCTAATCTGTTGTGGTAGGATTTTCAAGTCCAGTGTTCAGTGAAGCTAGACTGACAAATTTATTATAGTTATAAGTCTGAGAAACCTATTAGAAGAAATATAATAGAAGGTACATTTTTGTGAAGCTTTAATAGGAACGGAAACAATTCAACAAAAGACTAAATTCAGTAAGGGGAGAAAAGTCATTTATTAAATCCTTCTAAAAAGATTGACTGACCTTTCTTTAAAAAGTGTCTTTTTTGTAAAAAGTGAAAAGCTCAAGCCTCATAACAACAACCTAGTAAAAGGGCTTATTAGAAACTGGCTTCTTGTGCAAGTTCAGTTATTTTTATTGTCAGTAAATGTTGATGTTATGCAATAAGTGAAGCATTGTTGCTTCTCTAATTTCTCTCAGGAATTGAAGAAACTCATAATAAAAGCATTCAAAATCTAAACTGAAATAAAAAAATAAAACATAGCTCCTGAGGTTTGTATGACAAAACCCAGAAATGATGGTCTGAGAATTCAGCTCTTAAGGAAACTGTGCCAGAGCTGTGAAGGTGGTGTTATTTCTTCTACCTCTGCTTACAGTAAAAGTCAAGCTATTAATATCAGGCATCCTGACAGTCGCATAAACGCACATATTAAAATTCAAAGTACTTTTTGCTGCTGTAGATGTATCATCATTACAGAATAAGACAATTTTAATGTAAGACCAGATGGCAACAGCACCACTTCCTTACAGCGGCTAAAAGTTACAGGGTGACTTGTATACCCAATGCAAACGTCCTGAAACTGAAGATGGTGTCTGTCATCAACCTGGAGTAAGAGCGGACACAAAGTTGAATAGTCCAGTTCATCTGAAATACTGTGGGAACTCAGCTGGACTGTTTAAATAACCAGTAGTACCTGCGTGTGATTGGATCCACATGAAATCAGCAGGCACTGATCTGCTCCTCAGTGAACTCACTATGGTTTCAAACAGGAATCTCAAACCGGACCAAAGCTGACAGACTTGCTGTCTGTGCAGCAGGCAAGGTCAGCCTTGAGGAACTCCAATGAACCTCCACTAGGGTGTGAAAGACATAAGCTATGGAAGGTTTTGAAGCAGATGGTCAGACACTGATCAGGTACATAATTACAGGCACCGATCTGAGGAAGGCAGTTTCTCAAAGCTCCCTACATAGCTTGTAGAGAACGACACCTCTGGTCCTTCAGAGCAACTCCAAATGCTCAGCCTAGTGCCTACACTGAGGTCAAGGAGAGTTGATCTCTTTGCATTGATTACGGGGGGAGTCTGGGAAAATCAACCTTCCCATGTATAAACCATCCAACATGATTCTCTGCCTTAGAAGCCAAAAGGTGTATTTCAGTCCCTCTTGTTCACCCTCTTTTGCTCTCAGGAGGGCCTTGCTCTCAGTGTGCTGGGGAGGAAAGATGCAGCCTACATGGGTAGGGAAGTGCTGCTTGTAGGATCAAACCTAAGTACCTCCCTTCAACCTACTTCAAACAGGAACTGAGAATGGTGGTTCTCCAAGTGTTTGTTTTTATTGGGTTTCCTGTGTGGAGTTTAGGGAAAACAGACAACAGGAGTTTGAAATAAAGCTGTAATTTGCTACCCTAACATGCTGAGAAGCAATTAGATTCAAGCTAATTACTGTAAATAGTTATTATAATTGCTTGTAAAACATTCTACTACCTGTATATCTGTTAAAGTCAGTTGAGACCTACAGATTTTTTTTAACTTTTTTTTTAAAGAGAAGGCTTAATATCATTGCTTAAGGACCAAATTATTTTCTTGTACTCTTCAAAAAGAAGTAGCTACACCACAGAAACTACTGATGGAGACAAGATACCCTGTTGGGGCATGTATCCCCTTGATAAGACTGAGTGGGTGCATCAGTAAACTGGCTGAAGAATTGTCTAGGCTAGCTTGTATTTCCAGAACCTTAAAGGATCTTTCTCAAAAGAAAAACAAAACTGCACTTGAATACTGATTTTCTTAGCTTTGTCCTCTTTAGTGGGTTTTTATCTCTACTTGAAACATGAAAAAAATATTCTCTTCCTTACATCCTTTTACCAAGAACATTGCTTTTTTCTTTTGACATTGGACAGAGTCTGCACAGTTTTATACCACACTTTGGCCAGCACTCAACCCAGCTGAAGTTCCACCAGTACTGTGTCCTCACACTCACAGCTCTCGGTTCTTCCTCTTCACGCAGGTCTTCCAACCCTGTTTCTGAACTTGACCCAGCTGTCTCTAGTTTGGACAACTATTTTCGCACTAGCTGATGGATGCTGAGCCCATCCCGGTCTGCTGTTTGGGTTCTGGTTCACCTGAAACAGGTCTCCTGATGTCGAGGGGCGATTCCAACAAGCACAGATTATTCACATCAGCTTGTCTTAGCATACAGTAAGGCACTGGCAAATTCTTTTCAACAACAGGAGACTTCCACATGTGTACCAGTCCTTCCCACAACAAATACACACCTTTAGCCACCAAAAGAAAACCGCGAAACGCAAATGCAGGAATATATTGTTGAGTTTTTCCATCATTTATGAGCTTCATCTCAGCTCTAACCTTACTACCACAGAGGAGAACGCAGAAGAGGGAATGGTGAGGGACCTGCCAACAGGAAGTTTGAGAGCAACTCTCTGAATATTGGAATGTGAGGGGGAAAGAGGAATTAGAAGTCCATTTTTTAACTTTCTGTGTTTGATTCTTTGTTAGCTCACTCCTGCTCTGGGAGGACATTTCTTTGCATGTTTTTGCCTTTTTAGCTGGTTGTAACTTAAAGCAGCTTCACACAGGTCTTGCGCAGTTGTGTGAAATGCTGCTGACAACTTCTGCAGTTGATAGGAAAAGCTGCCAGAAGCCAAGGTGATGGCCATAAGCTGCTCTGGTGGGACTTCACAGCTCTCAGACTGTCCTGTAGGCCTGAGGTATTTTACCGATGGTACCACTTAACAAATGTTCATGAACCTCAGACCTTGAAGTGGTTATTAAGCTACTGTACCAATAGAGGTGTACCTTCAAAAGGTAAGGGAAGAGAAAAGGAAGAGGAAAGCAAAGCAAAAAAACCTAAAATATATGCATTTCTTTAAAAAAGTTTCGAAGCGGTTTCGTATAACAAAACTCCTTTCTTACAGTTTTCCCTTTGAAATACTCATGTCTTGCAATCCCAATACATAAAAACATTTCCTTTTTTAAAAACTGACATATGGCAAAAATTTGTAGCAGTAACTAAATGCACATAAAGCTAAATTGTGCCATCCTAAATGTTAGTAAAAATGACAAAATAAAATACTATCTATATAAGCTACGCACAGGTGTGTAGCATATTACAAGCAAAAAACATATCTTGCAATTATAAGCCCACAGTATTTATTTCACTTGTCGGTAATTACATTTTATACATGTTTGTTTAGTAATATCAATCCAAGACATCATTTTGAGGATATAATTAACTGCATGTTAGAACAGAATGTGTTGGACTGGGTTTGTGTGTTGAACGAGACAAAAATTTTTGTTAGCTGTATTTAAGTGCCACCTAGTGTCACAATTCACCAATTTCACTCAGAAACACCTCTAAATTTTCAGAGCAAAATCAAATTGCAGGGTTCAGAAAAACCTAGGATCACAAATCTCCCATTTCAGTGCTAACATTAAGTCCTTAATCCATATTTAAACGCTCATGGAGTACACAATCTCATGCTTACATTTCTACTGCAGACTGTGACCAAGCAGCAGAGGGACTACAAAATGCGCACATGGTCGTATGAGCACAACTGGGCGGTAAATACAGATCTCAGGGTCCCACTGACAGGTATCCAGTTTTTCTAATTTTTGTAGCAATGATCCAACAGTAAATTCTCATTAGGATAGAAGAAGTAATGAAGTAACAAAGACAGTGTCAGGGTGGAAAAAAGGCTTTTTATAAGTATTATTAAAGGTGGGGTTTTTTTCTGTGAGATGCACAGTATAACTGGAAACTGAGGTGGGGACACACACGTGATATGACACACATCTAACAGTAGAACACAGTGCAGCGAGGTGCCAGTGCATTCAGGTATGCAGGAGAATGCCTTTCCCAATGTACATGACTTCTTCCCGCAGGTCTATATACTAAGCATCACACCATATGGTCTGGAATATCCCTTGGATCAGCTGGGATCAGCTGTCCCGGCTGTGTCTGCTCCCAACTCCCTGTGCACCCCCACAAGATGGAGTGGAAGCAGAAAAGGCCTCAACTCCGTGTAAGCCCTGACCAGCAGTAATAAAAACACCCCCGAGTTATCAACAGTTTCCAGCACAAATCCAAAACACAGCCTCAGACCAGCTACTGTGAAGAAAATTAACTCTACCCCATCCCAAGCCAGCACATGGGGATTTCTGGCTGTTACTAGCACTACTCTTTTTTTTTTTTCAATGAATTTAAACTTTATATTCTTGACAAGTCCAGAACTGATCTAGGTTAAAATAAGAGTTTATAGCTCATTAGCTATGAACTTCACCCACTGTCACATAAGGCAGAAATTACAGCTTCCATCCTTGTCTCTGTTTCCGCAACACTGAACAATTGACAGTATCTGTAACTTAACTAAAATGTTCTTTGCATTCTCTCCACAAATGCCATCCATAATGGTTTATGTAAACCAAACTTCAATTCGTCTCTATTCTTCCTGAAATTCATTAAATGCTACAAGAAAGAAAGATCACAGCCATTACAGGGAGCTGGTGTAGCTCAAAGTGGAATATGCAAAACACTTGGGCTTTCTGTTAAATTTAGTGAGACCGTAACCATTAGCTTTCCACACCATTAGAAATGAGGACTGACTCCTATGTCTCCATGTCATTTATTGGAAAGTCTTGTCTTTCAATCACAATGGTAAAAAAAAAAAAAAAATTAATATAAGTTTTTAAGTGCTATTTATCCTGACTGCTGCAATAAGCACAGGTAAGTTGACAAGTACACTAAAGAACTTGTATTTATGTCATGAAGTGAATTAATATGAATTTGTTCCAGAAATATAAAATCAGAGTGGGAAAAAACAGAAAATATAAAGTGATGAATAATCCCAAGAAAAAACTTCCGATCTGCAATAAAAAGGTTTGTGATGAGTCATCTTAAACTAGGATCAGAGGATGCTTAGAAAGAAAACATTTAGGGAATACAAGCGCTTTCAGAGCAGCTTTTAGAAACTGCCTGCAGCTGCAAATGTGCATAAATCTGTCGAGCACCAATGAAATGAAAAAAAATTTTGTTTCAGCTTTATCCAGCTTGGAACATTTTGGTTTATGTTTTATGCTAAGAATAAAACATTTATTACCAAAAATAATAAAAAAAAAAGGTGGACTAACTGTGCTTTTTTATTTGAAGTACATTCTGATGCAAGTTTGACTGTAAAGGACCGGAGTCGCCTCAGCAACTCTCCAGCACTGGCGCCGGGAAGGAATTCAGCTCTGTCACACAGGGGCAGGATCACACCAGAGGGTTTGGAAACCACGTGGAGAACGGGGCTGGCGCCCCGGGCCGGACGTGGAACGCTGTGTGTGCCTTGTGCGGGGACAGAGGAGCTGTTTTAAACGCAAACAGCCCCGGGCACAGCCCGTGAGGGGCCGCGGCCCGCGGGCTCCGCCAGGGCCGGCCGCCGGCACCGCCACCGCCCGCCCGCCC